>AP025046.1:8730133-8783698 GCA_036186865.1 Eustoma russellianum
CATATACTGACCCTCATACATTGATTACACACTTGAATACTTGATTTTTGGATGTGTTGAGCCATATTGTGATTATAAGTGCATAGGTCAAAATTGACTAAATATTGCCCACGACAACCCCTAGTCTTTCTTTGATTCTGCCTTTGTCATCTTTTTGGTCTCATTTCTTCTTTGAGTCATATTTAAGTTACTCAAGTTGGTGTCCCAATCGTTTGAGTCCATTTTGGTGTGATTTGGTATCCTTTTGGTGCAAATTGTGAGTTTAGCAACCTGTTTGGATACCTCTCGCATTTTGCTGACTTTGAAAATTTTTGGAGTCATTTTCCATACTGTTTAGAGGTCATTTAGGTGCTGGATAGTCCTGTTTTGGTCGAGCAATAAGTTGAAAAGAAACCAAACTTTTTTGGTGCTGTTTCTGTCATTTTTGCGAACTCTTTGTCCCCTCAATTTCCCAATGTTTTTGCTACTATTTGGACCTGTCTTTTTGCCTTCATTTGGACGCTAAATGCAAGATAAAACAGCCTGGTTGAGTTCAGCAAGAGTTGAAAACAGTTTGGACAAGTTTGGAGCAAATTTGTGCACAAGAGTGCAACATCGGGTTTATTGTATAAGATTTGGCATTTACCAATCTTTATTGCTCTCTTTGACCTTTATTAGCCTCAGATTGGTCAAGAAACAAGGTGGTAAGAGAGTGAAAAGAAAGTTAGCAGAGTGTACAAAATTCTATTTTCATTTACCCATTCGGATTCTTTGTTTTTGGTATATTGTTTTCTTTGTTGTTTTTGAATTTTTCAAGTTTAGGATGGAATCCACAAGTCAAAATTCTGCAAGTAAATCAAAGGAAGTGGAAAGACCCAAAGCTAAGTTGGAACAAGTCACTCAAATGGTACAAACCGTCGTGAACAATCAAACGTTGCACATAGCCGAGTTAGACAACCTCCAAGGTTGAACAAAAGTGGAGGCCAAGGAACAAGTAGGGCAGCCCCTGTGCATTAAGCTAGAAGGCCTACGCAAGAAGAATCCAAGGCAGAAAGTCAAAGGCAACCTACCATTGAGCCAAAAAGGTATATACCTCAACCACCCCCGAGAAGAAACCCACAGAGAAGGTATAATGATGATTATAATCTATTTGAACAGGATGAAAATGATTATGATGACTACCCTCCCCGTGGTTACCAAAGACATGACATACCCTTTATCCCCAAGACGATGATTACTTGGAAACTAAAATCAGCATTCCAACATTTTATAGTAAAAGGAATGTGGAGGAATACTTATAGTGGGAAAAAAAATGGATTTAATATTCTCTTGTACTAATTATACAGAGTTGCAAAAGGTGAGGCACGCGTCCATTGAGTTTTCAGGATATGCTTTAAATTGGTGGACAAATCTATGTAGGAATCAAACTAAAACAAGACAACCCCAAGTTCTTACTTGGGAAGAAATGAAATATGAAATGCGACATAGGTTTATTCCAAATAACTATGAGAGCATCATATTCAATAATTTGCAAAATTCGAAGCAATGAAATAAGAGTGTTGATGATTATTTGAAAGAGTTAGAAAGTTTGTTGGAAAGATCTAACTTACAAGAACCCAGGGAAGCCAACAAGGCATATTTCTACATGGATTAAATAGAGAGATTGGATGAAGGATTGAGCTCCGACCCTACCTTGAATTGACATCCATGGTGCACTTGACTGAGAAAATTGAGCAGCAACTTATGGTACGAACTTCTTTAAATTTCAATTCAGTTTCTCGTACTAACCAATCTTCCTCTTCAAAATTCCAAAAAAGATCTTCTAGGAGTGAAGGAGCCCAGCCTACTCAAGGCCAAAACCATGGCCAAACTTGGCCACCAAATCAAGCAAAACGTGTGTAGCCCATGCAGAAGCAAGATGAAAGAGGCAAACAAAACGCCTCCACATGAAGTTCTTCTAAACCCTTTAGTGGCTTTAGAGACATTAAATTCTTTAAGTGTCAAGATCGTAGTCACATTGGTCATGATTGTCCTAATACTAAACGTGTGATGTTAATCGATGAAACTAGCGAATATGTGACTGAGTGTGAACATCAATCTGAACATGAGCATAAAATTGAACCCAAAATTGAAGAAGAACTAGGTGAAGATAATGACTTTAAGAATCATGAATTTCTTGTTGTTAGGAGAGATTTAAGTGCCTTTTAAAAAGTTGATGAGCATGAACAGCATAAGGAAAACATTTTTTTCATATTCATTGCATGTTGAATGGTAAAGTGTGCACTATGATCATTGATTCTGGCTCTTGTGCAAATATGGATAGTATTGAGTTGGTTAGAAAGTTAAACTTGCCCATGACTAATCACCTGCCCCTAAAAACTTGCATGGTTGAATGATTATGGTGAAGTTAGTGTTAGAAAACAAGTTTTACTTTCGTTGAGCATGGGTAGCTATAAAGATGATATTCTCTGTGATGTTGCACCTATGCATGCTAGTCATATCTTACTTGGTAGACCATGGAAATTTGATAGACATGTGACACAAGAAGATTATTTGATTAAGTATTCTTTCAAATTAATGGTAAATTGTACAAATTGCATGCACTTTCACCCCACAAATTTCATGAGGATTAGAAACGTATGTGTAAGTCTAGGACCAACCCTTAGGAGAAAGAAGCCGAAAGGAAATTTATGGAAGGCATGAAGAGTAAGGCTAGAAGGCAAGAGAGTAAAGGGAAGGAGGTAGTACCCCTAAACATGAGTGGAAAAAAGAAAAAGTGTGGGTACTTTGCAAAACAAAGAGAGGTGAGCCATGCCCTTAATACTAACAAAACCTACCTAATTTTAGTATATAAGGAGTGCCTCATCTCTAGTGAAGAGCTGCCACCATCTTTACCCATGTCAGTAATCTCCCTTTTAGAAAAATTTTATGTTTTGTTCCCCACTGAGCCACCCAAAGGATTACCACCTTTAAGAGGAATAGAAAGCCAAATAGACTTTGTACCAGGAGCTGTCCTTCTTAATAGACCAGCCTACAAAGCCAACTCCAAGGAGACCAAAGAAATTCAAAGACAAGTTGAGGAACTCCTAGCTAAGTCAGTTATATTAAAATTATGGAAATAATGGATACCCCCGCAAAGATTAAAAGAAACTGAAATTATATGCAAAATACCCTAAGGTTGTTGTGGCTGAACATTATTTCACCGGATCTATGATGCGGATCAAGGATCCCATCATAATGTCTCCGGCCCTATAACAAGAAAGAAAGCTAAACAATTTGATCTTGATGTTGCAAGCTTTTTCGCTTAAACATGTGCAAGATGAACCAAACGGTCATTGGGTTCATTTACTTGAAAGCAAAGACGTTTAGGGAACCTTGCATATGTGTGTGTGTGCGTTTTTCTATTTGTTTGTCTTATTTACAAGTAATTCTTGTTTTCATAACTTTGCATTACTAATGATTCTTGTTTTCATAACTTTGTATTATAGGAGCTGATGGTGTGAAAAAGATGATGATATCTTGAAAGACAAAGAAGAATATTCAAGAGAATGTTTGTCTCAAAAAATATTGTCCTAAAGAGAATGTTTGTCTTGAAGAATGTTTGGCCTAGGGAATGTCTGTCCCAAGGAGTGTTTGTCCTGGGGAATGTTTGTCCTAATCCCTCCCCCATCAAATACATGGCTTGAAAGGCTACTTGAAGATCAAATTCACAACAAGATAAGGGCAAGCATATCTACACTACAAGCTCAAAAGTAAGGGGGGGGGGCACAAGATGATAAAGATGAAGCAAATTTGAACTCAAATTCAAAGGCCACTTAAGATTAAATTTCAGCCAACTTCTTAAAGACATATCCAAGCTTATCTCAACCTTCAAATTTCAATCACAAGTCTTCCAAAGGCATCTCCAAAAACTCAGTTGAATGGAGTTCAACACGGATCAAGATAACCACTCCAAAATTGAAGGCAAGACAATTAGTTTTTCCAAGTTTAACTTTAGTTCAAATATTAGCTTGTTTTTTTTTTCAAACTTTTGATAGACTTTTAAGATAGTGTTTTATGCTTTTAAGACTCTTATTATCTAGCAAAAATCAGCATAAGAAGGCCTCATTGTGGCCGATTTTGGGGCAGTCTTCATTCAATAAAAATTTAACTTTGTTTTCCTCTCCAAATTGAGACTTTATTTTCTTGAGTTTGCATCAAAAACCAAGCTTAATAACTCTCAAAGGTGAACAATTTGAGGGCGTTTGCCAAGGCTGAGAGTGCCATCTAGGAGGGCCTATTGAATGTTTGCTTATCAAAGTAAGCTTGAAATTTCCGGTGATTGCTTTAGCCAGCGACTTTCTACACAACAGAAGCAAGGAGAAGATCACTACTTTGTCCCTACACCTTTGTGAGAGGGACATTGGAGGCGGTATAGTGGATCCGTCCGTCACGTTCTTGCATCACTCTAAATAGCATTTTTCATTTTGCAAGTTCGAGCCTAATATCCAAGATTAGAAGTTGAAAACTCTTTTTTAAACATCTTAAAGTTACTACGTTTGATTGTAAATTTTATGGTAGTCGATGAATAACTGTCAGACATTTATATGTAACAAGATAAAGAGTAATTGATATCTGACAGTGATAAATGTGCAAAACAGGAAGTCTATTGCAATTATTATGTTTTCTATTGGTGGTTAAGTAAGTATTATATTTACGCAATGACCACCATAAATTTCACCACGTTTGATAATTCCCCAAAGCTTCCAATTTCATGATACTGTTTTTTTCTTCATAACCATAGGGAAGAGTAGAAAAAACCTACAAATATGTGGTTAAGTAACTATTGTTGTAGCGCCCGCTCCCGAGCCCTCACATTCTCGCTAAGGAGAATACAAGACATCGAATCAATTTTCTACATGTCCGAAAATACATAGAAATTTTTCTCGTGGAAACGAATTACCATAACACTAAATTACATGAATAAAAAAAATTCTCAATAAAATACTAAATCAGTAATGGCAATAAAGTCACTGTGAAAACATCTGAGTGCTATCAGTCTAAACAGGGTAGTGTCTGATGAAATCCCAATAAAATAATAACCAATGACCACAAGGTCTCCTCGTATCCTAGATGCGGCCATCAGTCTGCCCACTCCACCATATCAGCCCCGTCCTCAACAAAGACATAATTGTAGGCCTTTTCCTGCTCACCTGGAGGGGGGAGTAGGGGTGAGTGACAGAAAATCATTCAGTAGGCATCTGCCTCCAACTAGTACAAGACGAACATACAAAAACGATACAACACATAGCACATAAAACATGATATCACGTAAGCATATGAAAGAATGCAGAAAAGTAATTCACTCCAAATAAGGAATGCGCAACATCATGATGCATGTCCAGCTATGCATGTCACAGGCAACAAAATCATGTCACACATGATGCCGATATCTCCACCGTGCAATGCATGATCCCGGGACCTACTGAGTGGCTGTGGGCCATACCCACCCATAGTCATCATATTGAGTGCGCGTGGCCCTGCCATCGTACACCATACTGAGCACCCGTGACCCATACGTCACGACCCATCATAAATGCAATGCACGTGCCGTGAATGCAAAAACACAACCGTCTCAGGCCCTGTCCCAATCTCACTATCCTCCGACACTCAAATCTAGCTTCCGTTATTTCTCGAATGCGAACTAGACATTGCACGACCTCAAATCCACTTTTTCATGGCTTGTATACATTTATCAGACCTTTTCTATATTTTTTCTCATTTTCTTCCTATTTATTTCTATTTATTACCTAAATTTCTGAATTAAATAAATTATTAGAAATATAGAAATTTAGTGAAAATAACTTAATTTCAGCATATTATAATTTCTAGAATTTATTTACAATTTTCTCGTATTTATTGATATTTTCCTGTAATTATTACTATTTTAAATTAATTAAATAACATTTACTAAACTCCAGAAATTCAGAAAAGAAAAATGTTTATTATTGCATAAAGGGCTAATCCTTTATCCTAGCCCTGTCCACGACTGGAATAGCCCAGCCCGCCACGCACACAGGCCTCGCCTACTGTGGTCCGGCCTGCTTCAGAAGCCCCCTTTTCTTATTTCGCTGGCAATTGGGCCGGCTGGTATCTGGTCCGGTCCGCTGGCCATCCGGCCCCAGCCCACTACCAAGTCTTCCCTTTTTTATATTTCATTATGCTATTGGGTCTGACCCCTGAAACAGCCGGCCTGTGAAGGGCTGGCCTGCGTATCTCTGATTCGGGCTTTGGCCCTTTTGCTATATACATAAATGTTTTTATAATCTGAGACTGCAGCTTCAGGAGGCGCGTGGGTGCTCACGCGCGGCTCTTCCAGCGGCGCATGAGGTGCTCTGGCCACCTCCGGCTGTCATTTTTTGACTCCGATCTATATTTCTGCTTATTTCTAATCTATGGGAACCTATTCTAAGGCCAAAACAAAAGCATAAAGTCCCTAATCATGCAAAAGTTGTACTCTTTTGATTATCAAATTTTTCTCTAACATCAAATCCAAAGCACACATACCAATATACGCATTCATCAGACATCGAAATCATAAACATCGCACGAATTCAACAACATAGTATAGATTTTAACAATCAAAGCAACAGAACACATAATATACCACTAGAGCATGCTTGAATTTGCACCATTTGGAGGGAAAAAAACCTACCTAGTTGCAGACGATTTTACAGTTATACGACTATCAAATGGATTGAGAAGCCAATATTCCCCTTCTTCCTTCCCTTCCTCTATTCCCTTTTTCTTCTACTTTCTCTTTCTTCTCTTCCCTCTCTTTCCCTCCTCTTTACTCTCCTTGCCGTCACTCTCTCCTCCCTCTGTGTTCTCTCTCTGTATTTTTTATTATTAATGTGGTTGGCAACTGCTGCCCCCCTTTTCACTCTATCAATTCCACTGGTCCAATTTGATGGGAAAATATTAACCCCCTAATCTTGCCTTAATTTACTTCTTTTTTTAAATTAGTTAATTCTTATCATTATCCTTTTTTAAAATATTATTTTATTATCCTTTTTAAATTTCATTTATTTCTTTATTCCCCTTTTTTCTTCCCGGTTATAACATCCTACCCATCTTACAAAAAGTTTCGTCTCCAAAACTTGACGTACCTTATTCGAAGAGGTAGAGGTAGCGCTCGCGCATCTGATCCTCCAGCTCCCATGTCGCTTCATTTTCCTTATGGTTGCTCCATTGCACCTTGTCGTATGGGATGATTATCCTTCTCAGCTCTTGGTTTGTGCGGTCTATTATCCGAACATGAGTCTCTTCATAGGATGTGTCTGGTTGATCCTTGAAGGCAGTGCGCCCATAACTCGGATCTAGGATGTACCTTATCAGCTAAGATACATGGAATACATTATGCACTTGGGCTAGCGCCGGTGGTAACGCCAAACTGTAATCTAACGAACCGATCCTCTCGAGTATCTCATAAGACCTAATATACCGCAGTCTCAACTTACCTTTTAACCCAAAATGTGCCACACCCTTCATCGGTGACACCTTTAAGTAAACCTTCTCCCCGACAGTAAACTCCAGAGGACGCCTCTTCGAAACCGCCCAACTCTTACTTCTATCTTGAGCAACCTTGAGACTTTCCCGAATCAACTTAATCTTTTCCTTGGTCTGCTCAGCCAGCTCTGGGCCAGTAATTACACGCTATCCAGCTTCATCCCAATGGACAAGGGATCTGCACTTACGCCCATAGAGCGCCTCAAAGGATGCCATGCCGATGGCGCTATGATAACTATTGTTGTAGGAGAACTCTATCAACTTGATCATACCATCTCAGTTCCTCTTGAAGTCAATGGCACAAGCTCTCAATATATTCTCCAACGTCAGTATGGTCCTCTCAAACTGCCTATCCGTATGCGGGTGAAACGCTGTACTCAAACACAGCTCGGTCCCCATTCTCCTCTAACATGCTGATCAGAACCTGGAAGTGAATCTCGGATCTCGATCGGAGACAATAATGATCGACACGTCATGTAGACTAATAATGTTGTCGATGTAGAGCGTAACAAGTCTGTCCAAGGTCACATCATTCTGTATAGTTTGGAAATAAACAGACTTAGTCAATCGATCCACGATCACTCAGATCATATCATTGCCATTCCTTGTTCTTGGAAGGCCCATCACAAAATCCTTTCACATGCTCCCACTTCCGCTCAGGGATCTCTAGCGGCATCAATAAACCACCTGGTCTCTGGTGTTCTGTTTTGACCTGTTGACATACCAGACATCTCTCAATGAACTCGGCTATGTATCTCTTCATCCCGCTCCACCAATAGTGCTTCTTCAGGTCATTATACATCTTTGTTGCACCCGGATGAATAGACAGCTTTGAGTTGTGCGCCTCCTTTAATACCGTTCTTCTGAGATCTTCAACCTCACAAACACACAGTCTCCCCTGAAACCACATGCTGTCGTCGTCATGGATCTGAAATCCATCAACCTAGCTAGTCATCATCCTCTCCCAAATCTCAGTAAGTGTTACATCACCCTTCTGCGCCTCTTTGATCTGCTCAATCAAAGATGGAGTGATGATCAACGCTGCTAGAACATTAGCTGTGGAGTCCACGATATCAATATCTAACTCTACCATATCCTTTTCCAGCAGCGCCTGTATGGCATGGCTGGACTTCCTACTCAGAGCATCCGGTACTCGATTCGCTTTCCCCGGATGGTAGCTGATAGTCAGATCATAGTCCTTCAATAGCTCAAGCCATCTTCTCTGACGCATGTTCAGCTCCTTCTGGGTGAATAAGCACTTCAAACTCTTATGATCTGTGAATACTTCGCACTTCACTCCATATAGATAATGATGCCAAATCTTAAGTGCGAAAACCACGGCAACTAGCTCCAGGTCGTGAATTGGATAGTTCTGCTCATATGGCTTCAACTGGCGTGAAGCATATGCGATAACTCTATGAGTGTGCATAAGGACACATCCTACAATGAAAACGTTAGACCACAGTTTCAATGTATATATGATCGAATTGAAATCATATACATGTACCTAGGCCATTCTTTGATGCGTCACTATAGATGACAAACCCTTCCAAGCTGGAGGGCTGCGTCAATATAGGGGCTGTGGTCAACCTCTTTTTTAGCTCATCAAAGCTCTGCTCACAATCAGCGGTCCATTCAAATTTTGTCTTTTTCTGTGTCAATCTGCTCAGAGGCCCTGCTATCAACAAAAATCCCTCAACAAATTTCCAGTAATAGCCGGCCAAACCTAGAAAGCTCCTCACTTCAGTCACGTTGGTCGGCCTAGGCCATTCAGTTATAGCCTCGATCTTCTGAGATCCACCAAAATTCTCTTTTCCGAAACCACGTGTCCTAAGAAAGAAACGCTCTTCAGCCAAAACTCGCACTTACTAAATTTGGCATATAGCTTTTTTTGCCTGAGAACATCTAGAACCTCCCTTCAATGGTTTTCTTACAACTCATTATCCTGAGAATAGACCAGTATATCATCAATAAATACCACCACAAACTTATCAAGTTGGTCCCTGAATACCGTGTTCATCAAGTCCATGGGCCGAATGAACTTCTGGTCCAGTAACTCCTGCAATTGTTCTTTCAGCTCCTTTAGTTCATCCGGAGCCATCCTGTACGGTGCCTTTGATATCGGCTCAGCACCGGGCAGTTTGATCTCAAACTCTACCTCCCGACTGGGCGGTAGTCCTGGCAGCTCGCTGGAAAAAACATCCTTATACTCATTCATCACTGGTATCGAATCGATCAAGGGTACTTTTTCTACACCAATAACATATACAAGAAAACCTTGACTACCTTTCCTCAATGCTCGATATGCTTGCGCTGCACCCTGAAAGGTGGCTTCCTGCATACTCTGCGTCTGCATGCGGATCTGCCTCTAACGACATTTGATCGTGGCCTGATACTTAGCCAGGAAATACATGCCCATAATAACATCAAAATATTGCATCTGGATCGGAATTAGAATTGCACTAAATTCTAGTTCGGTAATGTCCAATGGGTAGTCTTTGTACTAATAATGCGATGCAAACACTTGATACTGGCGGTTTGGACGCGGTAAGGAATATCGAGCCATTCCGGTGGAATATTCAAACTCTTGACAAACCTCCTGGTGATAAATGAATGGCAATCCCCACTATCAAAAAGTACGTAGGCTTGAACCTTATTAATCAATATCTCACCTAACATGTGCAGGGTTATACATATAACACATAACCACAAGAAGGAAAAGTATTTAAGGCAAACATGAACTTCAACACTTAATTAGATGTACCAGTTACGACATCGCCGGACTCCTCGACGTCGGCATGTGTCATTAAATGCACTCGGGCATTAGACTTTGGCCTCCCTTTCTGCTTTGTCTGGCCCTGCTACAGGGGTGGTTCCTGTCTCTGTGCGGGGAAGTCTCTGGCGAAGTGCCTTGGGGGGTCGCACCTGTAGCAAACAACCTGGTCCTCCAGCATTGACCCGGATTAAAGCGCCCACAATGGACATATGGTGTAGTGGGTGCCACCGCCCTCACTGGCTGTGCATCAGTCAACGCTGGTCCCTCGATGGTAAGTGGCTGAGTAAACTGTCTTTGCTGCTGCGGTGGTCGAAAAGAGCTTCCCGGCTGCTAGCGACGGGTACCTTCAGCCATCTCCCTGGTTTCCTAGAACGATAATCCTCTCGTGGCCACTTCTTTCGGTCGTCTGCTGCGTCCCTCCTGAGGTCACTCTCAACATCCTGGCATACCTAAGTAGCCCCTCAAAGGTCCCTGGTCTGGAACAAATAATCAAGGACTGAATGCGAAGGCTCAGTCCAGTCTTGAACTTGGACATCTTTACCTTCTCGTTATCCATAACAGAAGGCATATATCTCCCTAGTGCATGAAATCTCTCTGAGTACTGGTCCATGGTCATGGACCCCTAAGTAAGTAGCTGGAACTTAGTCATCCTCCTCTGTATGGCACTCTAAGGAATATAGTGCCTCTGGTACTCTTCTCAGAACTGGGTCCAAGTCAATGGTAGGATCAACCGGCGCTGAACGCTAGGCCACCATCCCCTAGCATCACCCTCAAGGAATAAAACGACCACCTCCACCTTCAGGTCATCGAGAACCTGCAATAACCTCAGCTTCTTGGTCACGTTCTGGAGCCAGATCTCGTCCTTCTCTGGCCGTGTAGTGCCCTTAAACATTGGTACCTGAGAATGCTGCATCTCCCTATAAAAGAATCGAAGTCCTGGAGTGGTGGTGGTGGTGGCTGCTGCTGCTGCTGCTAAGCCATCTGCACCCGCTGCTGAGTCACCAAGGTAGTCAGGGTGGCTAGAGTATCTGCGAGGGCTTGTGGTATGGCCCACTGACCCTGATTGTTATCACCGTCGTGTCCTCCATTACCTGCTGGCTCAAGTCGTGGAGGCATTTTGTTACACCCCGTGATTTTTAAGCGCAACTTTCAATACTTAGGTCAACCTTAAATGCAACTTAATTAATTATGTAGGGTATGTGACTTAGTACATAAAACATAGAAGAACAAAAGAAAGGGGTTAAAAGTAGAATTAAAAGGAAGTATGGAAAATTAGCAAAATAGTCCCTACTAGGAGTTAAGGGAGTTACAAAGTTGGGTATAACTTCCCCTTCTCAGCATGAGGGGCGGTTTTGACAACAAAGGAAGAAGGAAAAATTCTGAGAAAAGAGAGAGAAAAGAAAGAGGAAGGAAGAAGGAGAGAAGAAGAAGGAAAGGAGGAAGAACGTGCAACCTAGGTTCAACTCTTACAGAAATTCTGCAGTAAATCCGTAAGCTTATCTAGATTCCAAGGCAAGTAATCTTTCTATACGCTTTACGCAAATTTTATACCTTAGGCCCTATGTTCTTACAAAGAGAAAACATGAATCACACATTAGTATTCTTGTCTTATTTATCATAAATGCTTTGTTATATGTAAGTCTTGTTGCTAATTGTGTAAAGTCTTGTTCTTTGGGCCATATTTCTGAAATAGTTGTGCAGTACTTGTTGTTAGTCAACCATGCCCATGAAAGTATATATGTTGATGTGTTTATTGTCTTGCTCTACTCTTGTGTTGATTGTATACACTTAGATGTTGAGAGTAAGTGCAGGAAATTGAGGGATGAGTGATGACATTGTTGTAGTCTTGTTGGTTGGGTATTGTTGATGATAATTTTTGAAGGTGGTGAATGATTGAAGATTTAGAGTGGATATTGTTAGACATAACTAAGCATCAATTCATGATTAGATGTGTGTTAAGTATGATGAATCTAGATGTTAAGATGGATCTTTAAGTGTTGAATATGGAAGGGTTGAAGAAGAAAGGTGTTGGGTGGAAGTTACTGCAGAAAAACTGCAGTTTGGCATCGTCAGAACACTTCGAACGCCTACATTAGGCGCTCTATGTCACATTAGGCGCCTAATGTAGCGTTCAATGTGTCCTGAAGCTTTCCCGTACAGAAAAACTGCAATTTAGAACCGTCAGAACACTTCGAACGCCTACATTAGGCGCTCTATGTCACATTAGGGGCCTAATGTAGCGTTCAATGTGTCCTGAATCATCCCCGAACACTTCGAACACCTACATAAAGCGCTCTATGTCACATTAGGCGCTTCATGTAGGCGTTCAATGTCTACGGAACATCCCCGAACACTTCGAACGCCTAGTATAGGCGCTCTAAGTCACTATAGGCGCTTCATGTAGCGTTCCAACTATACTGGAAGTCTCTTTGACCCTTTAGGTGCCCTATGCACGTGTTGTAAGCTTATACACTTCTTTTGAGCATAAAATGCAAAGGTGTTTGAGTTGTAATTGAGGTGTGGATGGTAATTTGAACAAGTTAGAATAAGATTGAATCGTGAGTGAGTTCGTAAGAAGAATGGGCTTGGAAAGATACGACCATATAGTGTCTGAGGTGCAAGACTGTATACCTAACAAGTACGTTATATGAATGTGCATGTTACATGTTGGTTACAAAGTTACACGTGCATCTTGCATCATGACATGGGCACTTGCATTTGATTTGAAAATTGCTTTGCGAAAGAACATGTGTTTACAAGAAAAGTTTGAAGTTTTCGAAAGATAAGATGGCTGCTGGTTGATCGCAGGGTATAAAAGTCACGCCTGCGAAAGCAGGGTATAAAAGCGTGATCTGTGAATCAACAGCAGGGTATAAAGTATTTTATGGGGCCGTGGACCTATCAGCACGGAAAATTAAGTTATTTTATGGGGCCGTGGACCTATCAGCACAGAAAATAAAGTTATTTTATGGGGCCGTGGACCTTTCAGCACGGATATATGATATATGTAATGGGGCCGTGGACCTTTCAGCACGGATATATGATATATGTAATGGGGCCGTGGACCTTTCAGCACGGATATATGATATATATAATGGGGCCGTGGACCTTTCAGCATGGGGTATAAAGTTATATGTCATGGGGCCGTGGACCTTTCAGCACGGGGTATAAAGTTATGTTTGCTGTGGACTGATCACCCACAGGGTATAAAGTTCTGCTACGCGAAGAATATGATATGTAAAGTGATGAAATGTTTGTGAAATGACATGCATGACATGTTTATGAAAGAAGGCATATGCATGGGTGTTGTGTGTGATTTTAAAGAAGTACATGCATCATGATACACGAAGCACAAGACTTGACATGCAAGAAACGTGATTAGTCTATGACTTGCTTATGTGATACGTTGTTTTAATACATGTTGGTTCTCGTAACTGTGTACCTATATGGACTTTAGCTGTTTTGAGTAATCCTTATTAAGATGCTATTTGCTAACCCGAGCACCTTATTTTTGGGCAATGTTTTATACACTGGTGACTCGACGTGTGTGATTCCGTAAGGTGTATAGACGGGTTACTTGCTGGCGAAGTTTTTGCTAAGAACAATCATTCTATCTTCTTTCAGGTGAGCCTGATTATGAGTTGATATTTATCGAAGACGACGGCGAGTGGGCTCAATGGGACGATGGACAAGGGAATAGATAGATGCTAGACTATTTTGTTTAAGTTTGGAAAGTTATTGTTATTATGTTGTTCTAAAACCTATGTTGGCTAGATGAACAAACAGTTTTATTTCCGCTGCAGTTTTCTGGTTGTAATATTGACAATGAAGGTTTAGATTTTATGACGTTTCCGCTGGTTTTAACTTACATTATGAAGGATGTATGCTTGATCTGCTTGACGCTTCGTAGTTCTCATAGTAGGCTACGGCGGGTGCACTGGTTCCGATAACAGTATCGGGCCGGGGCGCTACAGGTGGTATCAGAGACTAGGCTTCAGATCTATTTCGGAAACTTAAGTTTATGATCTTTTAGACACTTAAGTTATGATTCTCCCTTAAGTTTGATCCTTAGATATAAGTATTGATTTTTCTTAGTGGTTAAGTATGATATGGGTTGGGTGTGTGCGAGCGCGTTTATCATCTAATGTCGTATTAATAGTTGGATTACATACCTTACCCCCTTCGTACGCGTTCAAGCTTTCGGTAACCTCTTGTACTTACTGAATGCTAATGCAATGTTGACTTTTCAGAGAAATATGCCTCCAAGAAGAGATAACACAGGCAACGCTGGTAATGGGCAGGAGAACCAGCCACCACAAGTTGTTTTACCCCAGGTGCTCACTGATGCACTGACGGTGATTGCACAAGGGTATGCACAACAGCATCAACCTCCGCCTCCTCCACCGCCACAACATAACATCCGGTTCTTTTATGGGGAGATGAGAAAGATGAGGGTGCCGGAGTTTGGAGGATGTACGGATCCTGAAGAGGCTCAGCACTGGTTGGCTGAGGTGGAGAAATGTTTTCGGCTGGTGCAAGTACCCAACGAGATAAAGGTTGAGGTGGCCACGCCCCTTCTAAGTGGCAAGGCTGGCTAATGGTGGGAAGGAATGGTGTTGAGAATGACCCCACCAATCTCTTGGACACAGTTTTGTGATGTTTTCCCAAAGTACTACGTACCGGAGACTGCAATATTGGACAAGATAAGAGCATTTGACAGATTGGAGCAAGGAAGGATGATGGTGTCGGAGTATGCAGATCGTTTCCATGCTTTGGGTAAGTTTGCCCCTGCGATCATGTCTGATAATCGTCTTAAGATGACGAAGTTTGAGAGGGGTTTGGACTCGAGGATACAATCGGCGATAGTGAATGCGGGAATGAAAACTTATGAGGATATGCTAGATGCATGTTTTCGGGTGGAGAGCGATTTCCGTAGAGTAGCGGCAAGAGCAGCTAGTGTTGGAGGGTCTGATAGAGGCAAGAGGCCAAGGGAGGATGTGAGAGTTGGTGGAAGACCCGGACGTTGGGTCAAGATTCCGAAGAGAGGCCCAGTTGGAAATTTTCAGAGACTGCCACCCCAGAATCAAGTAGCTCAGCAGGTTGTAGGAGTTTGTCCACATTGCAACAGGAACCACGTTGGAGAGTGTAGGAAAGTGGCTGGAGCATGTTTCCGATGCGGTCAAGTGGGTCACATGATTAGGGACTGCCCGGAGATGAAGAAAAATAATCCTGGAGAGGCGGCTCAGCAGCCGAGAGCGAAGCCTAGAGCAAATGCCCGTGTACATCTCATGACGGATACGGATGTGCAGGAGGCTACCGACGTAGTAGCAGGTACCATTTAAACTAAGTTTAGATCTTTAATGAATTAAGTATTTATGTGCTTAATCTTCCGTGTATAACTTGATATGGCTTTAGGTGCGATTTTAGTAAATAAGGTACCTGCCAACGTGCTCTTTGATAGCGGCGCAAGCCACTCCTTCGTAGCAAAGAGATTCACTAAACACCTGAGTAGTCTGCCTTAGTGGTTAGAAACTCTGTATCGTGTTCAAGCGGCCGGAGATCAAATTATGGTTTCGTATCATCGGTACCGGGATTGTGAATTGGAGTTTGAAGGACAAACATTCCCTGCCACACTGATCCCTATTCAGATGTATGACTTTGACGTCATATTAGGAATGGACTGGTTAGCCAAGAATCACGCTAATATTGATTGTCGGTTGAAGCAAGTGACAATCAAGAATGCTAGGATGGAGGAGGTAATATTTCAAGGAGATGCGGAACGAAAGAAGGTACCCAAAAAGGTGTACGTGTCGGTTGCACAAGCGCGCAAGGCGTTAAGGAAAGGTGCTGAGGGATTTCTAGTGTATGCCATGGATGTTACTCAGGAGGTACCGTCTATTGAGCAAATTCCAGTGGTCAATGAATTCCTTGATGTGTTTCTGGAAGATTTACCAGGAGTACCACCCCCGAGGGAAGTGGAGTTCGAGATCAACTTGATTCCAGGGACAGAACCTATTTCTAAAGCTCCTTATAGAATGGCTCCGGCAGAACTGAGAGAGTTGAAGGAGCAATTGCAGGAGTTATTGGACAAGAAGTTCATCCGCCCTAGTGTATCGCCATGGGGAGCGCCTGTTTTGTTTGTAAAGAAGAAAGATGGTAGCATGAGGCTTTGTATCGATTATAGAGAGTTGAATAAAGTTACCATCAAGAATAAGTATCCCCTTCCACGAATTGAGGATTTGTTTGATCAACTCAAGGGCGCCAAGATTTTCTCTAAAATTGATCTCCGATCAGGGTATCGTCAGTTGCAAGTGAAGGCCGAGGACATCGCAAAGACAGCTTTCCGCACAAGGTATGGCCACTATGAATTTTTAGTGATGCCATTTGGATTGACAAATGCCCCTGCGGCTTTTATGGATCTTATGAATACCGTCTTTCAAGAACAGTTGGATAAGTTTGTAGTGGTATTCATAGATGATATTCTTGTGTACTCTCCTGACGAGCAAACTCACACTGAGCATTTGAGAACCGTACTAGGCATTTTGAGGCAGAAACAACTTTATGCAAAGTTTAGCAAGTGTGAGTTTTGGTTAAGAAGTGTGGCTTTCTTGGGTCATGTGATATCAGAAGAGGGGATTGCTGTTGACCCGAAGAAGGTGGAAGCCATAACTGAATGGCCTAGACCTACCAATGTCACCGAAGTGCGAAGTTTCTTGGGTCTAGCAGGTTATTCAGAAAATTTGTTGAGGGATTCTCGAGAATTGCCGTACCTCTCAGTCGCCTTACTCAAAAGAAGTCCAAGTTTGAGTGGACGGCGGAATGCGAGCAAAGTTTCACGGAGCTTAAGAAGAGATTAACGACAGCTCCAGTATTGGCACAACCCTCTGGAACGGATGGATTTGTGATTTATAGTGATGCGTCAAAGAACGGGTTAGGTACGTAAATTGTAGTATAGGGTTATGATCTTGTATACCCATTAAGTTTAGACTAACACCTTGTTTGTAGGTTGTGTTTTAATGCAAAACGAACGAGTCATCGCATATGCCTCAAGACAGCTAAAGCCTTATGAACAAAACTATCCTACACATGATCTTGAACTTGCCGCGGTTGTGTTCGCCTTGAAGATTTGGCGGCATTATTTGTATGGAGAGAAGTGCGCGGTATTCACGGATCATAAGAGTCTAAAGTATTTGTTCTCACAGAAGGAATTGAATATGAGGCAGCGGAGGTGGTTGGAGTTGCTAAAAGACTACGACCTAACTATTCATTATCACCCGGGAAAGGCTAACAAGGTAGCCGACGCCTTAAGTAGAAAGTCCAGCCATGCACGACAATCACCATTGGAAAGAGAGATGGAGGAATTTGGTTTGGAGTTGGTGGAATCCACGGTGAACGTCCTGACAGCATTGACCATCACACCGAGTTTGATTGATAGGATAAAGGAGGCTCAGAAGAAAGATAAGGCTTTAAGTGAGATAATGGAAAGGGTGAAACACAGTCAAGTTGAAGGATTTCA
Organism: Eustoma russellianum; assembly: GCA_036186865.1. Taxonomy (NCBI): domain Eukaryota; kingdom Viridiplantae; phylum Streptophyta; class Magnoliopsida; order Gentianales; family Gentianaceae; genus Eustoma; species Eustoma russellianum. The sequence goes on from AP025046.1 coordinate 8,747,953, forward strand.
GACCAAAGGAGATGGGAGCTTATGGTTTAAGGAAAATTATGCGTGCCGGACGCTGACGAACTTAGGAAAGAAGTTTTGCAAGAAGCTCATAATTCGAGGTTATCAATACACCCCGGTAGCACCAAAATGTATAGAGATCTCAAGCGTTACTATTGGTGGTCTGGGATGAAAAGACATATTGCGGAATTCATAGAGAGGTGTTTGGTGTGTCAACAAGTCAAGGCGGAACACCAACGGCCTGGTGGATTGTTGATGCCGTTGGAAATTCCGGAATGGAAATGGGAACATGTCACAATGGATTTTGTAGCTGGTTTATCAAAGACAAGAAGTGGATGTGACATGATTTGGGTTATCGTGGATCGTTTAACAAAGTCTGCCCATTTCTTACCCGTTTCAAGTAAAGCACCTCTTGACAAGTTAGTGAGTTTATATATGGACAGTATTGTTAGTTTGCATGGAGTCCCGGTAAGTATAGTGTCCGACCGAGATTCACGGTTCACATCTAAGTTTTGGACAGCATTCCAAGAAGCCATGGGTACGGAATTAAGGTTGAGTACGGCGTATCATCCTCAAACTGATGGACAGTCCGAGCGGACAATTCAAACCTTGGAAGATATGCTAAGAGCTTGCGTGCTGGATTTTAAAGGGAGTTGGGACGGAATGGTAAAGCTGATGGAGTTTTCTTATAACAATAGTTACCACAGCGCAATTGATATGGCTCTTTTTGAGGCTTTGTATGGAAGGAAATGTAGGTCTCCGATTTATTGGGACGAAGTGGGCGTGAGGACCATTACTGGACCTGAGCTATTAGAGAAAACGTTAGACAGGGTGAAGGTCATTCAGGAAAGACTCAAGACGGCTCAGGACCGTAGCAAGAGTTGGGCAGATTCCAAACGACGACCATTGGATTTTGATGTGGGTGAAAAAGTTTATTTGAAGGTATCACCTACGAAGGGCGTCATGAGGTTTGGGGTAAAAGGCAAGCTAAGCCCTCGATTCATTGGTCCTTATGAAATACTTGAGAAGGTAGGAGCCTTGGCATATAGGTTGGCATTACCTCCGGTGTTGGCGCAAGTTCACAATGTATTCCACGTGTCACAGTTAAGAAAGTACGTGGCGGATCCAAGTCATGTACTTGAAGCTCAACCTTTGGAACTCAAGGACGATGTTACATATGAGGAAGTACCCGTGAAAATTGTGGACCGAAAGGATCAGGTGTTGAGGAAGCGAGTGATCCCTTATGTAAAGGTTCAATGGAGCAATCACACGGAACGTGAAGCCACTTGGGAGCTCGAAGAACAAATGCGGGAGAAGTATCCTCAGCTCTTTGACTAAGGTACGTAAGTTTCGAGGACGAAACTTTTTGTAAGGGGGGTGGAATGTTACACCCCGTGATTTTTAAGCGCAACTTTCAATACTTAGGTCAACCTTAAATGCAACTTAATTAATTATGTAGGGTATGTGACTTAGTACATAAAACATAGAAGAACAAAAGAAAGGGGTTAAAAGTAGAATTAAAAGGAAGTATGGAAAATTAGCAAAATAGTCCCTACTAGGAGTTAAGGGAGTTACAAAGTTGGGTATAACTTCCCCTTCTCAGCATGAGGGGCGGTTTTGACAACAAAGGAAGAAGGAAAAATTCTGAGAAAAGAGAGAGAAAAGAAAGAGGAAGGAAGAAGGAGAGAAGAAGAAGGAAAGGAGGAAGAACGTGCAACCTAGGTTCAACTCTTACAGAAATTCTGCAGTAAATCCGTAAGCTTATCTAGATTCCAAGGCAAGTAATTTTTCTATACGCTTTACGCAAATTTTATACCTTAGGCCCTATGTTCTTACAAAGAGAAAACATGAATCACACATTAGTATTCTTGTCTTATTTATCATAAATGCTTTGTTATATGTAAGTCTTGTTGCTAATTGTGTAAAGTCTTGTTCTTTGGGCCATATTTCTGAAATAGTTGTGCAGTACTTGTTGTTAGTCAACCATGCCCATGAAAGTATATATGTTGATGTTTTTATTGTCTTGCTCTACTCTTGTGTTGATTGTATGCACTTAGATGTTGAGAGTAAGTGCAGGAAATTAAGGGATGAGTGATGACATTGTTGTAGTCTTGTTGGTTGGGTATTGTTGATGATAATTTTTGAAGGTGGTGAATGATTGAAGATTTAGAGTGGATATTGTTAGACATAACTAAGCATCAATTCATGATTAGATGTGTGTTAAGTATGATGAATCTAGATGTTAAGATGGATCTTTAAGTGTTGAATATGGAAGGGTTGAAGAAGAAAGGTGTTGGGTGGAAGTTACTGCAGAAAAACTGCAGTTTGGCATCGTCAGAACACTTCGAACGCCTACATTAGGCGCTCTATGTCACATTAGGCGCCTAATGTAGCGTTCAATGTGTCCTGAAGCTTTCCCGTACAGAAAAACTGCAATTTAGAACCGTCAGAACACTTCGAACGCCTACATTAGGCGCTCTATGTCACATTAGGCGCCTAATGTAGCGTTCAATGTGTCCTGAATCATCCCCGAACACTTCAAACACCTACATAAAGCGCTCTATGTCACATTAGGCGCTTCATGTAGGCGTTCAATGTCTACGGAACATCCCCGAACACTTCGAACGCCTAGTATAGGCGCTCTAAGTCACTATAGGCGCTTCATGTAGCGTTCCAACTATACTGGAAGTCTCTTTGACCCTTTAGGTGCCCTATGTACGTGTTGTAAGCTTATACACTTCTTTTGAGCATAAAATGCAAAGGTGTTTGAGTTGTAATTGAGGTGTGGATGGTAAGTTGACCAAGTTAGATTAAGATTGAATCGTGAGTGAGTTCGTAAGAAGAATGGGCTTGGAAAGATACGACCATATAGTGTCTGAGGTGCAAGACTGTATACCTAACAAGTACGTTATATGAATGTGCATGTTACATGTTGGTTACGAAGTTACACGTGCATCTTGCATCATGACATGGGCACTTGCATTTGATTTGAAAATTGCTTTGCGAAAGAACATGTGTTTACAAGAAAAGTTTGAAGTTTTCGAAAGACAAGATGGCTGCTGGTTGATCGCAGGGTATAAAAGTCACGCCTGCGAAAGCAGGGTATAAAAGCGTGATCTGTGAATCAACAGCAGGGTATAAAGTATTTTATGGGGCCGTGGACCTATCAGCATGGAAAATTAAGTTATTTTATGGGGCCGTGGACCTATCAGCACGGAAAATAAAGTTATTTTATGGGGCCGTGGACCTTTCAGCACGGATATATGATATATGTAATGGGGCCGTGGACCTTTCAGCACGGATATATGATATATGTAATGGGGCCGTGGACCTTTCAGCACGGATATATGATATATGTAATGGGGCCGTGGACCTTTCAGCATGGGGTATAAAGTTATATGTCATGGGGCCGTGGACCTTTCAGCACGGGGTATAAAGTTATGTTTGCTGTGGACTGATCACCCACAGGGTATAAAGTTCTGCTACGCGAAGAATATGATATGTAAAGTGATGAAATGTTTGTGAAATGACATGCATGACATGTTTATGAAAGAAGGCATATGCATGGGTGTTGTGTGTGATTTTAAAGAAGTACATGCATCATGATACACGAAGCACAAGACTTGACATGCAAGAAACGTGATTAGTCTATGACTTGCTTATGTGATACGTTGTTTTAATACATGTTGGTTCTCGTAACTGTGTACCTATATGGACTTTAGCTGTTTTGAGTAATCCTTATTAAGATGCTATTTGCTAACCCGAGCACCTTATTTTTGGGCAATGTTTTATACACTGGTGACTCGACGTGTGTGATTCCGTAAGGTGTATAGACGGGTTACTTGCTGGCGAAGTTTTCGCTAAGAACAATCATTCTATCTTCTTTCAGGTGAGCCTAATTATGAGTTGATATTTATCGAAGACGACGGCGAGTGGGCTCAATGGGACGATGGACAAGGGAATAGATAGATGCTGGACTATTTTGTTTAAGTTTGGAAAGTTATTGTTATTATGTTGTTCTAAAACCTATGTTGGCTAGATGAACAAACAGTTTTATTTCCGCTGCAGTTTTCTGGTTGTAATATTGACAATGAAGGTTTAGATTTTATGACGTTTTCGCTGGTTTTAACTTACATTATGAAGGATGTATGCTTGATCTGCTTGACGCTTCGTAGTTCTCATAGTAGGCTACGGCGGGTGCACTGGTTCCGATAACGGTATCGGGCCGGGGCGCTACACATTTTCTTGGAGTTTGAGTTCATGAAGGGAGTGCAGATTAGTCAAAGTAAGTTAAATAGTCGTACGTGGGGTAAAACGGTAAATAGACAAGAAAAGCTCATCATTGGCACACACCTCCCTTAAGCCGATCATAACTTAGGTCTACTTCGTTTATTAGGGGTATAATCATCATTTCTAGGAAAGATCATAGCTTATGTCTATGTGAACTAGTTAATCATGCGTTCCGAGGAGGATATGAAGCCTTAACTCTGATACCACATGTGGTGCCTGCTCCCGAGCCCTCAAATCGGATACAGTGCACCCGCCGTATCTCGCTAAGAAGAATACAAGGCGTCGAATCAATTTTCTACATGTTCGAAAACACGTAGAAATTTTTCTCGCAGAAACGAATTACCATAACATTAAATTACATGAATAAAGAAATTTTCAATAAAATACTAAATCAGTAATGGCAATAAAGTCACTGTGCCAACATCTGAGTGCTATCAATCTAAACAGGGTAGTGTCTGATGAAATCCCAATAAAATAATAACCAATGACCGCAAGGTCTCCTCGTGTCCTATATACGACCATCAGTATGTCCACTCCACTGTATCAGCTACGTCCTCAACAGAGACATAATCGTAGGCCTCTTCCTGCTTACCTGGAGGGGGAGGGAGTAGGGTGAGTGACGGGAAATCACCTAGTAGGCACCTGCCTCCAACTAGTACAAGACGAGCATACAGAATTGATACAACACATATCACATAAAACATGATATTGTTGAGAAAAAAGGGTTTGAGTGATTTCAAAATGCATTATTTAAACGTATTACAAAGAAATGCATAACATATTTTATGACATGACACGCACTTGCACAAAACTTGCCTTATATAGTTCATATATAATGTTGCCGTACTAACGAGCCATGAAGCTTTAAATCTTACATCAAATGGCAAACATTTGTTGTGTTTGAACTGTTTTCAGGTGCCACCATTAATGAACTTAACTAGTTCATTAAGTGAAGTACTTAGTTAATTAAACTAAGTAGTTCATTAAAGGAAACAATATTTGGACAAGGCAAAAAGGCAACAAGGTGAAGAAAGGAAAGTCATCCACTCTCCTCCCACACTTAATGCACGCATGTATATACATATATATATATATACATATATATATATATATATATATATATATATATATATTCAGATTTTTTGAAAAAGGCACATACACATGTATTCCAACGTACTACCGACACGTTAACGTCACACCACCATACTTAGCTCATATTTATGAGTATATTCAGGTCTTATATCATATGATATAAGTCATGGTGATGACAAATTAAATACGACACGTTAAAAGGTTCTAAACCAAAAATTGTCGTATCGGACGAATACCGAAACTTCGCCAGCGTGTCACGTATTTGCCATAAATAGATGGCCAGCCCCTACACTTCAAAAATATTCATAAATTTCGTGGGTATGATGATATTTAAAGCCATAAAATCATTCCATGTTGACACACACAAATCACCCCATATTAAGGCCAAATTGTAGAGATTCCAATTTCAATTGCACTTTAAGATCAGCTAAGTGCTGAATATTAAAGTTTAATTTATTTATATTATGTTTAACATAATATATATAACATGTGCAAAAAGTTAGAATTTAATTAGAGAAAAATCGGGTAATTGATAAACATCGAAAATTTGGTTTTCTACGTACCAACACATGGAACATTTTTGGCACATCATACAACATGTATCTATACACTTTTTACATATTTCATACATCTTAAAATGTTCTAGAAAATTCAATTAAGGGTTGATTGGAATATACCATGTGTGTATTATTAAATGTGCACTATTTTACAAAGTTTGCAAAAAGAAAATCCAGCACATGCCCAAGTCATTATACACACCTATAACAGCTGAGTTGGAGCATATGTGGAGCCTTGTTGGCATATTGATTGGTCAAGAATGAAGCATACAATGTTGATGACATAAAGGAAGGAGCTACACAAGGTAACAATTCAAACTTATGTCACATTTGTAACACATGCTGAAAATTTCAGCATGTGCATTATAGGCTGGCCGATTTTTTGTAACTTATGAGGGATATTTTACTTCTTGATTAAGGTGGATTGATTGGAAGACAATTTGGAAGTATTTTGAATAAGTTATGGAATTAAAGTTGTGATATTTTGAATATCACACATGCTGAAAATTTCAGCATGTGTGGGAATGTATATGGCCGATTTTTTGGCCTTGTAGGTGTCTAGTTTTATTCCAAAGTTGATGAAAATATCCTCTACTAAATGGCGATTAATTTTCAAGAGATAAATCAAAGCAAACTTGGCAACATTTTGAAAAGAATACCCATGTGTCACATGCTGAAATTTCAGCATGTAAAGTCATAGTTATGGCCGATTTTTCACCCCTTTTGGAGAAATATTGTCTTGCTTAATTTATGTGATGATCTTGGAAGTTATGTTAATTATTCTATGTTGATTTTGGTACATGTTTTTAGTGGAATTCTCATATTTTCCTAGTCATCAAGTGATGACAACATTCAACCATTCAATGAGTGCCAAGTAAGCAAGAGTTTAATGATCATCCAATGAGGAGGTGTCAAGTAAGCAAGAACATGTTACAATGATGTCACATTTCTCCCAAGGACTTAGAAGATAATTTTCAAGAGGAGTAAAAGCACCAAGGGGGCGGCCAACACAAGGTTAAAAGGAGAGGAAGAGAGCAAAACAAAACCAAGAAGAAGTCTTGCAATTTGAAGGATCAAAAACGTTTTCTATCTCTTCTTCTACACTCTCTTTCTTTCTTCCTCCAAAAAGCCTATTGTACTTACATTCATATACTTGAATAGGCTTCATCTAGACCACCACATATTCTTTTATCATTGTAAAAGATTGATCAAGGTGTGACCAATCTTCAACTTGCAAGGTGGTGGTGTTCGTGTGCATTGTATTCACGTACAAGGTTTGTAAAGGGTTGGAGTTGGTGTGTAACTCCATCAAGCCTGTGGTAAGGTGTAATTTGTATGTGTGATTAGTGTGAACCGAGGAAGGTGTCCTCGAAGACTGGAGTAGGTTGTTTATAACCGAACCAGTATAAAATTCTTGGTGTCATTTGCTTTCAGCATTGATTTTCTGTTTCAGCACTGTTTACTGTTTTTAATCACGTTTATAAAAATAGTAAACGAATTTCAAAAATCACAAAACTTTCTAGAAACATAGCCACACGTTTTAAGGTTCTTTTGGCACAAGTTTCAACCCTTTTGGAGAAGTATAAGTCACCCAAACGTCCAAAGTTCTAAGACTAGTGCAGTCTGATTTTCAGGCTTGCAAAGGTTGAGACTTTGATCGTATTTGACTAAATTCCCAAAAGAATTTTTCAAAACTTTTCCCCCCATTCAAATATAACGTATAAGGTTTTAGTGGTTAAAATTTCAGAGCATTTGGAGTTATGTACAAATAGGAATTAATTTTTCAAATCAGTCTACCGTTTCTGGCAGATTCGTACAATCTGACAACCATTGATTTTTGAAGTGGTTAGAGGTTGAATTTAAATCTGAAATTTTTAGAAGACACTCGTAACATCTTAGGCAAGTTATCTCAAAATTTCAGAATTTTTGAAGACCTGTAACTTAGTTTTCAAAACGTTTTAAAACTGGTCCTGAAAACAGAAACTGTTTTCAGAAGTTGAGTTTTTGGTTCAAACTAATTTTAAAAACCACATTTTCCGCACCCACTATTCAACCCCTCCCCCTTTTAGTGGTGCCTTGCAGATTCTACAATTGGTATCAGAGCGCAGGAACACTCACAACAAAAGGATCCAACAATCTACGTGAGATGGCATCCATTTGCTATAACACCGTGCAAGAAGGAATGTCAACCATAAGACCTCCTCTCTTTGACGGTGAGTCTTTCATTCAATGGAAGTTAAGAATGAAACTTTTATTTATGGCAATTGATATTGATCTTTGGTCAATTATAGAAGATGGTCCATTTGTTCCATCAAAATTATCCACTGTAGATGGAGTCACACTAGAGGTCGTTAAGCCTAGACAAGAGTATACTAGTGATGATAAAAAGAGACTGAGCATGAACGCTAGGGCTATGCAATTACTTCTAAATGGAGTAAGTAAAAGTAAATCTAGTTACGTGTCTAACTGTTCTAGTGCTCAAGAGATGTGGCAAATTCTTGAAATAAAACACGAAGGCACTAGTCAAGTAAAAGATTCCACGATCAACATGCTTATGTCCACTTTCGAGTCATTTAAATTATTGCATAATGAATCTATCGTTGATATGGATCTTCGTTTGACTAACATCTACAATTCTCTTGAGTCTCTTGGCAAAGCCTTTACTATGCAGGAAAAGGTACAAAAGGTCTTGTGAAGCCTTCCATCCGAGTGGGACTCTAAAGTAACGGCCATAGAAGAAAGCAAAGAAACTAAATCGATTAAGATGGAAGAACTAATTGGATCACTAAAGGTATATGAAAACAAACTCGCTTTAAGACATTCTGAGTATATTTCCAAAAATGATAAGGCTATAGCATTTAAATCAAATGAATACTTCGTAGATGATAGTGACATAGATTCCGATGATGAGGACTTAATCACGATGGCTAAAAGATTAAGAAAAATATTGAGAAAATCGATTAAACATAAGTCGACCTCATCTAAGCATCATAAAAATAAAAATAAGGAAATAAAGTGCTATGAATGTGGACAACCTCAACACTTGTCATATGACTGTCCAAACAAGGATAGACAAACGAATAAATACCTTGACAAGGATCGGACAAAAACTAGACTCGTCTCAGAACCTAAGCAAGGGAGAAGAGCCTTCAAAGCCTCCACTTGGAGTGACACATCCGACTCTGAGACTGATACGGAAGAACAAAAGGCACACATATGCTTTACATCTAAAGCATCAAATGAGGCATCTTTCGACTCTGATTCTGATTTTGAATATTCTTATGATGATTTATTTAGTCAATATTTAGAATTGCATAAGTTTTCAAAGACTCTTGCAAAAGAAAAGAAACGATTAATTGAAGACAAGAAGTTGTTAGAATCTTCTAACACGAACCTTATTTCTCAATTAAGCGATTCAAAAGAAGAGTCATCACGCATCATTAATGCATTAAAATCAGAGGTCTCATCATTGACTACGCACAATAATGAAATGAAATCCGAGATTTCAAACTTGAAATCAAGGAATGCGAATTTAGAGAAAATGGTGAAGAAATTTGATACGGGAACAAACATGCTAGATCACATTATTTCTTCACAAAAGCATGATAGTGATAAAACGGGTTTAGGATACATTGAAACAAATAAAGTATCCATTAAACCAACCAAGTTTGTAGTGTCTAAGAAAGTAGACACTCCAAAACAAAAAACGACGTCTAAGATGACGCAAAGACCCCCTCTCCCCACATCTTGTCATATTTCTTCTTCATATCATGAGAAATACAATTTTGTACCATATAGATATGAGAAGAAACAAGTGATGCATACACGACATCCATTTCATCCATCTAGATCACACACTACGCACATTAACTCAAGGACATATCAAAAAGTCCTACATATAATGCGTATAAATGAGTTCTTGGCCAAAGGCCAAACGCATTTGCACCTAACATATATTATGTTGTGCTTTCATCACCTTTCTCACCTTTTGGAAGGCCTAGAAAAGTCACCCAAATTTGGGTACCAAAAGGGACATTTTCAAAGGGTTGAATAAATAACCCTTAAGAACGCACCTTTGAGATTATTCAAAATGCATGATTTTTTCTTCTCTACATGCACTTTTGATTGTCTTTCCAAAATAAAGAGGGACAGAATGCATGATTTAAGGGGGAGAGAGAAAGATTAATTTCACAAATCAAGGGAGAGCGATTTGAAATTTGAAATTTGAATTTGAATTTGTGCACGATTGGAGGGGGAACGATAAGATTTAAATCATGAATGTAGGATATTTTGAAAATCATCACAAGGGAATATTGTTGAGAAAAGGGGTTTGAGTGATTTCAAAATGCATGATTTAAACGTATTACAAAGAAATGCATAACATATTTTATGACATGACACGCACTTGCACAAAACTTGCCTTATATAGTTCATACATAATGTTGCCATACTAACGAGCCATGAAGCTTTAAAGCTTACATCAAATGACAAACATTTGTTGTGTTTGAACTATTTTCAGGTGCCACCATTAATGAACTAAACTAGTTCATTAAGTGAAGTACTTAGTTAAATGAACTATGTAGTTCATTAAATGGAGATATATTTGGAGAAGGCATGGTGACAACAAATTGAAGAATGGAAAGTCTCCTTCTACATCTATTAAAAACGATTTTATATATTTTATATATATATTCAGATTTTTATAAAAAGGTACAATACACATGTATTCCAACGTACTACCGACATGTTACATATTTTACGTACGTACGTTAACGTCACACCATCATACTTAACTCATATTTATGAGTATATTCAGGTCTTATATCATATGATATAAGTCATGGTGATGACAAATTAAATACGACACGTTAAAATGTTCTAAACCGAAAATTGTCGTATCGGGCAAATACCGAAACTTCGCCAACGTGTCACGTACTTGCCATAAATAGATGGACAGCCCCTACACTTCAAAAATATTCATATATTTCGTGGGTATGATGATATTTATAGCCATAAAATCTTTCCATGTTGGCACACACAAATCACCCCACATTAAGGCCAAATTGTGGAGATTCCAATTTCAATTTTGTCACATGTGTATGGAGCCACTTTAAGATCAGATAAGTGCTGAATATTGCAATTTATGTATATTATGTGTAACATAATATATATAACATGTGCAAAAAGTTAGAATTTAATTAGAGAAAATCGGGTAATCGATAAACATCGAAAATTCGGTTTTCTACGTACACAACACATGGAACGTTTTTGGCACATCATACAACATGTATCTAGACACTTTTTACATATTTCATACATCTTAAAGTGTTCTAGAAAATTCAATTAAGGTCTGATTGGAATATACCATGTGTGTATTATTAAATGTGCACTATTTTACAAAGTTTGCAAAAAGAAAATCCAGCACATGCCCAAGTCATTATACACGCCTATAACAGCTGAGTTGGAGCATATGTGGAGCCTTTTTAGCATATTGAGTGGTCAAGAATGAAGCATACAATGTTGATGACATAAAGGAAGGAGCTACACAAGGTAACAATTCAAACTTATGTCACATTTGTAACACATGCTGAAAATTTCAGCATGTGCATTATAGGCTAGCCGATTTTTTGTAACTTATGAGGGATATTTTACTTCTTGATTAAGGTGGATTGATTGGAAGACAATTTGGAAGTATTTTGAATAAGTTATGGAATTAAAGTTGTGATATATTGAATATCACACATGCTGAAAATTTCAGCATGCGTGGGAATGTATATGGCCGATTTTTTGGCCTTGTAGGTGTCTGGTTTTATTCCAAAGTTGATGAAAATATCTTCTACTAAATGGGGATTCATTTTTAAGAGATAAATCAAAGCAAACTTGGCAAGATTTTGAAAAGAATACCCATGTGTCACATGCTGAAATTTCAGCATGTAAAGTCATAGTTATGGCCGATTTTTTCACCCCTTTTGGTGAAATATTGCTTTGCTTAATTTATGTGATGATCTTAGAAGTTATGGTAATTATTCTATGATGATTTTGGCACATGTTTTTAATGGAATTCTCAGATTTTCCTAGTCATCAAGTGATGAAAACATTCAACCATTCAATGAGTGCGAAGTAAGCAAGAGTTTAATGATCATCCAATGAGGAGGTGCCAAGTAAGCAAGAACATGCCACAATGATGCCACATATTCTCCCAAGGACTTAGAAGATAATTTTCAAGAGGAGTAAAAGCACCAAGGGGGCGGCCAACACAAGGTTAAAAGGAGAGGACGAGAGCAAAACAAAAACAAGAAGAAGTCTTGCAATTTAAAGGATCAAAAACGTTTTCTATCTCTTCTTCTACACTCTCTTTCTTTCTTCTTCCAAAAAGCCTATTGTACTTATATTCATATACTTGAATAGGCTTCATCTAGACCACCACATATTCTTTTATCATTGTAAAATATTGATGAAGGTGTGATCAATCTTCAACTTGCAAGGTGGTAGTGTTCGTGTGCATTGTATTTACGTACAAGGTTTGTAAAGGGTTGGAGTTGATGTGTAACTCCATCAACCCTGTGTTAAGGTGTAATTTGTGTGTGTGATTAGTGTGAACCGAGGAAGGTGTCCTCGAAGACTGGAGTAAGTTGTTTATAACCGAACCAGTATAAAATTCTTTGTGTCATTTACTTTCAACACTGATTTTCTGTTTCAACACTGTTTACTGTTTTTAATCATGTTCGTAAAAATAGTAAACAAATTTAAAAAATCACGAAACTTTCAGAAAACATAGTTACACGTTTTAAGGTTCTTTTGGCATAAGTTTCAACCCTTTTGGACAAGTATAAATCACCCAAACGTCTAAAGTTTTAAGACTAGTGCAGTCTGATTTTCAGGCTTGCAAGACTTTGATCGTATTTGACTAACTTCGTAAAAGCATTTTTCTAAACTGTTTCAACCCATTTAAATATAACTTATAAGGGGTTAGTGTTTAAAATTTCACAGCATTTAGAGTTACATACAAATAAAAATTGATTTTTCAAATCAGTCTACCGTTTCTGGCAGATTCGCGCAATCTGACCACCAATGATTTTTGAAGGGGTTAGAGGTTGAATTTAAATATGAAATATTTAGGAGACACTCATAACATCTGAGGCTAAGTTCTCCCAAAATTTCAAATTTTTTGAAGACCTGCAACCTAGTTTTAAAAATGTTTTAAAACTGATCCTGAAAACAGAAATTGTTTTCAGAAGTTGGGTTTTTGGTTCAAACTAATTTTAAAACCCACATTTTTCGCACCCACTATTCAACCCCCCCTTCTAGTGGTGCCTTACAGATCCTATAGATATCACATACGCATATGAAAGAATGCGGAAAAATAATTCACTCCAGATAAGGAATGCACAACATCATGATGCATGTCCAGCTACACATGTCACACGCAACAAAATCATGTCACACGGGATGCCGATATCTCCACCGTGCAATGCATGATCTTGGGACCTACTGAGTGGCTGTGGGTCGTACCCACCCACAGTCACTATACTGAGTTTGCATGGTCCCGCCACCGTACACCATACTGAGCGCCCGTGACCCATACGTCACGACCCATCATAAACGCAATGCACGTGCCATGAATGCAAAAAGACAATCGCCTGAGGCCCCTGTCCCATCCTCACCATCCTCCTGCACTCAAATCTAGCTTCCATTATTTCTTGAATGGTAACTAGATATTGCACGGCCTCAAATCCACTTTTCCACGGCTTGTATACATTTATCGGACCTTTTTTATATTTTTTCTTATTTCCTCCTTATTTATTTCTATTTATTACCTAAATTTCATAATTAAATAAAATATTAGAAATATAGAAATTTAGCGAAATAACTTAATTTCATCATTTTATAATTTCTGGAATTTATTTACAATTTTCTGATATTTATTGATATTTTCCTATATATATTACTATTTTAAATTAAGTAATAACATTTACTAAATTCCAGAAATTTAGAAAAGAAAAATGTTTATTATTGCATAAAGGTCTGTCCCTTTATCCTAGCCTTGTCTGCGCCTGGAATAGCCCCGCCCGTCACGCACACAGGCCCCGCCTGCTGTGGTCTGGCCCGCTTCAGAAGCCCCCCTTTTATTTAGCTGTTAATTGGGCCGGCTGGTATCTGATCCGGTTCGCTGGCCATCTGGCTCGGCCCGCTACCTAGCCTTCCCTTTTGTTTTATATTTCATTATGCTATTGGGCCTGACCCCTGAAACAGCCAGCCTGTTAAGGGCTGGCATGCGCAGCTTTGACCCGTGCTTCGACCCTTTTGCTAAATACATAAATTTGTTTTTTTATAATCTGAGACTGCAGCTTCAGGAGGCGCGTGGAGCCACGCGCGGCTTTTCCATTGGCGCGTGAAGCACTCCGGCTGCCTTCGGCGGCCATTTTTTTACTCTGATCTATATTTTTGCTTATTTCTAATCTATGAGAACCTATTCTAAAGCCAAAACAAAAGCATAATGTCCCTAATCATGCAAAAGTTGTACTTTTTTGATTATAAAATTTTTTCCTAACGTCAAATCCAAAGCACACAGACTAATATACGCATTCATCACACATCAAAATCATAAACATCGCATGAATTCAACAAAATGGTATAGATTTCAACAATCAAAGCAACAAAACACATAATATACCACTAGAGCATGCTTGAATTTGTTCCCTTTTTTGCTTTCTTGTTATAACAGTTGTAGTTTTAATTAAAAAAACCACAAATATAGTAACGATTGAAAAAATAATCCAAAAAATCAAGGTACCATTCTGAATAACGTGTTAGGTTTGTTTTTTTTATCTATTCATCCTCATTCCAGGTAATATGTCACACCACCTACACCTCATCTTCTTTTGTTGTTCGAAAATGCTTTGGGCCGATAGAATTAGTTTTATGTCTCACATCTAAATCCATCTTGTTTTGTTAAAAAGAAAAACGGTATTTTTGTCCACTTCAAGAACGGAGGATGTTAAAGGTCGAGCTGAGCTGACCTTCTTGCTGACTTACTGTGTTGTTAACATAATGCTTAAGGCTGATGTGATGTGCACTTTGTACTGAGCTGATCTACACTGCTCTGGTCGAGCTGAACATATGAGGTTGACCAGACCAAGTCTAGTTCGGCAATCGGATATAGATGACGGGCGATTAATGATCTAAGTGATTCTCCATAAGTGTATATATGTAATTGATTTGATTTGTATTTATCTACTGTCCTAATTGATAGTAATTAGATTAGCTTAGTGATAGTGATTAGATTAGCTCATATTTATCTTTCCAATTGTAACTCCATAAATTGAGTTGCTGAATTACGGAAAAGACAGATTTGAAGTGCCAAATTATAATTTGGTAGAAGGGAGCTGAGAAAAGATGTCAATGGTTTGATGGCCCTTTTAT
The DNA here is from genome assembly GCA_036186865.1 of Eustoma russellianum. Classification (NCBI taxonomy): domain Eukaryota; kingdom Viridiplantae; phylum Streptophyta; class Magnoliopsida; order Gentianales; family Gentianaceae; genus Eustoma; species Eustoma russellianum. The sequence continues at coordinate 8,763,312 of AP025046.1, forward strand.
GAAGCATCCCAATTATGCGTCAAAGGAGAACATATTGGATGTTTTTTCAGCAGCCAGCTTCTTATTCAATGGATAACACAGCTTGATCAAAACTCTACTGGAATAATTACTAATACCCTCAGGCATCCTTATCACAAGTGTTTGTCTAGATTGAACGAGGACACCATTTCACGTGGATTTAGAAGTTTAAATGGTAGGGAAAGACCCTGGTAAGAAATATCAGATATGGAGTTCTAGGAGGCGGCCGGGCATTTTATGACGGTTGGTGTGATGTGTTACCTGGAGCGAGGAAGAACATATTAAAAAACATAATACAACATTCTGAATGACGCTTTAGGTGTTCTTAGGCCTCATTCTGAATGATACCCTCATAATTTGGTAAATTTTTTTAATTCGTACTACATTTGTATTTTTTTTATACTAAAACTACAATATTTTTTTAAATCTCTTTTAATGATCCCTAGTCTTGTATAATTGAATTTTGAGATCATGGAGCTTTCCTTTATGAAGTATACGACTTTCTGCACTCTCGGAGTTTTATGGAGAATTTGAAGCTTGTTCTTGTGATGTATTTGAAAGAGGGATGCCCATTGTTGTTGAAAGCTCAGAAACGACATACCCCTTCAGTTTTTAATGCTGATCCCATCCTCAACTCTGATCAGCAAAATGATCAGGGTAACAAAATCCCTTGTGCAATTTTGTAGGTCAATTAGCAAAATCTTCAGAATGGTATAACCCCAAGAGTTATTGGAGAGTTTGAGGTCTTAAAAGAGATTAAAGAATGAAGGTGGCCTTATTTGGCATTAGAGTGCTCCATTGCTACTTCCAATTCAAAATCTTTCAAGCACAAACCTTCCACATATAGGGAAATGATTGAGAAGATTGGTCGGGGGCGTGACATGGATCGTGTTCATATCTTTTGCAGGGAATGAGAAATCTGTTAGACCTGTAACAATCACTCTAAAGCGAAGGGAGGAGGGTGAATAGAGTATTGAGTAATTTTTGAAATTTTATTAGTTTAGCTCACATAACTCAAATGATTTTCAAAATAATAATAAAAAAGATGCGAAACAATGAATAGAGACACAATATTTAGAGTGATTCAAATCACCTTGATTCTACTTCACTAACCTTTCGTTTCGAAAGTAGATTTTGAACATCAACTTTTCTTGTTATCTTCGACAATGAATAAGAACAACAATAACACTTGCGCTAACAATTAGTGCAACAACAAATACATCAATAGCAATTGTTATAAAAACAATTTGTGTAACATCAAGTACTACAACAGCTACAAGCAAAAAATCTCTTCTCATTATTGGTCGAAATTCTCATCTTTTGGTTGAAATGACGCGTCCAAGAGCAGCCAAGACTGCCCTCTTAAGGAAGAAGAAAGCTAGCTTGGACTCCACAAGCTCCAGCAAGAACACCACCCATTCTGTCACAGGTGGAAAGAAAAAGTACAAAGAGATGGCATCCCAACTTCAAGCTGCAGAGGAGGTTGAAGACTACTATGGAAGCGAGGAAGAAGTAGAAGACAATGAGAGGTTCTCTTTTCATGGAAGTACGGATGGAGAAGGGACCCCCTCGCAAAACTCAGCAAATTCACCAAGAAGAGGAGGTAGGCAGACCTGGATGAAGATGAAATAGGCCCGTCAAGTTCAAATCCCAAGGAAGGAAATGATGGAAACATGCGATCTCGCCTAGAAACTTACCGAGTGGGTAAAAGCTTGGATGACGTGATAGCAGCTGTCAGTCAACCAACTAACATCCTACATCACGTGATCTCAACAACCTCTCTCCTCCTCTCCATCACTCCGCAAATGCCACCTGGACCTTCCCCCACCAACCTATTAGCTCTTGTGGCCCCTTCTGCTGCACGAGTTGACCCTTCAACATCCAACATTCAAAAAACTCAACATGTCACCTGTCATCCTGCCCAACCTATATCCCAACCAGCTCAGCCTATAGCCCAGCCAACGCAAGGCAGAGCTTGGAATACACTCTTTGCAAACAACAGAAAGCCTGAGTAAAAGTGAGCACCCTACGCCAGGTGCACATCAACATTGATAAATTGCTTAACAACGAGGAGATAGATCGTTGTTCAGTAGGCTGCTTTGTCGGAGGATTCTACGGTCGGCAAGGAGTTTATAACCTCTCCAAGGCCTGGAAAGTTATACACAAAGTGGAGTTCTATGCTTGTCGCTGGATTATCTTCAAATTTGAGTCCCCCAAAGAGAGTGAAGAGTTACTCTATGCAGAACCAGGCTTTGTGTATGGTAGATCTCTTATTCTTAAGAAAATGCCTAGATTCTTTACGTTTGGAGCAACTGAAATGGCGCAAGTCCCAATTTGAGTGAAATTTCCCAACCTACAAGTCACACTCCGGGTTGACAAAGTTCTATCCAGAATCTGATCTCAGTTCGGCACACCATTGTATGCCGACCAACTCACAGCCAATAGGGACACATGGAACTATGCACGTGCCCTAATAGAAGTTGATCTCAGCAAAGAGTTGATACCTTGGTGGCGTTAGTACTATCGAATGGCACCACGATAGTTCAGCAGGTTGAATACGAACGATTGCTGATGTTTTGCAGAGAATGTAAGCAACTCAGTCACAACACATCACCCCACAAGCAAGCTTCCTAGCAAACTCCATCGAATCCCACAAGCAGATCAAACTCCTAGTGGAAGTTGATCTTAGCAAGGAGCTGATGACCTCGGTGGAGTTAGTACTATCGAATGGCACCACGATAGTTCAGAAGGTTGAATACGAACGACTGCCGATGTTTTGCAGATAACGTAAGCAGCTCGGTCACATTACATCATCCCACAAGAAAGATGCCCAGGAAACTCCATCGAATCCTCTCACGGCCAAGCTACAGATAGTTCAGCTCAGCTCGGTACAGCCCAGGCCAGTCCAGTCCATCTCAGCACGGCCTCAACTCGTAACACTTAATCCCACCATCCGCCCAACAAAAAACATCACCAGAAGACCTGGGTCCAGATCTGCTAACCTCCAACATGCCAACTTAGCTCGTCAACAAAAAACTGCACCAACAGCCAAAGTCCAGCTAGAAATAGCCCCGCCTTCTATAATCTCTGCTCGGCCAAACCACCTGCCCAGCACATCACGCCACCTCAGCCCAAACATCCATTCACTCAGCTCGACCTGCTTGCAGTTTGCGTCTTGAGATTGATCTAGCCATAACCCAACGCGGTTTTGACCAAATGACGGAAATGCCTCTACTCTGCCTGAAAACAATCATGAAAAGCCAGGTCAAGCTCAGCAAGCTAGCGTCTATGGGGAGCACCATGTGAAGAGAATCAACTCATTGCTCCAAGACGGATTCGCTGAAGTGATTTTCAAGTCGAAGGCCCTTGCTCTAAGGAAAAAGCTTAAGGCCCCTCACGGTAAGGCCAAGGAATAGCCAAATGTTTAATTTTATGATAATTAGTTTTTGGAATATTAGGGGCTGCAACAAGCCTTTAAAATTCAGCGGCGTTTGTAATTTTGTAAAAAAAGCAAAAAAATCGATATCCTGGGATTATTAGAAATTAAGCTCAACAAAAAAATGCATATGTCCCTAAAACAAAAGTTTGCAAGCTGGGAACGTGTAAATAATTTTGACTCTCACGCGGACAAGAGAATTTTGATATGATGGAAACCGTCCTTAGTTGCTCTTCAGGTCCTCTCTGCTGACCCCCATGCTATGCACTATAAGATAACTTCTCAGGTGACAAGCTTAGCCACTTTTGTCTATGGCTTCAACAGGCTAATCGACAGACGGCCGCTGTGGAGCTCTCTTCTCAACCAAAGCCAAATGAAGAATGATCCTTAGATTGTTCTAGGAGATTTCAATTGCATCATAAGCGAAGAGGAGACAGTTGGAGACTGGTCAGCAACTAACTATGAGCTGCAGGACCAGCTCAATTGTTTTCTCAGAGTGGATTGATGGAGATTAGTAGGTCAGGTTGCTTCCACACCTGGATAATGGCTTTGACAAATCTCACCTTGACAGAGCTATGGTCAACAATGTATTCATAGAGGCACATCCCCTGGCAAAGATACATTTTCACCTTGCTGGATGCCTTTCTAACCACTCACCTGGTGTGCTCTGCTTTGATCACTTCAGACCATCAGTTAAAAGCTCCTTTAAATTCTTCAACATATGGGCTGACCAGGAGGAATTCTTTCCTTTGGTTAGTTCTCACTAGAGTCAAAGAGTTATTGGCTCAGCCATGTTTCAGATTTACAAAAAGATCAAGGCTCTAAAAGGCCCCCTCAAGGCGCTTAACAGGAAATCATTCTCGCACACCTCAAATAGGGTTAACCAGGCTGTTGAAGAGGTGGAACGGATGCAGGAGTACCCATATATTCAATGGGGTACTCTGACTGGAAGGACAAGCTACAGAGGCAAAGACACTTGGCATTCAACCTTTTGGTGGCTGAAAGAAAAATCCTTGCGGAGCTTGCCAAATGTAACTTTTTAATCTCGAGTGATAGGAACAAAAAATTCTTCCACTATAATTAAAAGGAACAGGGCAAGGAGTAGTATCACTGGAGTTCCGCTAGCAGATGGCAATATGTCCACCTCTATAGAGCAATCAGCTCAGAAATTTGTGTAGTTCTTCTCTAACCTGCTCAGCTCTACTCAGCTAGTCCAACCCATCAGGGCACATGTGCTGAATGGAGGTCACAGCACGCTGACCACTCATTGCCCGAGTCTTAGAAGCTAAGATCAAAACATCTCTTCACTCCATTGGGAAGGACAAAACGTCTAGTCCTGATGACTATTCTTCTCAGTTCTTCATTAAAGCCTGGGAGGTAGTTGCATCTGACATTATTGCTGCGGTGCAGGAATTCTTCAGAAGTGGCATGCTGCTTAAACATCTCAATCATGCCACTACTGCATGGTCTCCAAGGCTGCCCATGTCAACAGCGTTGAGGACTATCGACTCATTTCCTGCTTCAATATTATTTATAATATCATATCTAAGATCCTTGCAACAAGAGTGACATCAGTCATGACCTTCCTTATGGATCCTGCCCAGACAGGTTTTCTAAAGGACATATCTATTATTTATAATCCATAGAGAATGCCATTAAGAAAGCTTATAATCCATAGAGAATGCCATTAAGAAAGCTTTTGATTCCATCAGTTGGTCTTTCCTGAAGGACATGCTTATTGGACTTGGTTTCCCTGCTGTCCTCACCGAGTGGATTATGGAGTGTGTGAGCTCCACCTCATATTATGTCTCTCTTAATGGCATTCTCTGTGGATTCTTTCAGGCAGACGTGGGTTGACGCAGAGTGACTCTATCTCCCCCTTCTTATATGTCATTGGCATGGAGTACCTCCCAAGGCTCCTTAGATGATTGCACCATGACAAAGGGTTCCATTCCATACTAGATGTTCTGAGCAGCATATCACCCACCTCTGTTTCGTGGATGACCTCATTCTTTTTTCCAGAGGCAAGGCCTGCTTAGTACAAAAAGTAATAGATAAGCTAACTATCTTTGTAAATTGTTCAGGGCTCAGGGACAAAATGGCCAAATCCCAATTCTTTCATGCTAACTGGCTGCATATCATCACAGGTTTCTCAGCGGGCACAATTCCCTTCAGATATCTGACCATTCCCATCGTAGGGCGCAAACTGTAGAGCTTGCACTATGCCTCTTTCATCAAGAAGCTTATGTATAAGGTGGGAATATGGAATGCATCTAGCCATTCATATGTTGGCAGACTGCAACTGATCAAATCAGTGCTGCAGGGAGTGAACTGTTTCTAGTTGAGTGCTCTAACCCTGCCCGTAACAGTTAAGACTCTGGTCAACAAAATTTTTCTACATTTCTTATGGGAGACTTTTTCACTTGTGCCCAGAAAGTCTTGGGTCTCTTGGTCTCAGGTCAACATGCCTAAAGAGGAAGGTGGTCTGGATGTTCTTCAGCTAAGGCATGGAATTTGGCATGATTAACCAAGCACTTGTGAGATCTGCACCATAAGAAGGACATGCTGTACGTACAGTGGATGAACCATAAATATAAATAGTATATCACATTATGGACTAGGATGGGACGCAACTCAGACTCTCCTCTCCTGAAAAAGCTTATGGAGACCAGAGACAACTTGCTTGTCAGCGTAAGCTCCTATAGCTTGGTTGTAGAAGTACTCACCTTCAGGACAACGGATGGCATTCCCAAGCCTCGGTTGGTATATTAATATTTCAAGGAAAGATGCAGGAAAGTCAGTTGGTCCAATATTGTTTGGGAATCGGTAGTGACTCCCAAGCACTCTTTTATTTTGTGACTTGTTGGGCTGAACAGACTTCCCTCTAAGGAAAGGCTAGTTTACTTGAAAGACAGAGCATGCTACCTCTACTTGAAGGAACAAGAGACACTAAAGCACCTACTCTTTTCCTGCTTGGCTACCAGACTGGTTAGACTAACCATCTCAGTATGGCTAGCTCTGCTAAGGGGAATTAGATCCATCAGCAGACATTTGACCTGGAGCTCGTGCAAACTCAAAGGAAAAGCTCTCAGAGCCAAGGTGGCAAAAATTGCCTTGGCTGCCACGGTGTATCATATCTGGCAAGATCGAAACATATGCATTTTTGAAGGAGCATCATTTGTATCTAGGGATGTAACTTATAGAATCTGCACTCATGTGTATACAGTGATATATAAGCTCTGCACCTATATTTTAGACATATACGCTGCTTCTATTGTTTAAAATTGCTTTACATTACTGAACAATACATGTAAGTCAGCATGTGACCTATAGTAGGGTTTTGTATAAGTTGCATCTCCTTGATGCATTGACTTCTCTAGTTAATAGCATTTTAACCAAAAAATCTCTTCGTGCTTCTTCACAACTTCAACAAAGTTCTACTAGAGAAATTTCATCAAATGAGCTTTGGAGAATAAGTGAGATTACACTTTCAAATAAGTCTAAATCACAAGCAAGAGATCAAATATGTTTAGTTCCTCTTGTGTTAGACTTCTACTCTCACAATACACAAACGAAAACAAGCAATGTGAGCTTGATAAGCTTTAAACACTTTTGCACGTTTGAGAGTTTTTTTTACAACAATGTGGGATAAAGCTTGAATGGGATGAAAGAGTATATATGTCTTCCCTGAGCTTCTTCAATATAGAGAAGAGTGAATCCTGTTTTTACAGCCTTTATGAAAGTCTTCTACTCATTAATTGCTTTGAGAAGTTCAACTCGTCTTTGAACTCTCTATAGTTGATTTTGATGATCCATAGCCATGCTAGATAATCTTAGATGGGTGTGCAATAGTCAGAATAGCTTTGTGGACATTTGGGGAAAAGGCACAAAAAATTTGCTGAAGATTGGAAAGAGAAAACACTTTAAATCCGTCTTGGATCTATTTGCAGCATCTATAAAAATTTGAGGATGACATCAATCGGTCTATGTCTCAATTTTAAAGACTGGTGTAACATCGATCGATCGATGTTGGATAATGTAGTTTCAATTTTGCACCACACCTATATAGCTTGATCTATGTCTCGATTTTAGAGAGTGATGTATAAATAGATCATAGAGATCTTTTCATTATACTGTTGCCATACTTTACTAATCATTTGCGTATTGTGTCTCTCGCAACTTCTGAGGGCCATCATGATATGCTGCAAGCGAATGAAATCAACATGTTTTCATCAACACCGTCAGCTGCCCATGTCACATTTTTCTCAACATCTTCGGCAACCTATGCTACTTCTGGAAGCCATGTCTATATTTCATCATCTACCATTGGTTCCCTCTGTAATTCTATTACCAACATACTACAAGTATATAAATATGTACGTTTTTTCTATCGCCAGGGTTTTATCCACAAGGGTGGTTTTACCTGGCAAGGTTTTAATGCGGTATATCGTATATGATTGGAGGTTGGCCATCCTTAGTTCGCTTCACTATCTTTTTACATACGATACATTTGTTGTAATATGGGCTACATTCTAATAATAAATGCGCGACCTTAAAAAGAGGCACAATAAAATGATCACATACAGAAAACATAGAAAGAAGGCATTTAACAATGCAAGTTACTAAAGTACAATTTAATAAAAAACATGTACTAAATAATAGTGTAGCTAGGAAGGGATAAAGTTTTCTTATGGAATCCACTCTTTCTCTTTTCTATCCTTGAGCACTTGTTTGATGGTGGTATTATTATAAAAATCCTTTACGAGTAATCTTCTCAACCTCATTTTCATCCGTCTCTATGCTTGATTTCTTTAACATGGAACAGATGAGGTTGCAATAAGGAAGGGCTTTATATGATTTATTTACTACTTCCATCATAATTGTCATAAATAATTCCCTGAAGTTCAAAAGTTATCTGTTGGTGAGGCGGTAGGCTATGTAGAAGTCGAGTTGCTATGGAGCTTATAAGATTTTTCATTGACACAGAATGTTACTACCCTAGTCAACACTCGATATTCCAAATGCAATTGTTTTTGTTCTTGGTAGGATGGAACCTAAAAAGTTTTTGACTTGGTCCTCACTAACCTTCTACCTTGCCTCATTATATTTTCATACATCGACTTTATCTAAGCCTTCGCTAGGAACCTCAGGGAAATCATTTATAGACCCATCAACCTATTCTAACTGTGTACTATGAATCACAGTATGTAGTGCATAAGAAAAATTATTCAGGTATTACCTATAAGTTTGCATAAAATAGCTCAGTGTGCATCGTAGACATTTTGCTCATCTACTTCTTATTGGCCTTTATTTTTGAGCATTCCAATCTATGATTGATTTGAACTTAGCATTTTTTCCAAATATTTTGATTTTAAACAACTTCGAAAGAATGGTTTTCCTCTCATTCATTTTTCACTCAGTAATAATTCTTGAGCATGTGAGGATATGTAATTAAAGTTACCTATACCGCCTGACACATCAAGTGCTCCTATAAAGTCTACAAGTTTCATCCACAGAAAGTTGTGGATAGTTAACCATCTTCTTAATTATGCCAATTCCTCAGTCTTTGCAAAATAGGTGCCTTAGTGGGGGAGGGATTTCGTGAATATGTCTCAACCGGTTTTCCATTTTCATCTTTATCAAGTTTTACACTTGTCCTCATTGGTGTGCTTACGCTCATTCCACCCTCAAATTTGTACTCATTGAGAAGGTTTTTAGTGTCCTTTATTTGCGTAATGTGCACTCCCTCTTTAGTTTGTTTGATTTGAATCCCAAAAAAGTAGTTGAATTCTCCCATCATGCTCATCTTAAATTATCCTTTCAGTACCTTAGCAAAATGCTCAAATCGAGAATCATTTAGTAGTACCAAATATACTATCGTTGAAATATATTTGAACAAGCAAATGATCATTTTCTTGTTCTTTAATAGATAAGGTAGTGTCAACTTTTCCTTTTTGAGAAACCGTTTTCAAGAAAAAAGTTATTCAATCTCTTATACCAAGCTCTAGACGCCTGTTTGAGTATATATAGAGAGCGTTTTTAAGTTTGAAGACATGATTTAGATAATCATGATTCTCAAAGCTCGGAAGTTGAGCTACCTGTACTTCTTCTTGGATAACCCGTTTAAGAAGGCCAATTTCATATTCATTTGATATAATTTGAAATATCTAAAGCATGCATATGCTAAAGCATCTTAATAGCCTCTAATATTGCTATGGGAGAAAATGTCTCATCATAATCAATTCCTTCTTCTAGGTCTATATCCTTGTGCTACCAAACTAGCTTTATTCCTAGTCTCTTAGTCATCTATTTTATTTTTAAACACCCATTTAGTATCAATAGTAGGATGATCATTTATTTTAGGAACTAACTTCTGAACATTACCTCTTTCAAATTGATTTAAACATTCTTGTACAGCTATTACCCAATCTTAATTAATTTTGGCTTCTTTTATGCTTTTGGGTTCAAATTTTGACATAAGTGCATTTTCATGAAATTTTGTTCGTTGTCAACATGTTTTGACTTATTTCACTTAATACTAATTCTGTAGTGTGATTATTCCTATATGTAAATGATTTTGGCAAACTTAAAGTATCACCTTTAGCTTCTACTTTCTCTTTGACTTTAGTGGAAGGTGCACTTTCAAGTGACTCATTTCTAAGATCAACATAAAAATCATCCGTAGGAGTATTACCATTATTTTCTATAGGCTTTATTTCAACTATTTGATTTTCTTCATCATAATTAAGTTTTGGTGCATAATCAAGTGATTCAATAAACTTAACATGAATGGACTCTTTAACTTTCGTACTCTTTCTATTGTACACTCTTTATGTCTTGCTATTGTTTTCATATTCCATAAAGATTTCTTCATCCACATTGAAATAGAGTTCATCCAATTCATCTTTGGTGTTAAGTACGAAATATTTACAACCAAAAACCTTGAAATACACAATATTTGGTACTATTCGTTTCCAAAGATCATAAAGAATCTTTTTAAGAGATGACCTCAAGTAAAATTTACTTATCATATAGCAAGGGATATTAACTACTTCGACTCAAAAATACTTAGACAAATCAAATTCATTTAGCATCGGTCTATTCATCTTTTGAATTGGTGTATTTTCCCTTTCCTGTATCCAATTTTGTTTAGAATTTTAGATATCAATAAGTAGTGAAAAACAACCTCTCATTTCACAAATATCTTGGTATTTTCTTCAAATTTCAAACTTCTGTTTCTCCTAAAGAATTGATTCTATGGTGGTTTTCATTTTCACTTTATTTTCCTTTTTAGAATATCATAATCACGTACTATAATTTCTAGAAAGAAATATACCCAAGTAAATAAAATAGAATCAACTAATTTTAAACACTCAAGCAAGCCATATAACTCAATCAAGGCGTAGAGTAATCATATACTACTACAAGTATACGATGTTTCTACCAATGTTTCAATATAACACTTATAGAGGCTTGATGGTATAATTTCAATGGTGGATTTGAGTCTTTACTACAAAGGCTTTAGTCAATTTATATGTATCACATATGTCATCATAATTTATAAATACTCTGATAAGTTGGTATCCTCAAATGTTTTTGAAACTTTGTAACCAACATATTCAAGTCGTCTACAAAGTGATAGGTAACTCCAAGAACTTGGTGTATAAATTTTCAGAACAAAACCTTATTAGCTAAATTTGTATTTTTTTAAAAATCTCAAAGACAATAAACCACTATCTTTCTTTTTGTAATATTTTATCATTTTTAAAAATGTTTACATATTATCATCACACCAATGGATAACACTTATCAAATTACCTCGTGTCCCTTCTATAAAATTATAAGACTAAAAGGAAATTTATAAGGTTTATTAACTCCTCCAACTTCAAGGATCTAGCTTTCTCTACTTTCAAAATGGACTTCCGCTCCATCTTTGGTCTTAAAATTGATAAGGAGTTTTTTTGTCGCCCATACAGATTCAAAATTTTGTTTCTATGAGGCTATTCGGTTTCTTCCATTTTACCTTCTCTATGGATTCAAAGCTCCTACATAAGACAAATCTTTATACATAGGTACGATTTCGTTGTTGAGTCCGTTTTGGTTAGTTCTTATGTCTTTAGGTTTCCAATAACACTTAGAGCTTTTCTTAGCTCTACAAACACTTACCACATGAACTTTTTTGTGACAAAAGAAACAAATAGACATTTGAGGTGATTGTGTTTTTAAGCTTAGAAGGTTTAATTACCTTCATAGGCTTAGATAACTTATCGAACTTCCTAGAACATTCTTTGGAAGCGTACCCTCAGCCTTAGATGAATCACATAAAGATATCTCTTTTATCTTATGCGATTTCATCGCGGTTGAAGTAGTAGAATCTTTAAATCCCATGTTGGATTTCTTAATTAAATCTTTTTGCTTACCAAGAAGTTTTTCATGAATAACCTTCCCACATGTCATCTTATAGAGCTCTTTAAGTGTAAGACATTTATTCTTAATCTCTATGTTATCAAGAGCTATGGATTTTCGCATCTCTAATGTGACACCATGATTTAGATAAAGCAAAGCAAAGGAGTCACCCGAATTCTCTTTTTTCTAATTTAAGTAATTAAAGATTATTTTTAGCATGCTTGTAGTTTAAAACATATTTTCAGATTTCTTATTTAGAGCAATGTAATCATCTTGTAATTTGTCAAATGAGGAAGTACAAAAAAGTACCCTTTTGCCTTTTTCAATAGCTATGATGCATATTGCTTTTTTATCATCATGATCATCTTCATTTATGCTTGATTGATAACCATCATTTGCTCACTCTTCAAGCTTCTTCCATGTCTCATGTGGGGAGAAGATGCCTTGAACCTTTCTTAGGTCATTGTATGAGAGGGAGAGATGAATGATTTCAAGAACTTATTCTTTTAGCTAAAAATTCTTCTTATCATCATCATTATAGTCATCCAACTCCTTTATGACTATTTTTCCATTTTAATCCAACCTAGTCGGTGGAGGTATTCCCTCCACAGCCACTCCATATGTCATAACCACATCCACACAAATACACACTCATCCTATATTTCCATAAGGAATATTTTTAAGCATCAAACAACAACAATAGAACCTTGATATTTGGTGCCATAGATATAGTGGAAGGTTTGAAGTTGAGTTAGTAGAAGTGGAGGTTGTCATTGTCATATTTTTCAATGATCTTTAACCTTGGTATTTGCAAAACTTGTCCAAGCAACCAAGGCTAGACTCTGATACCAATTGTTAGGTATATAGTGTTAAAAAATTTTCATATTTTTCTTGGTTTATTTCACACCAACTCAAGGACCCTCCAAAATAAGAAAGAAGAAGATGAGAAGCAATTGAAGACATAAGATTTAGAGCGTTTCGAATATCTTTGATTATACTCCACTAACACTATGTTTCAAAGTGGATTTTCAACAACTTTTCGTATTGCGTTCAACAATGAACAACAACAACAACACTTATACTAACAATTAGTGTAACAACAACTACAACTACAACAACAACAATTATTGCACAAATAATTTCTGAAACATCAACTACTACAACTACAAGCAACAACCTATTCTTACTTCTTCACAACTTCAATACAGTTACAATAGAAAACTTCCACAAAATGCGTTTCGGAGAAGAAGTGAGATTACACTTTCAAATAAGTCTATATCACAAGTAAGGGATCAAATATGTTTAGTTCTTTTTTAGTTAAACTTAAATACACGAATGAAAACAATCAATAAAAGCATAATAGGCTTTAAGCACTTTTGACCTTTGAGAACTTTTTGCAATAATGGAGAATGATGTTTAAAAAGGATGAAAGTGTATATACGTCTCCTCTAAGGTTCTTTAATACATAGAAGAGTGAATCGTGTTTCTGCAACTTCTATGGAAGTCTTCTACTCCAGTAATTGCTTTCAGGACGTTCAACTTATCCTCAACCACCCTATAGTTGATTTTAATGATCCATAGGCACTCTAGATAATCTTAGATAGGTGTACAATAGTTGAAATAACTTTGTGGACATTTCAGGAAAGCTGTTATTAATTTGGTGAAGATTGAATAGAGAAAACACTTTAAATCTGTCTTGGATCTATTTGAAACAGCTATAAAAATTTAAATTCAAGATATCATCGATCGATCTGTGTTCCAATTTTATAGAATAATGTAACACTGATCGATCGATTGGATAGTGTGGTTTCAGTTTTGCATCTTACATACATAGATCAATCTGTGTCTTATTTTTAGAGACTGATGTATATATAGATCGATCGATGTTCAGAGATCGATATTGGACAATGTACTTTCAAAATTTCAAAATTCCATGTAGGGTATGATGTATACATTAATGTCTGTGTTTAGAGTTCTATGTAGTGATTGATGTCACTTCTCTATTTGTTCAATCTTTTATTATTTCCAAAGTATGAAATGACTTTTAATCATTTTTCAAACATCATTTAAACATGATCAAAACATTGATATTCCAACAATATCTTCATTATTAATATTATCTCCTAGCCGGGGCTGTTGAGCAGACTCTGAGGATGCTTAACGGATTCATGGTTTGGGTTGCTGACTCACTGTTAAGATATATAATTTTTTGTTGGATGCACCTCTATTTGAGAATAAGATTCATGTGATTAGTCCAATTTATAGTAAAATCAAAAAGTATCTCATCACACTATTTAGAGCTTTCCAATGATCATCACTTGGATTGCTATTAAACCTGCTCAATTTATTTACTGAGCATACTAAGAATCTTGGATTATATTACTCGAGATATCTAGCAGTGTTGGAAGGCTATTGTGATGCCAACTGGATATCTGACAGTAAAGACTCAAACTCCACCAGTTTATATTTATTCACGTTTGGTTGAGGTGTTGTGTCGTGGAAATATATGAAGCAAACGTGCATATCTTGTTCCATTATGGAAATGGAATTTATATCACTTGATAAAGCCAGAGAAGAGGCTGAATAGCTTTGGAATTTCCTAGAAGATGCGCCTTGTTGGCCTAAGCCAATCGCTCCTATCAGTATACACTGTGATAGTCAGTCAGCTATACGACGAGCCCAAAGCAGCATCAATAATGATAAGTCTGGACACATGCATCGAAGACACAATACCATTAAGCAGTTGATCTCTAATGTCGTGATTTCTATTGATTATATAAAATCAAAGGAGAATCTTGTGGATCTGCTCACAAAAGGCTTGCTTAGAGATCAGATGTCAATTTTGACAAACAGAATGGGACTAAAACCTATAAAGCATGAATCTTTGTAACGGAAACCCAACCTTATTGATTGGAGATCCCAGTATCTTGGTTCAATGGGACAACTAAGTTATCTGTTAAAAAAAAGTGATGTCTGCAGAAAAGTGAGGGTAAACTGAGGCTTTTAATAGTTCTTATATCTTGATATATCAAGTGGGGTATGGAAGAATACTCTTGACAGGAAACACCTGCGTAAGTGTGAAGCGTGGCCGCTTCTATGAGAATTTTGTAAGGCAAAAGTTCTCTAACAGACTTTTTGAAACCAAGTGGTTCATGGCCAAAACAAACACAATCAATAGCACCAAAAAAGTGTTAAAGGAAATGTTGCGTGGATACTGTTGTCTAGGTTCACAATAAAGGCTGGTTAGTTCAAGACATCAAGTCACTAATTACCAATTGGATCAATAGTATATCACTAAGAAAGGTTCAAAGCCAGTAGCTACCTATTCTGATGCAACTTTTCTTGTGTGACTTCTTGGTAGAGTCTACATATGTATTTGCATTAATTCCCATTCATGTGGGGGATAATTGGAGAAGATGGGAAGAAATTGAATTTGGACCAAGTTGCAAACTGTGGTTAGAAACGTATTTTGTACTATGTTATGATTAGTTTCATCAACGATGAGTAGAAACTAAGAAGTCCCTAATTATCTACGTGACAAGTAGATAATTTTAGGCTTTTGAATCACTCAATTCTAAAACCAGATGAATGAGAAATTAATGCTCAAAGTAAGGGAGAAAATCAGCTCATCTCGGCCTCTGCCTGGGCATGGGCTCAGGTTGCGAACAGAGCTATGGACCTGATGGGCTCAGGTTGCAGACATGGTTATAGGCTGGGCTATGGGCAGCAGACTACAAGATGGATTCTGCAGCAGCAGGTTGGATCTTATCAACTGTGGTGAAGTTTGTTTGAGTTTAAACTTTAGGTTGTTAAGATAGGCTAAGGTTAAATTTTGAAAAGTTGTTGAGCTTTAACTGTGCTGAACTGACCTGACACTGTTATAATCGGAAGGCTCATATTAAACAGTTATCGGATCTAATGGTTATGGGCAGACCTGGTGCGGTAATGTGATCTAAGGGTTTAGGCCGAATAAGTGTCTTGTGGTTGAACTGACTGTAACAGAACGGTCTCACATTTTCCCTATAAATAGTAGCCAAGCTGACCTCTGTGATCACTCAGAAAAATTCATTTCTTTTTTCTCTGCAATCTCCCTCTGTACATAATCATTCTCTCGCATACATCAAAACACTTTGCATTTCACAGTAATCTGAGAATTCAGGACAACTTACAGGTTTGTTTGAGTTATAAACTACAGTGTCACTCGTCTGAACTGACTTTGTTGTATTTTAGGAGACGATTACTCTATTTAGTTAGGCATAGTATAATGGAGCAATAGTCTTAAGGACCGAGTCCTAGACTCACATCGGATCTCTACTCAGCTGAGCTGTTGAGGTTATTGCCGAGTTGAGCTCCGGTATGTGCTGAGCTCAACTGATCGAGGGATAGCGCAGCACTGTTGTTGTACAGTTTTGCTGACCTGAGCTTTGCTGTGTGGTGAGCTCTACTGTTTGGCTAAGAGAATTCATTGTTCTGCAGCACTACCGTGCTGAGCTCTGCTGATGTGATGAGCTCGGATGAAAGCACAACTGCTGGTCTATTGTGCTGAGGTGTCGAGGTTGGTAGGTCAGCCATCAGTCCAGAACGCAAATACAATTGCGCTGAATGGACTGATCTGATCTGACTGATTAATATGACTTCAGTTCAGCTCGGTTGGAAGGCTGATAGCACAGAACTACTGTTTTGAAGTGCTATTGTATTGAGGTCGGTAGGCCGGCTGACTGCTCAAACAGCAAACTCAATTGCACTACCTATACTGTCTTGACCTAGCCGGTCGATCCGTCCTGACCTGAGCTCGGCAGGTCGGCCACTGCTTTATTTTATAAGCAAACTGTACAGAAGTCAATTTTGTATGACTTGAATTATTTCCAACTGTTGGAGAAAATGGAAAGAAATTGAATTTGGGCCAAGTTGCAAACTGTGGTTAGCAACGTACTTTGAGCTAAGTTATGATTAGTTTCATTAATAATGAATAGAAATTAATGAGCCTTAATTATCTACGTGATGAGTAGATAATTTAGGCATTTGAATCACTCAATTCCGATACCAGGTGAATGAGAAATTAATGTTCAAAGTAAGAAAAAAAATCAGCTTAGCTCGGCTCGTGCATAGGTATGGGCTCAGTTTTGCGGATTGAGCTGCGGACCTGATGGGCTCAGGTTGCAGACTGGGCTACAGGCCGGGCAGCGGGTTACAGACTGTAGGCTGGGTCTTGCAGCAGTAGGTCAGATCTTATCAGCTAGGTGAAGTTTGTTTGACTTTAAACTTCTATAGGTTGTTAAGATAGGCTAAGGTTAAATTTTGAAAAGTTTTTAAGCTTTAACAATTCTGAGCTGACCTGAAACTATTATGATTGGAAGGCTCATATTGAACAGTTATCGGATCCTATGGCTGTAGGCAGACCTAGTGCGGTTATCTAATCCAAGGATTTAGGCCGAGTAGGTATCTGATCCTACGGATGTGGTTGAACTGGCTGTAACAGATTGACCTCAGAATTTCTCTATAAATAGTGGCAAAGCGGAACACTCAGAAAAATGCAGTTCTCTTTTCTCTGCAATCTCCCACTCTGCATAATCATTCTCTAGCATACACAAAACACTCTGCATTTCCCATAATCCAAGAATTCAAGACAACTTACAGGTTTGTTTGAGCTCATAAACTGCAGTGCCGCTCGTCTGAACTGACTCTGTTGTATCCTAAGAGATTATTGCTCCATCAAGTTAGGCACAGTATACCGGAGCAATACATCTTAAGGACAGAGTCCTGGACTCACTTTTGATCTATGTTCTGCTGAGCTGTTAAGGCTATTGCCGAGTTGAGCTCTGCTGTGTGCTGCGCTCAGATGATCGAGGGATAGTGCAACACTGTTGTTGTACAGTGTTGCCGTGAGCTCTGATGTGTGCTGAACTCTGCTGTTTGGTAAAGAGTATTCGTTGTTCTGCAACACTGCCATGCTGAGCACTGATGATGTGATGAGCTCAACTGAAAGCACAATTGTCGTTCTATTGTGCTGAGGTGCCAAAGTCCGCAGGTCGGCCATTAGTCCAGAACGCAAATACAATTGCACTAACTGGACTGACATGACCTGACTGATCAATCTGACTTTAGTTCAGCTCGGCTGGAAGGCTGATAACACAGAACTATTGTTCTAAAGTGTTCTTGTACTAAGGTCGGGAGGTTGGCTGACTGTTCAGAACGCAAACTCAATTCCACTACCTGGACAGTCTTGACCTGGCAGGTCGCTCCATCCTTACATGAGCTCGACAGGTCAGCCACTACTTTATTTTATAAGCAAACTGTACAGAATTCAATTTTGTATGACTTGAATTACTTCTAACATGCTTAAGACGTATTGCTTTAATTGATTCTGTATTGATTATCGTTTGTTTCTGACGTCTTACAGAAACTTAATGGAGAATGCAAGCTCGAGTTCTGTTCAAGTCGCTGATGTTCAGAGTGCTGCTCCAATGGCACCAAATGCTGTGTGCCGATGACTGCTCCTCCTGCACAGGGTCCTGCGGTGGCCCAAGTGGAGAAACCGAAGAAGTTCAGTGGGAGCTTCTTCAAGCAATGGCAGCAGAAGATGCTGTTCTTCTTGACTGCCATAGGGTTTGCCATGCTTTTGACCGAGGAACCACCTGTGGTGGATCCTAATGAGGACCAAACACAAAATATGCAGAACAAACTGTTTCTTTAAGCATGGAACTTCAACAATTATGTTTGTTTGAGCCATATCCTGAGTTGTTTGGACAACTCATATGGTTTGTATTGCACGTACAAAACAGCACAGTCTTTGTGGGAGGCTTTGGAGAAGAAATACCGTACAAAAGATACCGGCACTAAGAAATTTATTATCGGAAAATTCCTAAATTTCAAAATGTCAGATTCTTGGACTGTTGTTTCTCAAGTTGAGGAACTTCAGGGTTGGTAGCCGAGATGGAAACGAGGGCATATTGCTCAGTGAATCTTTCGTGGTGGCTGTGGTAATTGAGAAGCTACCTTTTTGTTGGAGGAAATTCAGAAGCTATCTCAAGCACAAGAGAATAGAAATGACGTTGGAAGACCTGATTGTCTGACCTCGCATAGAGGAATAAAATCGAAGATTTAAACGAAAGCCACAAGCAACCGCTGGTCAGGCCAAGACCCATGTTGCAGAGGCCAAGAAAAAGAAAGGCCAACTTGGGGTGAACAAGAAAGGCAAGCACATAGCTAAGAAGTTCACTGAAAAATGCTACAATTGTGACATTCAAGGGCATGTCAGCAATGAATGCTGCAATTCCAAGAAGAAGCAAACCAAGGTAAAGGCAAACATTGTTGATGCCATGGATGATCTAAACATCTGCGTGGTGGTCTCAGAATGCAGTGTTGTGGGGAACATGCGCGAATGATGGCTCGATAATGGTTCCACGAGACATGTCTACTCCAGCAGCGAGATGTTCACGGAGTACCAGCAGGGAACAATAAACAACTTTACATGGGGAACTCGGCCTCATCAAAGATAGAAAGCGATGGCAAATTTGTTATAAAGTTGACCTCGGGGAAGCATTTGACTTTCAGAATGTGCTGCACGTCCCCCACATTCAAAAGAATTGAGTTTCTGGAGCTCTTCTAGTCATGCATGATTTAGACTAGTGTTAGAGTCCAATAAAATTATTCTTTTGAAAAATGGCATATAGTTAGAGAAGTGGTACTTGACAAATAGGATGTTCAAATTAAATGTTATCACTATTGTACCAAAGAAAGATTTGCCCGCAAAGGCTAATAATAATGCTTCCTCTTCTGCTTATATGCTTGAGTCTTCTTGTTTATGGCATTTTCGTTTGGGACACGTTAATTATAAGTCAATACAACGTATGGTTAATCCTAACTTGTTACCCAAATTAAATTTTGATAATAAAAAATGACAAATATGTGTTGAAGCGAAGATGACAAAGGCGTCATTTTCTTCAATAGAAAGGAACACTGACCTTTGGATTTAGTTCATAATGATGTGTGTATTTGAGGTTTGTGCAAACGAGAGATGGTAAAAAGTATTTTGTAACTTTTACCGACGATTGCAGACGATACTGTTACGTCTACTTTCTAAGTAGCAAAGATGAGGCTATTGATGATTTCAAAGACTATAAAAATGAAGTTGAGAATCAACTTAACAACCGAATTAAAGCAATGGCGAATATGATACAGCTTTAATGAATTTTGTTCTGAATATGGCATTATTCACCAAACGACTGCACCATATTCACCTCAATCGAATGGTATTGCTTAAAAACCAAACTCTAAAGAGATGATGAATGCTATGTTGATAAGTTTGAGCTTACCTTAAAACTTTTGGTAGAAGCCGTTCTCTCAACTAACGTCATTTTGAATAGAATTCCATCTATGAGGATGGATGAAACCGCATACGAGTTTTGAAAAGCCATAAGCCTAGTTACAAATACTTGAAAGCGTGGGGGTGTTTGGCAATGGTTGTTGTACCTAGACCAAGACAAGAAAAATTTGGGCCTAAAACAGTTGACTGCATATTCATAGG
>AP025046.1:8783708-8806303 GCA_036186865.1 Eustoma russellianum
CCTAACTTGTTACCCAAATTAAATTTTGATAATAAAAAATGACAAATATGTGTTGAAGCGAAGATGACAAAGGCGTCATTTTCTTCAATAGAAAGGAACACTGACCTTTGGATTTAGTTCATAATGATGTGTGTATTTGAGGTTTGTGCAAACGAGAGATGGTAAAAAGTATTTTGTAACTTTTACCGACGATTGCAGACGATACTGTTACGTCTACTTTCTAAGTAGCAAAGATGAGGCTATTGATGATTTCAAAGACTATAAAAATGAAGTTGAGAATCAACTTAACAACCGAATTAAAGCAATGGCGAATATGATACAGCTTTAATGAATTTTGTTCTGAATATGGCATTATTCACCAAACGACTGCACCATATTCACCTCAATCGAATGGTATTGCTTAAAAACCAAACTCTAAAGAGATGATGAATGCTATGTTGATAAGTTTGAGCTTACCTTAAAACTTTTGGTAGAAGCCGTTCTCTCAACTAACGTCATTTTGAATAGAATTCCATCTATGAGGATGGATGAAACCGCATACGAGTTTTGAAAAGCCATAAGCCTAGTTACAAATACTTGAAAGCGTGGGGGTGTTTGGCAATGGTTGTTGTACCTAGACCAAGACAAGAAAAATTTGGGCCTAAAACAGTTGACTGCATATTCATAGGATATGCAATTAATAGTAGTTCATATCGTTTCTTAGTGCACAAATCGGATATTCCTGATATACATTAAAACGTTGTCATTGAGTCAAGGAATGTAGTACTCTTTGAAGATGTCTTTCCAAGGAAAGACAAGAACAATGAAGAAACGAGTATTGGTAAGGGTATGCATGAGGAGACTCCTCAAGGAAATGAGGACCTTCGTCAAAGCAAGCGAGCCTGAATACCAACTCTATTTGGACCGGATTTTCTAACCTATATGGTAGAAAACGAGCCAAGGAACTTTTCCGAGGCGATGTCAACTCGAGAAGCTCCATTTAGGAAAAAGACAATTAACGGTAAGATAGACTCGATTCTTCAAATCTTGGGAGTTGGTTGACCTTCCACCGAGAAGTAAGCCACTCGGGTGCAAGTGGATTTTCAAGAAGAAGATGAAAGAGGATGGGTCTATCAAAAAGTAGGTAGCTAAATGCTATCGACAAAAGGAAGGCTTTGACTTTTTTGACATCTACTTACCAGTAACTAGGATCACTTCTATACGGATGCTAGTTGCTAATTTTGTACTCTATAACTTGGAAATCCATCAAGTGGATGCAAAGACTGCTTTTCTGAATGCTGAGATGGAAGAAGAAATTTATATAGAACAACCCGAAGCGTTTATGATTCCAGGACAAGAATAGAAAGTATGTAGACTTGTTAAGTCGTTGCACGGACTTAAGCAAGCGCCTAAACAATGGAACTTGAAAATTGATCAAACTATGCTAGCTAATGGTTTCAAGATCAATGAGTGTGACAAGTGTATCTACACTAAGAACACACAGAATGCATATGTGACAGTATGTCACTATTTGGACAATATGCTAATCATGGGCAGTACTCATGATACCATCTTAAATACAAAGAAAATGTTGACTAGAAACTCTGATATGCAGGAGGATATTGGAGTCGCCAACGTTATTGTAGGAATTAAAATTTCTAGGATAGTCAAAGGACTCGTTTTGTCACAAATTCACTGCATTGAATATGTTTTGAAACGCTTCAATATAGTTGATGTGAAAACAATGAAAACTCCACTTGACTTAAGTATACACTTAAGGAAGAACCGATACGAGCTAGTAGCTCAATTGGAGTACTTGCAAGTAATCGGAAGTTTGATGTACATAACGAACTGTAAAAGGCAAGACTTATTAATATCAGTAAATAAATTGAGCCGGTTTACTAGTAATCCAAGTGATGGTCATTGAAAAGCTTTAATAAGAGTGATGAGATACTTGAAGTATACAATGAATTAGGATTACATTACTCGAGATATCCAACAATGTTGTAAGGCTATTTTGATGCCAATTGGATATCTGACAGTAAAGACTCAAAGTCCCTAGTGGATATTTATTCACGGTTAGTGGAGGTGCTGTGTCGTGGAAATCCATGAAGCAAACGTGCATAGCTCGTTCTACTATAGAAGCAGAATTTATAGCACTTGATAAAGCTGGAGAAGAGGCTGAATGGCTTCGGAATTTCTTGGAAGATGTGCCTTTCTGGCCTAAGCCAATCGCTCCTATCAGCATACACTGTGATAGTCAGTCAGCTATAGGACGAGCCCAAAGTGGCATCTATAATAGTAAGTCTCGACACATGCGTCAGAGACACAATACCATTAAAGTTGATCTCTAATGGTGTGATTTCCGTTGATTATGTAAAATCAAAAGAGTATCTTGCGGATCCATTTACAAAAGGCTTGCCTAGAGATCATACGTCAATTTCGGCAAACGTAATGGGATTAAAGCCTATAAAGCATGAATATTTTTAACGAAACCCCAACCTTGTTGACTGAAGATCCCAGAATCTTGGTTCAATAGCACAACTATGTTATGGAGTTCAGTGAGCACTTACTCATTTTGTTAAATAAAAGTGCTGTCTGCAAAAAAGTGAGGGTAAGCTGAGGGTTTTAATGGTTTCTATATCTTGATATATCAAGTGGGGTATGGCAGAATACTCTTGATAGGAAACACCTATGTAAGTGTGAAGTGTGGCCGCTTCTATGGGAATTTACATGGCAAAAGTTCTTTAACACACTTTCTAAAACCAGGTGGTTCATGGCCAAAACAAACATTATCATGAGCACCAAAAAGGTGTTAAAGGAAATGTTGTGTGAGTGTTGTCTCTTTTAAGTCCATCGTATATTGTGTAGTATATCATGTATAAATGATCTTCCGTCCTTTCCAAGGTTCACAATAAAGGCCGATTAGTTCAAGACATCAAGTCACTAATTAAATGAGTGGATCCAATAGTATATCACTAAGAAAGGTTCAAAGCCAGAAGCTACCTATTCTGATGCAACGTTTTCTTGTCTGACTTCTCGGTAGAGTCTGCATATACATTTGCATCAATTCCCATTCATGTTGGGGATTGTTGAAGAAAATGGAAAGGAATTGAATTTGGACCAAGTTGCAAAATGTGGTTAGCAACGTACTTTAAGCTAAGTTATAATTAGTTTCATTAAGGATAAGCAGAAACTAATGAGTGTTAATTATCTACATGACGAGTAGATAATTTTAGACTTTTGAATCACTCAATTCCGATGCCGGACAAATGAGAAATTAGTACTCAAATACCCGATTTGGTTTCGTTACCAGTCTTGTCATTGCAATATGTCTGTTCAAGAGTCTATTAGCCTCTGTTTATGTCCAAAGAATGGTAGACGATCCAAATATTTCCATGTGGAATGCATTGGTTCGAACTTTGTCCCAAAATATTGGTTATGAGGAGGGTGTGAACTGTTTTATTTGTCTATTGGAAAATAGCCCTTCACAGAATTTTGAGTCCAGGAACGAATCTGATTCACTTTTAAGGATTGTGCCATTCACATGATTGTTTAGCTGGGGATACTTGTAACCTCTATGATAAGCAAGTTTACGGAATAGTACTTTATTTGCTAGAAGGGTGGTTTAGCTCCTTTCCGCAATGTGGTGCAATAATTCATCAGGTATTTAATCGGCTCTCTCCCTTAGTAAAGCTTCTCCCCCCTTCTTTACTTTGCGAGATGATTTCTTATGCTCGCTCTGTCTGTAGTTGGACTATATGTTGGTGCTTTTGTTTACTTGCTGGCTGCTTTGCTTTATAGTTTATAGTCACTGTTATTTATGGTTTCGTAGATGATGGACAATGCTTACACTGTTGAATTGGGCAAATCTATGAAATGAGCTCTGAGGAAGCCAGGTGGGCGGCAGCTTTTATACTTGGCAACTTGCTGGTTTTGGTAAAGAGAATCAGATACATCATCTTATTGAACAGAAATTCTTGCAGATTCAATTCCCAATTTATATGCTCATACTCGGTCCTTCCTTTCTATTCCTTGGTTACCGGACCGTGGAAGCATGGGTGGTGTGTGCTTTTGACTGATAGAAAGCATATTTGTCCTTCCTGATCTAACTTGCCTAAACAAATCATAATATGCGAGCCGAGATCATCAGGATTTCGTGATCCGCAGCCGAACCTATTGTAATTCAACGATCATTTTTCATATTCTGCGTTGAAGAGCGAAGTGGTAGTTTTTTTCACCTTTTCAACCAATGACCAATCACTTCCTTTCTGGAGCCAATTAAATTTTAACAATAGAGTAGTTGTACCGGCCAAAACTCATTTAGGTTCTATGCACCATATATGTATATGCCTCCAGCCATGAAGGGTTCTTAATGCTTCTGAGCATGATTTGAGCAAAAAGGGAGAATTTGAACGGGTTAAGATCCCATGCGTCATCGCACGACACGTGGCAGCAAGGGGTGGGTGATGAGGCTAGATGCAGGTCATCCTCATCTAGCTTTACCATTCACCCCTGCTACCACGTATCGCATGGTGACGCATGGATGAGAGGAAAGTGTGTGAGGTGATCTCATCCCAATTTGAACAAAACAATGGGTGATTAGTTTCACCGCTGTTTCCATTTCTCTTCACTTTCATTTAGTTATTCATTGGGTGGTGTCTCCGAGGGCCAAGGTTCGGTTTCCTTTTTCTGGAGGAGAGTGGTCTCAAGTTCGGAGAATTGTGGGGATGTGATTGCAAAGTTGCATGAGAGTTCTACATTGGTACTTTGTTCTCTTTCAAGTATCTGGGATATTCTTAGACTTGTGAGTTGGGGTTGGTAGGAATTATACACCTGGGTTTCTATGAAAAGGTCCTATTTGCATAAGATGTATGTATCTGTCGAGATTGAAAGAATTTAGAATTAGTTTAAGTTTAAATTTACAAAGTTCTCCTTTTGTAGGAGTTTCTATTGCCTATAACGGCTTTATTCTATATTCTACAGTAGTTTCTATTCATCTATAGTAACTTGATGTGGTATCCAACGGCTACAAAGGTAACGACTAATTACCTGCTCAGCTCGGACAAATATACAATAGGTATTCTAAGCTACTACATATAAATGCAAGACAAACTAAGTGTTGCAGCTAAGCTAAAGGGTTACCTGCTCAGCTCGGACAAATATACAGTAGGGATCTTAAGCTACTACGTTTACATGTAAAAACAAACTGAGTGTTGTAACTTAGCTTTAACTTTGCTACCGAAGTGGCTGTGTGTCAACATCGTCACCTTGGTTCAGCACACCTTTTATCCAGCTCTTCTTCTTCGTTCTTATTCACCTCGGCTCTTCACCTCTTTGCATAGGTCACCTTGGTAGGGCAACATTCCTTTATTTGCTCAGCATAGATTCATCTTAGCCGCTAACTATATCACATCGGCAGCTTCCTATATCACCTCGATAGCTACCTCTTCACCTTGGCCGTAAACTATATCGCATTGGCAACTTCTGATTTCACCTGGGCCTATATTTCTACACTCTCCTTTAAGCTTAGCTGTAGATATTTATACAACAAAACTGAGGTATGAAGTACTGCAAAAAATTAGTTGAAACTGGGTTCGTTAAGGTTTGACAACTTGACATTTGGTGGAGATGTGTTCTAGATTGATCTCATTCCCTTCAATCTTTTCTAGAATGAAATGTATGTCGACTTCCACATGTTTTGACTTGTCATATTGAACTGAGTTCTCGTCCATACTTATATTTGATACACTATCACAAAATATTTTGATGGGTAACAGTGTTTTTGCGCGAAGATCTTCAAGTAATCTTCTGATCCAGATACCTTCGCAAATACTTAATGCAAGTGCCTTTAACTCTGCTTCTTCAATGTTCTTTGATCCAACTGGTTGCTTCTTGCTCCACCACGTGACTAGATTTCCACACAAAAAGGTTCCATAACCAGTTGTTGATCTCATATCAACCTTGGATCCAGACCAGTCAGCATTTGTGAACACTCTAATACTTTGGTATGTACTCTTCTTGAAACATAAACCTTGTATTGATGCATTCCTAAGGTACTTGGTAATTCTCAAAGTAGCTTGGATATGTTTGTTAGTAGGACTATGCATATATTGAGATATGAAACTCACCGCATAGAAGATGTCAGGTCTAGTGTGTGTCATGTAGATTGTTTTTCTAACTAGTTTTTGGTAACTTAGTTTATTAGTAGGTGTAGTGTCCCACTGATCTCTAGCCTTATGTCTAGGTTCTACTGGAATGTTTGTTGGTCTGCATCGTAGCAGTCCGGTTTCTTTTAGAAGGCCCAAGATGTATTTACTTTGTGATATATACATTTCCTCTGTGTTTCTAACAATTTCCATTCCTAAGAAGTACATTAGCCTTCCTAGATCCTTCATTTCAAATTGCTTTGATAGTTGTGTCTTAATACTGTCTATCCCATGATTATCATTCTTTGTTAGTATGATATCATCTACATATACTATTAGAATAGTAAGCTCCCCTTAGGTGATATCTTGGTAAACAGTATCGTCACTATGTGGGTAAACTGAATCTCCTTCACAGTTTATTGAATGTTTTAAACTAGGCTCTTGGTGATTTTTTAGTCCATATTGAGATTTCTTTAACCTACAGACCTTATTTTGATTGGTTCGGTCATCGAATCCTAGTGGTTGCACATGTAAAAACCTCTTCTGCTAAGTCTTCATTTGAGAATGATTTTTAACATCTAGTTGATATAATTCTCAGTCGAGGTTAATTTCTATAGAGAAAATGATCCTAATGGTATTAAGTTTGACATTTGGAGTCAAAGGTTTTTAAATAATCTATTCCATATTTTTGAGTGAATTCTTTAGCCACCAACTTGCTTTGTACATACTCACATTTCCACCATTGTTTGTGAACACTCATCTACATCCAAAGTTCTTCTATAGGGTATTTGGTACAGAAAGGATTCTTTGCCCTTTCTCTTGTTCCTTTCCTTAATGCTATTGGTCTATCATCTATTTGAGGTTCATTTCTGTATTCAGTCTAATTTTCTTCTTGTGTACCCTCTTCTTTCGACGTGGGCTGTGTGTATTAAGTTGTACTAGGTCGTATGTCTCATCCAAGGGTTTCCTGATCATTAGAGGTCATAGGAATATTGGTTATGAGCTGAGAATTGGTCGTGCCGAGCTGCTGTACCGAGCTTACGAGCTATCGTGTTGAGCTCGGCTAACTTGCGATAACGATCTCGGCTGAGTTTTACCTACAAAGTCTATTATATTTCAATATTCAATATGATTTAAGTCTTCTGTTTTAGCCAAGGAGTTGTAAAAAAAACATGCCTTTCATGAAATGTAAAATCAAGTATTATCTAAAAAGTCTATTATATTTACAAGGTTGTACTTTTTAATAGGAGTTTCTATTGCCTTTAACGGCTTTATTCTCTATTTTACAATGATTCCTATTAATCTACAGTAACTTAATATGATATCTAGCAGCCACAAATGTAACGATTACTTACCTGCTCAGTTTGGACAAATATGCAGTAGGGATCTTAAGTTGCAATATTTACATGTAAAACTTCAGCTTTAGCTTCACAGTCAAAGTAGTTATGCCTTCACACCGTTACTTAGGTACATCGCACTTTTAATCTAGCTCTTCTTCTTCATTCTTATTTGCCTCGACTCTTCACCTCTAAGCGTAGGTCACTTCGGTAGGGCAGCATTCCTTCATTTGTTCGGCATAGCTTCACCACAACCACTAACTATATCACCTCGGCAACCTTCTACGTCACCTCGACAGCTACCTCTTCACCTCGGCCGCTAATTATATCACATCAGCAGCTTCCTATACCCCCTCGACAACTTTCTATTTCACCTCAGCATAGCTCATCTGAGCTCAACTGGGGGTATATTTCTACCGTATCTAGTGCTCTAGCTGGGGCAAAAGAAGCCCTGGTACACTACAACATTGAATTCATTGTACTTTATTTCACATTAGCTGAGCTTTTGATAGTAATGTCAAGTTAGAAGTTTCCACACCCTTCTGTCTCACTTTGTTATTTTTTAGTCTAAGTTTCCTTTCTAATGTGTAGTCTACATTTCCAACAGCTTTTAACTGTATGTAGTTTCAAAACTATATTTCTAGATAACAAATTAAGGTAATATATTGACTGTATGCAAGTAACAATGAAAAGAGTAAAATTTATAAATTGGTGGCAGTTTTAACGATTATACGATGTCCACAAATGATTTTGAATTTTGAAGTTGAACCAATAAATTTGAACTTTGAAGTCGACCATTGCTAACCATTGCTATCATTTGATTTTAGAGTACTGGAGTAATTCAAACGAAAAAATTTACAATTGAACTCCATTTCTAAAGAGAGAGCACCCAAACCAATCAAAGTATTCGAGAGCTTTGAATTTGATGTTAGAATATGAATGTTTTGATAAAGTTTAAAAGTTGTTTGAAAAAAGATTGAAAAAACATTTACACGTTTCGATAAAATTTAAAAGATGTTTGAAAAATGATTGAAAATTTATTTTATGCTCGAGAAATAACAAAGACATGAACAAATAAAGATGTAACATCATACTCCCACATAAATCTATAAATAGAGATCAATACATACATCATACCTTGACATAGATCTATAAACAGAGATCAAAATATACATCATACACCTCAACATAGATCGATCTATGTACATCATATCCTCACATAGATCTGTCGATGTCATCATGAATTCAAATTGAAACCACACTGTCCAATAGCATATTTTTGGATAGATTGATTGACATATATCGTACGCTCTTATAGATCGATCAATGTCATCCTGAATTCAAATTGAAACCACAATGTCCAACCTTATATCCTCACATAGATCGATCGATGTATATTATACCCTCACATAGATTGATGCATGCTTAGCGGAATCACACGCTCTTAAAAGACCTTTTGATAATAAGAAATCTAGTGACTCACAAAAAGACACGGATAACAATGAAGAATACAAAGAACATGACGACGAATGCGAAGAATTTGAAGAAAGCAGATAATAACGAAGAACCTTGTTAGACCCTCCGTATGGACACAACTTCGCAATAAGCCTTATTAGACCAGCTGCTTATCCTTCCTGAACAACCCTTACTTGATCAACAACCTTGTTGGCAAGAACCCTGGTAGACCCTCGGAAAGATTCTTGAACAATTTAGAGATGAATTTAGATCACAATTCCTGCTCACAAAGATGATTGAATTAAAAAGGCAAAGTTTGAATTGACAAACTCCCAAAATTTAGAAGAGCAAAAGGGCTCAAGTTTCTCAAATTTTATTGATGAAAGATCAAAATAGTGTATGAGACGACCTATTTATGGGCTCCATAATTCTTAAAACTTAGTTAACAATAAAAAAGAATATCCTATCTAATTTTTCTTATAAAATGAAAATTACAAAAGGAATATCCTATCTAATTTTTCTTATAAAATAACCTAAAATATAAATAAAAAATTTGCTATTGTAGTCGTCTAACTAATGACACATTATAGATCGGTCGATGAACATCATACCCTCACATAAATCAATAGATGTAATCTTGAATTCAATTTTTATAGCTGTTGTAACCAAATCAAAGGAAGGCATAAAGTTTTTTCTCTCTTCAATCTTTTATTGATTGTGGACTTTTACAGACGTCTATAAAGCTAATTTGACTATTGTAAACATATCCTAATATCTCTAGGGTGGCTGCGAGTCATCAAATTCAAGTACAAGAAAACTAAAGACAAGTTGGACTTCCCAAATGAAATTAATGGATTGGAAGACTTTCCTAAAGGCTACAAAAATAAGATTCACCCCTATAAATATTGGAAGAAGATCAGATGAGACACTTACATACTTTCATCCTCTTCATAGCTTCATCCTCCATCTTTGTAAAAAGCTCTTAAGTGTGTAAAAATGCTTAAAGCTTATTAAGCTCTCGTACTTTTATTGTCATTGTTATATTATAAAAGTAGAAGTCTAACACAGGAAGAATTATACATATATTATCTTTTGCTTGCGATTTATACTTATTTGAAAGTGTAATCTCACTTCTTTTCCAAAGCACATTTGGCGAAATTTCTTTATTAAAACTTTGTTGAAGAAGAAGCAAGAAGTGTTTCTTGCTTGTAGCTATCGTTGTTGATGTTACACAAAGTATTTGTGTAATGAGCTATTGTAGTTATTGTTAAACTAGTTGTTAGTGTAAATGTTGTTGCTCTTTATTCCGTGTTGAATGTAATAAAAAAGTAGTTGATGAAAATCCAAAAACAAAATAGTAGATGAGTAGAATCAAAGAGATTCAAACCACTCAAAATCTTGTATCTTCATTCATTGTCTCTCATCTTCTTTTTTCTTATTTTAGAGAGCATTTGAGTTAGTGTGAGCTAAACTGAGAAAATTTGAAAAAATAGCCTAACACTCTATTCATCCCCTCCACTCTAGAGTGTTTGTCATGGACCTAACAATTGGTATCAAAGATTAGCATGATTTCTTAGCCAATATTTAATTGTAGCAAGGTTAAAGATCATTGAATAATATGGCAATGATGATTTCCACTTTTACTAGCTTAACTCCCAAACCATCCACTATATTAATAGCACCAAATACCAAAGTGATGCATGCTTAGCACATCACACGCTCCCAAAAGACTCTTTGATAAAAAAATTTAATGACTCACAAACAAGACACGAAGAACAATAAAGAATTCGAAGAACACGAAGAATATAAACAATATGAAAAAAATGATTGTAACAAAGACCTTGTGAGACCCTCCACATAAACGTAGTTTCGCAATGAACTTTGTTAGATTATTGTTCATCCACGCTAAATAATCCTTGTTTGATCAACAAACTTCTTAGCAAGAACCATGGTAGACTCTTGCAAATCTTTTTGAATGGCCTAAGGATGAATTTGTTGGACCATACATCTGTAGCACCACTAGAGGGGAGGGGGTGTATAGTGGTTAGTAGAAATTACACTACTACCCTTGATTAAAAAAATCCCCTTTGAAAACAGAATCTGAGACCTCCTTAGATTCAGTACATGTTTTTGAAAAATTCAAAACTCAGTGTACACAACTCCAAAAATTATGAAACTTTCCAGAAATTAATTTTAATGTCTTGACTAGATTCTGTCAAAAAATGAGATTTTTTTGCACTTCAACCAAATAAAAACATTCAGATGGTCAATCTTGACAGAATTGGATAGGATAGTGCTGAACTTTGAAAACGTGTTTCTCTTTAATAACTCAACCAAAAAGGTTGATCTTTATGTCAAAATACTCCTTAGGATATCCAGTTTAAGTTTCAAAAAGGCTCTGACCTGAAAATATACCTGATGAAATCAGAATTCAAGTTTCCTTCAAGCTAGCCAGATTGCAGCTAGAATGAAGCAGTTATTTTGCAAAGACTGAAAAACTAAATTTCCTTTGCTCAAATCAAGTGATTCTTGTTGCAAATAAAATCGTAGAGTCTGAAGTATATCTCCACCAAAAATCAAGAATTTTGAAAGTGTTTTGCTATTTTTTTCAAGATGTGTGAAGCTGTGTGAAATCTACAGTGAAAAAAGCCAGAAAACATAAAAGTAGAAAGAAGACAAGAACACTAAAGATTTATCATGGTTCGGTCAATGTGACCTACTCCAGTTCCAAGAAACACATTTTCTTGGATTTCACTATGGAATGAACACAAATACAACAAGAACCAAACTTTATCCTTGGGTTAAACACCAACCCTATTCAAGACTTGAATCAACACCTCTATGCAACTCTTGGTTGTAACACCTCTATCACCTGTTGGTGTAACCTTATAAACTTGGTTAACCAATCTTACAAAATCAACCCAAGAAGGCGTGCATAATGTAGCTCAACAACAAGAAGAAATGAAACACCTTAACTACACAAAGAAAGAATCAAGAATAAGAGAATAGCAAGAATGATCTTCAAGATTGCTTCAATGTTGTGTTTTCTTCTTCTTCACCTTTGACTCCTATTTATAGTGTGAAATAGGCCTAGAAGATAAGACCTCTAATGTGTCACCATCTTCATCATCAAGTTTTAGCTTTCTTCACATCATTGATTAACCACATAATCACTCTGTACTCTTGATAAGATAAAGGAGAATGATTCGTCTACCTTGCATCCTTATCTTGGCCAAAATTTGTCATACAAATGACATGGAAATAGTTTCCAAAATGAAGATAATATAGAAAGGGATATGCCACAAGAATCACTCAACTCCTTTGCATGAGAATTGGTCAAGAGAGGGCTGCAATTTTTGGATAAAAACAGCTCCAACTTAGTCAAATTAGCCGTTGGTTTTGAAATGAAATTTCCAAGTTGGCAATTTTGCCAACTAGCTTGTTTTTGGTTGGTCCACTTGTCATCATGTCATAAAATGAATACACCATCATTCCACCAGATTATAAACGTTTATCAACCAAAACTTAAGTGTACAATATCAGAATGTAGAGAAATCCATAAATAATAGTTGACAAGATTATGTCAACATATAATCCAAAATTCCCATTTTTTATCCTTTATATGTTGTGATGGAATTTTGCATCAAGAAAACCTTAAAATTCTCTGAAAAATAATGATTAAGATCCTCCAATAGCGTATATAAGACGGTCTTCAAGAAAAAATAGAATCTGACATCGAATACCGTCACATATCTTGCCGATATTGATAATATCACCAAATAGAGAAATAAAATAGAAAAACTCCAAATAATCTTCAAGAACACCATAAATAAACTCAGAATGAAGATAATAAGATACTCAAGAGATTCCTTGAGTAAAAAATACCAAAACTGCACTTGGAGACAAAAATACCCCTAGTGAGAGAAAACTTCACAAATGATCCCAATGGTCAGAAATCGATATAATAACGCTTTTGTGATGATAAATAAGATGAGAATAGGTCCTTGAACCATATTCACTATATCAAGTACCTACAAAACTTAAAATGCCACTTTTGCCCTTTTTCGTAAGTTGTAGAAACTTTCAAGGCACATTAGTCATAAATAATTTATATTCATCAAAAAAAACATAATAACAACCTGATAAACATATATAAATCATATAAAAAATGAAAACAACCATTTTATTAAATTTTAGAAAAAAATTTCTAAATACCTTAGACATCTATCGGTCGAAATGCCTCTACTTGAAAGATCGATGTCTCACAGTAAGATTCAGAGTTTGTCTCTGACCTACATCGATCGATCAATGTGTCTCAGGTTTAGAGATCAATGTCTCATATCAAGGTCTTGGTTTGTCTCTAACATACATAGATCGATCGATATGAGGGATCAATGCACATGGATCGATCGAAGTGCATTAACCTAAGAGATCGATGTCATTTTTCTTCACTTATTCAACTTTTTATCATTTATAACATTATGTGTGACATTATTATGTATTCAACACTTAAAATCATGACCTTGAAAATTATTCAAACATATTTGTCAACATTCTCCCCCTTTTGGATGATTTTCAAAATAACCCTACATGATTTTAATGTCACAACTCTTTACCAATTGTTTATCACATATCTGCCAATTTTATACATAAAAACGTATCACCTCTATACCAATTGTTTTCAAACTCTTAAACTCTTTTAACATATGTGCTCTCCCTCAACTTATACTCTCCACTTATACTCTCCCGCTTAACCTATTCTCCAAGCAAATTTAGTGTCAATTGAAACTTACACCAATTGAAGCTAACTTATTATTCAACCTCCAAATCATGACTTAAAATCTAAAATCATGTTCTTATTATATCTCCCCATTTATTTTGCAAATCTTGGCTCGTAAAGTTTCAAAAGTGGCTTGATTAAGGTTTTTAGTGAAAATGTCAGCGACTTGATGATAAGTTCTTACATGATCTACGGTTATGTCCCCATTTAAGAAATGATATCTTACCTCAATATGTTTGGACTTACAATGAGTACCGAATTCTGAGAAAGATTGATTGCACTTGTGCTATCACAGAAAATTGGAATCTTATTCATTACAATGCCAAAATCATTAAGTTGTTGTTTAAGCCAAAGTATTTGGCTAGCGCATAAACTTAAGGCTATATGCTCGGCTTCGGTGGTAGAAAGAGCTACACTAGCTTGTTTCTTAGAGAACCATGAAATCAGGTTTGTTCCTATGAATTGACAAGTCCCACTAATGGATTTTCTATCAATTCTGGAATCACCATAATCAGCATCACTATAAGCATACGATTCCAACTTATTGTTTCTATCATACCAAAGTCCTAAGTGAGGTGTGTGTTTAAGATATCTAAATTCTTCACCACATTATAATGTGATACTTTAAGACAAGATTGAAACCTAGAGCACATACAAACACTAAACATTATATTAGGTCTTGATGCGGTTAAATATAACAGTGATCCAATCATAGATCTATTGAGCGTGTCATCAAAAGGTTTTCCATTTTTATTTTTGTCTAGTTTGGTACTAACACTCATAGGGGTAGGTGTTGGTTTTAACTCTTCGAATCCAAACTTCTTAATCATATCATTAATATACTTAAGTTGACTAATATGGATTCCTTGAGGGGTATGTTTGATTTGAATCTGTAAGAAGTAGTTCAATTCTCTTACCATTGACATTTCAAATTCTAATTTCATACATTCTTCGAAGTCCTTTACTAGGGTAGGGTTGTTTGAACCAAAGATGATATCATCTACATATATTTGAACTATTAATAAGTCGTTGTCTTTTCTTCTTAGGAATAATGTGTTGTCTATGGTCCCCCTTTGCTAATTATATGCAACAATAAAGTTTGCAAATCTATCATAAAAAGCTCTTGGAGCTTGTTTCAAACCATATAAAGCTTTCTTAAGCTTGTATACATGGTTATGATTATTTGGATATTCAAATCAAGGGGGTTGTTTGACAAAAACTTCTTGGATGTATCCATTCAAGAATGCACTCTTAACATCCATTTGGAAGAGTTTGATGTTGCTTAAACTTTTAATAGCAAGTGATAATCTTATTGCTTCTAGTCGTGCAACAGGTGCAAAGCTTTCTTCATAATCGATTCCTTCTTGTTGATTATAACCATGTGCGGCTAGCCTAGCCTTATTTCTTGTAATGTTTCCTAGTTCATCTATTTTGTTTCTAAATACCTATTTCGCCCCTATAATGGATTTATTTTTAAGTTTAGGAACTAAATCCCACACGGTGATCCTCGTAAATTGGTTCAATTCCTCATGCATGACATCCATCTATGATATATCACCTAAGGCTTTTTTAACATTCTTAGGTTCTAAGTGTGAGATTAATCTATGTCCTTCAGCTTGACTTATGTTTCTGCGTGTTCTAACCCCAACACTTGGATTCCCAATGATTAACTCTTTAGGGTGTTTATGTTTATCTTTTATAAGCCACCGATTTCTAGGTTGACTAGGTTCACCCTCATCTTGTTCAAATGTTTCATTAATGTGAGCATTATCATATACACTTAGAACATTAGATGGAGTATCTTCTAATTGCAAAATTTGTTCATTTACTTCACCTAAGGGTTCGTGCATGTCTTGTTCAGGTGGAGTTGGTTCTAGATTATCATGAACAGGCTCATGTAATATATCATCATTATCAAACATATTTTCAACATTATTCTCATGTTTATATTGAGTTTTATCACTAACTTCAAAACATGCATTCTCATTGAATTTTACATGTATGGATCCAATTATCTTTCTAGATGCAGTATTATAACACCTATATGCTCTAGAATTAGTTGAATAACCAACAAATATGCATTCAATAGACTTTTGTTCAAAATTGTCTAGATTATCCTTATTGTTCAACACAAAACACTTACAACCAAAAACTCTAACATAATCTACCTTAGATTATCTATTATTTAATAATTCGTAAGGTGTTTTATTTAATTCTTTTCTAATCGAAAGCCTATTTATAATATAACATGCACAACTAACAGCTTCAGCCCATAATTATTTTGGTACTTTATTTTCACATAACATTGTTCGAGCAATTTCTTGAATTCTTCTATTTTTATGTTCAACAACTCCATTGAGTTGTGGTGTTCTAGGTGGTGAGAATTCATATTTAGTTCCACGTAATTCATAAAATTTTACTATTTTTTTGTTTTTAAATTCTCCACCTTTATCACCCCTAGTTCTTTTAACATTTGCTTCGTACAGATTTTCAAGTTTCTTAATAAGATTTTCGATTGCCAATGAAGCATCACCTTTTTGTGTTAAGAACAATGTCCATGTGTATCGTGAGTAATCATCTACTACGACACACACATAGTAGTGTCCACCTAGACTTCTTGTCCTACTTGGACCAAATATGTCTAAGTGAAGCAATTCTAGTATATGACTAGTACTCACTTCATCGTTTTGGTTTTAACATTTCTTTAATATGTTTTCTTTTAATACATGTTTCACATAGTTGAAAATTATCTAATTCTAACTTAGACAAGCCACTAATTAAGTTCGTTTTAGATAACTTATCAATAGTTTAAATTCCTATATGGCCTAGTCATCTATGCCCTAAGTTCACATCTAAGTCAAGTGATTATTAAACACTTAACTTTAGCATCTAACATATTATCTAAGGAAAGGTATAAATGTTACCATCCCTATTTCCTTATAATACGATTTCTCCCTTATCATTTATTACATCACAAGAAGTATGAAGAAATGAAACACTGTATCCACAATCAATAAAATGTGAAATACTAAGTAAATTGTATGAAAGATTACTTACTAACAACACATTTGGTATTTGAAATGTGTTAGGATCCCCAATTGTCCCTTTTCCAACAACCTTTCCTTTATTGTTGTCACCGAATGTCACTTTTCCTCTATTCTTGATTTGTTCCAGCTCAGTGAATAGTTTGGGGTCATCTGTCATGTGTCTTGAACACCCACTATCTAAAAACCACTTGGTTTTTAGACTCTTTGACTTTGCCTCCTTCTTGCATTCCTTACGATTTTCCTACAATGGAGACAAAATTTTAGGTACCCTTTACTTGGGTCCTTGAATTTTAGGGGCTCTACCCTTGTTTATATACCCTTTAGGTATTCAAACTTGGATGTACCTTCTGGGCACATGTTTGACATTATTATAAGTTGAATAATACAAAGGATTTTCATGTACTAGTCCATTCCATTTAAAAGATGATGCATTGTCATACATGTTATTTCTTGGTTTATATGCATTATGTTGTGACCAATTTTGATAGCTAAAATGAGGCATACAATTTTGATTTTTTAATGGAACCTTATAAGTGTAACTATATGATGTAGGTGTGTTCCTATATGTCTCATAAAGAGGTTTCCTATAATTAGGTCTATATGTATTATAATGAGTTGGTTGCATTTTATTATGTCTAGTACATTTGTATACATATGGCATAATTTCTAGGTTGTCTAGATGCAAAGTTTTGCCTAGTTGTTTTTGTAGGAATATGCTGCGTTTTTAACTCGAAATAAGTAGAAGAAGGAGTAGCATGCAAAGTTGAATTTATTTTTACTGTTTTATAAGGTAGTTTTGTAATATATGAAACAAACTTAGTATGTTTATCTACCTTTACAGTTTCTTCTTTATATCCTAGCTCGGTTTTATCGTTTCCATATTTTTGTGATGATATAACTGTGTCTAGCATATTAGTTCTAGATTTAAACTGTTTTAACATTTTTTTCTAAGTCTAGTTTAGAAGATTTAAGTTGCACTATTTTATTTTCACAATCATCTACTTTAGTTTTTAACATGCTATTTTTGGTTTTTAATGTTTGTTCATTTTTCCTATATGATTCAATTTTAATCTCTAAAGAATCAATAGTATAGTATACCTTTGTTTAAAACATTCTAATTGATCGGAAAATTCCAAGTTGGACGTCTTCAACTTGTCATTTTCTTCAATTAGTTTCTTCTTTTCTTTAGATAGCCATTTACAATGAGCATGCATCTTTAAAAATTCTTTGTACATTTCATCAAAAGACATTTCACTATCAAAATCTACATTAGAAGGAGAAATTACCTTGCTGGATACGAAGTAGACGTGATCTTTTTCATTTTCTGATTTTGAGTAGGAAGAGTCGCTCCATGTGCTCGCCTTCATTGCCCGTTTGCCTCTTCTCAAATTGGACTCCTTTGCCTTAGGTTTTTGCACCTCCTTGTCTTATTTATTGTTATTATTATTCTTGTTGTTGTTATTTTTTTTGTTGGACAATCATAAGAGATATGTCCTTTTTTCCCACATTCATAGCATTTTAATTCTTTATTATACCACTTGTTGTTATTTGAGTTTTTTTCTTAGGTTGAGAAGAAGAGAAGAAGGAGACTGTTGTCTATTCCTATTAGGCCGTTTAAAAAACTTTCTAAGTTTTCTAGCCACTAAGATTAAGTCATCATCTAATTTACTATCGCTATTACTTTCACTATTATTGTGTTTCTCAGTTGTTTTGAAAGCACTATACTTACCGGTAGATTTTGATGGCTCGGACTTCCGTTGGTTTAGTTTTACCTCGCATACACAAAGTGAACCTATCAATTTATCCACTTTTGTGATTAATTTTGTTTCTTCAATTACCGTGACTTTAGGATCCCATTCAGCAGGAAGGTTTCTCAACACCTTTTGAATCTTCTCGTTGTTGATAAATGATTTACCTAAAACTTCAAGGCCATTGAAAATATTAGTAATCCTCAAATCCATAGATGTTATGGATTCATTCGGCAACATTTTAAACCATTCAAGTTCAGTCATAAGCATGTTTATTTTCGACACTTTTACACTGGCAGTACCATCATGCTTTAATTCTAAAGATTTCCATATGCCTGTGCACTTGTGCAATTTGAACTATATCCTGCTTCAGAAGTCGTAAGTCCGTTTAAAAGCGATTGCATAGATTTAGCATTCATAGACATTTTCTTTTTATCTTTGGTCGACCATTCACTTTTATATTTTTCTACTTCTTCTGTTACATCGTTTACTTGAACAATTTTCAATGGAATATACGGTCCATCTTCAACTATACACCATAAATCGATTCCTATAGCCATTAAGAATAGCCTCATTCTAAGTTTCCAATGAACAAAATTATTTCC
The DNA here is from genome assembly GCA_036186865.1 of Eustoma russellianum. Classification (NCBI taxonomy): domain Eukaryota; kingdom Viridiplantae; phylum Streptophyta; class Magnoliopsida; order Gentianales; family Gentianaceae; genus Eustoma; species Eustoma russellianum. The sequence continues at coordinate 8,802,809 of AP025046.1, forward strand.
ATCAAAAAGAGGAGGGTGCTGTGTATACATACCTTCCAACTCACCTTTGTGAGAAACAATAGCCATTTTATGTACCTGTGATTTGAGATAAGTAGGCTACTATGAAATGTTGTTTCTTAGCCTTGTCTTCTTCGTATGGTGTTGAATCTAGCATCTTATAATCGTGTTGGCCTCACTCTGATACCAATTGTTGGACTGTACACCTGCAATAAACACCAGTAAAATGGAGGGGGTGAATAGAGGTTAGCGGAAATCACACTACTGCCCTTGATTAAAATCCCCTTTAAAAACAGAATCTGAGACCTCCTCAGATTTAGTATCTATTTTTGAAAAATTTAAAACTCAGTGTTCACAACTCCAAAAATTATGAAATTTTTCAAAAATTAGTTTCAATGTCTTGAATAGATTCTGTCCAAATATGAGAAAAAAATAAGACCGTTTAACCCTTCAACCAAATAAAAAGATTCAAATGGTCAATTTTTACAGAATTGGACAGAATAGTGCTAAATTTTGAAAATGTGTCTCTCTTTCATAACTCAACCAAAAAGGTTGATCTTTATGTCAAAACACTCCTTAAGATGTCTAGTCTAAGTTTCCAAAACACTTGACCAGAAACTATACATGATGAAATCAGAATTCAAGTTTCCTTGAGACTGGCCAGATTGCAGCCAGAATGGAGCAGTTATATTACAAAGACTGTAAGACTAGCTAACCTTTGCTCAAATCAATTGATTCTTGTTGCAAATGAAAGTTAAGAGTCTGATTTGTACTTCCACAAAAAATCACAAATTTGGAAATTGTTTTGCTATTTTTTCAAGACGTGTAAAATTGTGTGAAATCTGCAGTGAAAACGACCAGAAAATAGAAAAGTAGAAAGAAGACAAGAACACCAAAGATTTATCATAGTTCAGTGAATGTGACCTACTCCACTCCCAAGAAAATACCTTTCCTTGGATTTCCCTATAAAATGAACACAAATACAACAAGAACCAAGCTCGATCCTTGCGTTAAACAACAACCCTATTTAAGACTTGGATGAACACCACTATGCAACTATTGGTTGCAACACCTCTATCACCTGCAGGTGTAGCCTTATAAACTTGGTTAATCAATCTTACAAAATCAACCCAAGAAGGCGTGTATAATGTAGCTCAACAACAAGAAGAAATAAAACACCTTAGCTACACAAAGAAAGAATCAAGAAGAAGAGAATAGCAAGAATGATCTTCAAGTTTGCTTCAAATTTGTGTGTTCTTCTTCTTCACCTTTGCCTCCTATTTATAGTGTGAAATAGGCTTCGAAGATAAGACCTCCAATGTGTCACCATCTTCATCATCAAGTTTTAATTGTCTTCACATCATTGGTTAGTCATATAATCACCTTGTACTCTTGGCAACATAAAGAAGAATGATTGGTCCACCTTGCATGCTTATCTTTGCCAAAATTTGTCATACAAATGACATGGAAATAGTTTCCAAAATGAAGATAATATGGAAGGGAATATGCCACAAGAATCACTCAAGTCCTTTGCATGAGAATGGATCAAGAGAGGGCTGCAATTTGGATAAAAACAGCTCCAACTTAGTCAAAATAGCCGTTGGTTTTGAAATGAAATTTCCAAGTTGGCAATATTGCCAAGTAGCTTGTGTTTGGTTGGTCCACTTGTCATCATATCATAAAATGAATACACCATCATTTCCACCTGACTATAAATGTTTTTCAACCAAAAATTATGTGTACAATCTCAGAATGTAGAGAAATCTATAAATAATAGTTGACAAGATTATGATAACATATAATCCAAAATTTCCACTTTTTCTCCTTTGTATGTTGTGATGAATTTTGCATCAAGAACACCTTCAAATGCTCTGCAAAATAATGATTAAGATCCTCTAATAGCTTATACAAGGAGTCTTCAAGAAAAAATAGAATGTGACATCGAATACCGTCACATATCCTGCCGATGTTGATAATATCACCAAATAGAGAAATAAAAAAGAAAACCTCCAAATAATCTTCAAAAACACCATAAATAAACTCAGAATGAAGATAATAAGATACTTAAGAGATTCTTTGAGTAAAAATACCAAAATTGCGCTTGGAGGCAAAATGACCAAAATACCCCTGGTAGGAGAAGACTATAGAAATGACCTCGGGTGGTTAGAAATATATATATTAACACCTTTGCGATAATAAATAATATGAGAATAGGTCCTTGAACCATATTCACTATATCAAGTACCTACAAAAATCAAAATACCACTTTTGCCATTTTTAGTAAGTTGAAGAAACTTCCAAGGCACATTAGTTGTAGAGAAAAAAGGTTCGGAGTGATTTTCAAATACATGATTTAAATGTGCTTAAAAACGAGCATGAGATAAATGTGCATGATAAATTGCGTATTACTTGCCTTATATATTTCATATATAATGTTGCCGTACTAACGAGCCATGAAGCTTTAAAGCTTACATCAAATGGAAAACATTTGTTGTGTTTATACTATTTTCAGGTGCCACCATTAATGAACTAAACTAGTTCATTAAGTGAAGTACTTAGCTAATTAAACTAAGTAGTTCATTAAAGGAAGCTACATTTGGACAAGGCACAAAGGCAACAAGACTAAGAAAGGAAAGTCTCCTCCTCCCCATTTACCACTCAATATACACGCATATATATATATATATATATATATATATATACGAAAATATATATTTTTAGATTTTTTGAAAAAGGCACATACACATGTATTCCAACGTACTATCGACATGTTATATATTTTATGTACGTACGTTAATGTCACACCACCATACTTAACTCATATTTATGAGTATATTCAGGTCTTATATCATTTGATATAAGTCATGGTGATGACAAATTAAATACGACACGTTAAAAGGTCCTAAATCGAAAATTGTCGTATCGGGCGAATATCGAAACTTCACCAACGTGTCACGTACTTGCCACAAATAGATGGACAGCCCCTACACCTCAAAAATCATTATTAATTTCGTGGCTTTGATGATATTTTCATCCATAAAATCGTTCCATGTTGGCACACACAAATCACCCCACATTAAGGCCAAATTGTGGAGATTCCAATTTTAATTTTGTCACATGTTAACGGCGCCACTTTAGACCAGCTAAGTGCTGAGAATTAAAGTTTATATTATATATATTATGTGTAACATAATGTATATGACATGTGCAAAAATTTGGAATTTAATTAGAGAAAAATCAGGTAATCGATAAACATCGAAAATTCATTTTCTACGTACACAACACATGGAACATTTTTGGCACATCATACGACACGTATCTAGACAATTTTTACATATGTCATACATCTTAAAGTGTTCTAGAAAATTAAATTAAGGGCTGATTGGAATATAACATGTGTGTATTATTAAATATGCACTATTTTACAAAGTTAGCAAAAATAAAATTCAGCACATGCATATACATGTATACACACCCCTACAGCTGAGATGGAGCATA
>AP025046.1:8806313-8845757 GCA_036186865.1 Eustoma russellianum
AATTGTCGTATCGGGCGAATATCGAAACTTCACCAACGTGTCACGTACTTGCCACAAATAGATGGACAGCCCCTACACCTCAAAAATCATTATTAATTTCGTGGCTTTGATGATATTTTCATCCATAAAATCGTTCCATGTTGGCACACACAAATCACCCCACATTAAGGCCAAATTGTGGAGATTCCAATTTTAATTTTGTCACATGTTAACGGCGCCACTTTAGACCAGCTAAGTGCTGAGAATTAAAGTTTATATTATATATATTATGTGTAACATAATGTATATGACATGTGCAAAAATTTGGAATTTAATTAGAGAAAAATCAGGTAATCGATAAACATCGAAAATTCAGTTTTCTACGTACACAACACATGGAACATTTTTGGCACATCATACGACACGTATCTAGACAATTTTTACATATGTCATACATCTTAAAGTGTTCTAGAAAATTAAATTAAGGGCTGATTGGAATATAACATGTGTGTATTATTAAATATGCACTATTTTACAAAGTTAGCAAAAATAAAATTCAGCACATGCATATACATGTATACACACCCCTACAGCTGAGATGGAGCATATGTGGAGCCTTGTTGGCATATTGATTGGTCAAGAATCAATCATACAATGTTGGTGATTTAAAGAAAGAAGCTACAAAAGAAAATGTTTCAAATTTCATCTCATTTGAAACACATGCTGAAAATTTCAGCATGTGGAGGTTGGTTGGCCGATTTTGACATCTTTATGAGTCATATTTTGTGTCTTGATTAAGGTGGATTAATTAGAAGACAATTTGAAAGTGTTTTAAATATTCTATGGAATAAAGAAAGTGATATTCTTGAATATCACACATGCTGAAAATTTCAGCATGTGTGTAATGTACCTAGGCCGTTTTTGTGGTCTTGTTAATGTCTAATTTTATTCCAAAATTTGATAAAGATGTCTTGCACTAAATGATGATTGAATTCTTGAATTAAAACAATGCAAAATAGGCAATATTTTGAACAAAGAGTGAATGTAACACATGCTGAAATTTCAGCATGTGCAAGAATGTTAATGGCCGATTTTTTATAGCTATTTTGGAGAAAATTGTATTGCTTAATTTATGTGATGATCTTGTGAATTATGGCAACTATTTTATGATGATTTTGGCACATGTTTTAAGTGGTATTTCAGATTTTCCTAATCATCAAGTGATGACAACATTCAACCTATCAATGAGTGCCAAGTAAGCAAAAGTAAAATGATCATCCAATGAGGAGGTGCCAAGTAAGCAAGATCATGTCACAATGATGCCACATATTCTCCCAAGGACTTAGAAGACAATTTTCAAGAGGAGAAGGACTCCAAATGGGGCGGCCACAATGTGATTAAAAAGAAGGAAGAAGAGCAAAACAAGAACAAGAACAAGAGTTGCAAATCCAAAGATCAAAAGTGTTCTAGCCTTCTTCTTCTACACTCTCTTTCTTTCTTCTTCCTAAAAGCCTATTGTACTTACATTCATATTCTTGAATAGGTTTATCTTAGACCACCACACATTCTTTATCTTTGTAAAAGATTGATCAAGGTGTGATCAATCTTCAATCTTGCAAGGTGGTGGTGTTCGTGCGTATTGTATTCATCATACAAGCTTTGTAAAGGGTTGGAGTTGGTGTGTAACTCCATCAACCCTGTGGCAAGGTGTATTTGTGTTGTGTGATTAGTGTGAACCGAGAAAGGTGTTCCTCGAAGACTGGAGTAGGTTGTTTATAACCGAACCAGTATAAAATTCTTGGTGTCATTTACTTTCAGCATTGATTTTCTGTTTCAGCATTGTTTACTGTTTTTAATCACTTTCGTAAAAATATTAAACGAATTTCAAAGATCACGAAACTTTCAGGAAACATAGCCACGCATTCTAAGGTTCTTTTTGCACAAGTTTCGACCCTTTTGGACAAGTATAAGTCATCCAAACGCCCAAAGTTCTGAGACTAGTGCAGTCTGATGTTTAGGCTTGCAAAGGTTGAGACTTTGATCATATTTGACTAACTTCCCAAAATAAGTTTTCAAAACTGTTTCAGCCCATTTAAATATAACATATAAGGGGTTAGTGGTTAAAATTTCAGAGCATTTGGAGTTACGTACAAATAGGAATAAATTTTTTAAATTAGTCTACCGTTTCTGGCAGGTTCGCGTAATCTAACCACAAGCGATTTTTCAAGGGGTTAGAGGTTGAATTTCAATCTGAAATTTTTAGGAGATACTCATAACATCTGAGTCTAAGTTGTCTCCAAATTTCAGAATTTTTGAAGACCTGCAACCTAGTTTTCAAAACGTTTTAAAACTGGTCCTGAAAATAGAAACTGTTTTCAGAAGTTGGGTTTTTGGTTTTAAACAATTTTAAAAACCACATTTTCTGCACCCACTATTCAACCCTTCCCCCCTTCTAGTGGTGCCTTGCAGATCCTACATTAGTCACAAATCATTTATATTCATCAAAAACATAATAACAACTTGATAAACATATATAAATCATATAAAAAATGAAAACAACCATTTTATCACATTTTAGAAAAAAGTTTCTAAAAACCCTAGAATCGATCGGTCGAAGTGCCTCTGCTTGAGAGATCAATCACTCACAATAAGGTTCAGAGATCGATCGATTGAAGTGAGGGTTTGATGTACATCGACCGATCAATGTGTCTCAGGTTTAGAGATCAATGTCTCATAGTAAGGTCTTTGTTTTTCTCTGCCTTACATGGATCAATCGATGTGAGGGATTGATGTACATCAATTGATGAGTGCATTAACATGAGAGATCGATGTCATTTTTCTCACTTATTCAAATTTTTATCATTTATAACATTATGTGTGACATTATTATGTATTCAACACTTAAAATCATGACCTTGAAAATTATTCAAACATATTTCTCAACATAATTCATATTACAATTTCTGCTCACAGAATTGATTGAATTCAAAAGACGAAGCTTGAGTTGAAAACCTCAGAAAACTCACCACAGCAAAAGAACCAAATTTTCAAAATTTATTGATGAAAAGGATGATCAAAACAGTGTATGAGAGGGCTTACTTATAGGCTCTAAAATTCCTAAAAATTATCCAACAAGAAAAAGAAAGATCCTATCTAATTTTCCGTATAATGTAACCTAAAATACAAAATGAATATCCTATTTAATTTTCCTTATGAAATAACCTAAAATAATAAATACAAAAATATAAAAAGGTCTGCTATTGTAGCCGCCTAACAATTGGCGCATCATTCCACTTGTCTACAAACGGATTAATCCTCAAATCTAAATCTTGTTAAGTATTTTGAACTTCAATAACATTAACCCAATGAGGTCCTTCATGGTTGTGCAAAGGCTCGGTCTCTTTCACATTAAATTCAGCTAAAATTAGCTTAATAGATGCTTGAATCTCATCGGCTCTGGTGCGAGTGAGTAAAACTCCATCATGATACACTTGGACTTTGGGTCTATCATCAAAACACTGCCCCTCTGCCATATTGGTTGGACATGAATCATCTCCGTTAAGATCACTGACAATGCTCCTCAAAGCAAATCTACACTAGAGAAAAAGAATCCAGCCACGACTACTCTTGGAATGTAAAAAGAAATCATAAAGCTAAGATACTTAAACAAACTAGTTTACTTCCAACTCCAACATGATCAAATATCAACATGATAAAGAACACGATAGTAAGGTTGAAAGAAACTTAAAATTAGGGCATAAACTTCTCTTGAACTCTAAGCTTTTCATGAACTTGTTTTGCCTCTTTTTAACATGGTTTGAATGTTATAAGACCTGCACCAAATTTTTAATTACACCTAATATAGCAACATATTAAATGAGAACGGACACATCATTTGACCAAAATTCAGTAAATGTAAATCATGTTCCTGTATTTGACCAACGGTGACCAAACTATGCTCATTGGGAAAGAAATTCCAAATCATAGAAACTTCTCCTTTGAAGACATGCTTGAAAACCTAATAAAGATTGAATATGAGCATATACTTCAATAACTAGTTTATCACATAAACTTTTATACATGTATATCCAAGGTTCCATGTCAGACACATAAATAACTCAAATGAACTCAAAAATCATAGTAATAGTTAAACATACACGCATACAAATCAATAATTTGGAAAGAGAAGTTCATACTAAATTCACATAACTTTTAACAAGAAGCCACTTAACAAAAGAATACTTTGTGATAGACACAATCATTAATTATGTATCATTGCCGCTTAGCACTTTCATTTGGACCTCTTGAATATGCAATATAGGTAGTTCATGCATAAAAAGATGGTAATGGATTAGCTAATAAAAGCGTAACAACCTTGTTTGTTTTATTCTCTTGCCTTCAGCTTCATTCAAAACTTCATATTATTTTGCATTCTCACATTTAGTTTTGGAAACATTATCCTGCAAGCTCTGAATGACAGTTTCTTGCAATTCATCATCATCTTTTTCTTGTAATGCATCTACAACCTCATGCATATTAGGGGCAGCATCATTTAAATCATGATCAATAATACGTGAGTCATCAAGCTGTTCATGCTCATTCTGTAAAACTTTTATGTAAGAGTTCAAAGCATTGACTTGTTCTTTAAGTTCTTGTATTTCAAGTCAGTGTTCTTGTATTTTTTTATTTGTCAACTTCTTTTCACATTAGTCTTTAAGATAAAACATGTGATCAAGATTTTTAATTCTCAGTTATGCGTTTGGTCAATAATATTCTTATTCAATCCAACCATAAATCTTATCATCATTAACCCCTCATATTCCTTTACATAAGCATCATATAGACCGTCTAACGTCTCATTATAATATTCTTGAGAAAAATCTTGACACTTGGATACTTTTTTATGCTAATGATTCACCTATAAATCTTAAGAAAGATCAAACTAATACATGCGCTATGTCAGCTCGTCAATGTTGTTTTTGAAACACTTAACTCCCCAAATTGATTTAATAACATTGTAATCATCTTGAGGGTAAGTTGTCATTTGTTCGACCATCCTGAAATGAAACACAATAAAAATAAAGAGAAAACTAATACAAAGACAAAAGAAAGGGTTAATTAGTGAAATCCAAAAAACTTTATTTTCTGGCTTTTTTCCTCATGAGTGGATTCACTCAAGAAGATGGCTTTTACGTCTCATATTATTCTCAAGTGTTCAAATTTTTTGTACTAGTGAAGACCAAACAAGATGTGGATCTGATTTCCTAAGGCTGTTCAAATGTCTTATTCTCCTTTTTTTCTTGAGGGGTCTTAAGCTGCAACAAGGTCAGACATGAGAGGTACATGTATATATGCAAGAATGGAATCATAGAAACAAGAAACCAATAGTATGTAGTATGGATAAATTTAACACTGAAGGTTGCCTTGGCAACTCTTAGTTTGAACGGCCAAGAGCTAAGCTATATATCATCAAAATATACTCTATAAATGATTGCAAGAATGTTACGGTGAGTATGTGTAGCTTAGGCTGAGATTTAACGAGATGTTCCTTAAATTCTCTCAAATGGGCACTTGTTTGGGTCACAAAAAATAAAATCGATAAATAAAGGCTGCTGACCAAAATTTTTCTTATTTTTTGCAAAAGAAAACTAACCTCATTTATTTGGATGAGGTTCACATTCTTTTTTCTTTTTTTTTTGTTTTCTTTTTTTTGTAAAAAATAAAAAAGAAAATAAGGTTAGTGCTTTCTGTTAAGGTTGGAGGCTATTTGAAGGTGGCTGAGATTTTAATAAAGATGGGCACCAACAATACTAGAATTACACCCGAATTAATTAAGCAAAGTTGACAACAATAACAAGCACAATGATCAAACAACCTAAGGTGCCTCAGTGCACCAAGAATGAGACAAAAGATGACACTTTTATGATGAAAAACAAGGGTGTAGTTTTATGGACATATAACAAACCCTAATTTTATGCAATTCTGAATTGCACGTAAAGAAACAAAAAGAAAGATGTAAGATAGAATATTTAAGACAAGCAAAATCAAGACTCACCATTTTTTCCTTTCAAACATGGCTATGGTTTTGAAAACAAATGGCACACAATTGTTTGTTTCAAGATGGCTCTAATACCACATTAATGCTTGCTTAGCGGAATCACATGCTCCGAAAAGACCTCTAATCACAAGAAATTTTATGATTCACAAAAGGACACAAAGAACATCAAAAAATACAAAGAATACAAAGAATGAAGAATACGAAGAATATGAAGAACAAAAAAATAACGAAGAATCTTGTTACACACCCTCCATATGAACAAGCCTTCGCAACGAACTTGTTGGATCCACTGTTTATCAATGCTAAGCAACCCTAACTTAATTACCAACCTTCTTGGAAAGAAGGCATGATGTTCAAAGAGGTTTGCTCAGCATGGATAAACAGTGGGTCTTATAAGTTTTCTTCCGAAGATGTGTTCATATGGAGGGTCTAACAAAGTTCTTTGCTATTATCTTTGTTCTTCATATTCTTTGTGTTCTTTGTATTATTCGTGGTGTTCTTCGCATCCTTCATTTTTCTTCATTTCATTTTGTGTGTCATTGAATTTTTCATTATCAAGAGGTCTTTTGGGAGCTTATGATTCTGCTAACCATGCATCACAAAGTTCTCATATTTGATGTGTCTATCTATTCTTTACATAAATATAGGATAAGTGTATATTTATGCGGATGTGGTTATGATATATAGAGAATGGTCATGAAGGAAATACCTCTACCAACTAGGTTGGTTGACAATGAGAGAATAGTTATGAAAAAGTTGGATGACTATAGTGATGAGGATAAGAAAAATTTTGAGCAGAAGAGAAAGCACTTGAAATCCTTTATCTCTCCCTCTCACACAAGGAGCTAACAAAGGTTCAAGACATTCTCCTACACAAAACATGGAAACATGGAAAAATCTTGAGGAGTTAGCAAGCAATGATCATCAACCAAACATAGATGAAGAGGACCGTGGTGATGAAAAAGCAATGTGTATCATAACTTTTGAAGATGCTAAAGAGGTATTTATTTCAGCTTCTTCATTTGATAAATTACATGATGAATATATTGTTTTACATGAGGAATTTGAAAATTTTGATCAAAATACAAGCATGATGAAAAGGAACTTAGATCATTTAAATTAGAAAAAGAGAATTCGCAAGACTCTTTTGCTTTGCTGTTTCTAGAATATGAAGTCACCTTGAAGATGCATAAATATCTGTCTCTAGAAAATATAAAGATCAATAATAAATCTGTTAAACTTGAAGAACTTCATAAGATGATATGTGAGAAGGTTATCCATGGAAAACCTCTTGGTAAACAAAAAGTAGTCAATAGAAAATCCAACTTAGGATTTAAAGATTCCACTACTTTAACCAAGATAAAATTGCCTAAGATAAAAGAGGTTATGTGATTCATCTAAGGATGAAGGTACACCTCCAAATGAAGTTTTTAGTAAGATTAACAAGTCATCTAAGCCTATGCAGACGGCCAATCCTTCGCCTATAAATACACATTCATCTAATGTACCTACTTGTTTATTTTGCAACAAAAAGACACGTGATGAGTGCTTGTAGAGTTAAGAAAAGATCTAACTTTTATTGAAAACCTAAAGGCTTAAGAACTAACCCAAATGGGCCAAAAAATGAAAGGATACGTATGAGTAGAGATATGGCTAACAACAAGCATTTTCTTACCAAGTTCAAGACTAAATATGGTCCAGTAGTTCATTTCGGCAATGAGATAGGGACCTCTGGAGTTGAAGGCGTAGGTAAACCTTTCATATAGAAAGGACATGAGCTAATTTCATAAGTGCTATCCATTGGTGTGATGATAATATTTAAACATTTATTGAAAATGATAAAATATTTGCAAAAAAACAATTATAGTGGGTTGACATTTTTAAGATTTTTAAAAGAAAAGAAGTGTTTAGCTTACAATTCTGAAAATCCTTATTCCAAGTTTTTGGGACTACCTATAACTTGGTAGATGACTTGAATATGTTGGTTACAAAAAGTTGCTAATAAATTTTGAAGGTACCAACTTATTAAAATATTTATATATCATGATGGCGCATATGTGGTATTTATATTCTACCTAAAGCCATGATAGTACATACTTAAGTTCATCATTGGAATTACATTATCAAGCCTCTATAAGTGTTTTATTAAAATATTGGTAGGCATATTGTATACTTGTGGTAGTATATGGTTACATTACACCTTTATTGAGTTATGTGATTTTTTTGAGTCTTTTAAAATTAGTTGATTCTATTTTATTTACCTGATTATGCTTTTTTTGCTAGGAATTATAATAAATTATTATGATTTTGCAAAAATACATGAGAATGAGAATGAAAACAACTACCGAGTCAATATTGTAAAAGAAATAGAATCTGAATTTTTGAAAGAAATACCAAGATACTTGGTGAAATGACAGGGTGTTTTCACTGCGTCTTCACATCTAACTGCTATAAAAATGGATAGAGGAAATTGAAATTAGAATGTTTCTAGGGATAAGGTCCACTTGAGGTTTCTTTGTCCACACACTGTGAAGTGGAAGGGTCAAATGTTGGTGGATTATTAATAGGTTATACTTAATTGATAGTCTTAATATGGCTTTATATGAGTTTTAAAATGCTAGAATCCATACTGTAAAATATCTCATGATGTTTGGTTATAAATTTTTCACAATTAATACCAAAGATATCTTCGAAGGACTTGATCTTTAATGAATGATGAATAAGATCATGTAGGTGAACAAGTTTCCTAATAACTTAAAAAATTCACCCAGACATTTTTATATACTTGATGATTCAAACATTTAGATGATAAATGTTATTTGATCATTCATGACGATTGAAAGTAAAAAAGAAAACCTCCAAGTTGTATGAGTCCTTTTAAGTTCAAATTAATTTGAAAAGACATATAATTTGGTGGATCATCCAAGCTTTAGCTTAGGAAGGATGAATAAGGAAATCTCATAACAAAGGTATCTTAAATAATAGCTCTGGAATATTATTAAGATATAGATGAAACCCTTGTTTTATCTTACAAGGTTAGAAGTTCTAAGAATCCTTGTACGCTATACTTGGTAAAAATTTCCAATTAGACCAACTATATGTCAATTTGATCATCTTACATAAATATATTTAAGAATGAATTTATAAAGTTTAATATTTCAATATTGAAGATCATGAGTAGTCAAACCATGTTTGCAAGATTAGAGCAGTCTTGTACGACTTGAACCAAACTCTTGTAATTCAGTATGAGAGATTAAAATATTGCTTTTTTGAAAAAGATTTCCCAAAAAGAAAATTAGACATCACATTCTTCATCCATAAATATTATAATGATCATTTTTAGTTAACATCCATATTGACATTGTAGTTGGGTCTAATATAGAAATGTTTGTGAAAGGTTTGCATAAGCTGATATATAATAATTTTTATGTGAGTATTATGAGAAAAACTGAACTACTTTTTTGTGTTTCATACTATGCAAACTAAGAAATCAATTTGACGCAAACTAAGTGCAACAAAAACAATTGCTTAAATGGCAAGTTAGAGGATGTTTGAAATATGATTATAAGCGCTAATTCTAAAATTGGTGAAGAAGAAAAAGGTGATATATCAAATGGATATAATAGCGGCTTTCAATGGCATTATTCAAGAAAAATTATATGTAGCTCAATCAACGGGCTTTGAAGATCATGATTATCCAAATCATGTCTTCAAACTTAAAAGACTCTTTATGGGCTTAAACAAACTCCAAGAGCTTGATGTGAGATATTAAGATACTTCGTACTTGAAAATGTTTCTTTCAAGGAAAGATTGATACCACCTATTTTAAGAAAGTGATTATTAACTTGTCCAAATTTATGTTGATGATACTATCTTTGGTCTGGCTAACAATTTTTTGCATAAGCATTTTGCTAAGCTTATAAATGCGAATTTAAGAAGAGCATGATAGATGAGCTCAACAACTTTCTTGAACTTCAAATCAAGCAAACTAATAAAGGAGTACACATATGTCAAACAAAGTACACTAAGAATCTCCTCAAGAAATACAAATTTGACGATAGAAAGAGCTTAAGACATCAATGAACATATGCATGAAGCTCCATAAAGATGAAAAAGAAAAAGCATTTGAGGCAACAAAGTATAGGAGAATGATTGGTAGCTTACTTTATTTGACAGCTAGTTGCTGGACATATTGCTTGACATGTGTTTATGTGCTAGATTTCAAAGCATGCTAAAGAATCGTATCTAGTTGCTATAAATCGTAATTTTAGATATTTGATATTTATGTTGAACTTTGAGTTGTTTTATCCTAAGAATAGATGTTTTGATTTAAGAAAATATAGTGATTCATATTATTCAAGAAATCTTGGTAGAAAAAGAACATCCAATACTTGTCAATTTCTTTGTGACTTTGATTTCTTGGTTTTCCAAGAACAAAAATAGTGTGTCAGTTTCTACGGTGAAATCCAAATATATGTTGGTTGTCTCATGTTTTGCATAATTGCTTCAGATGACACACACATTAAATGATTATAATATTGAGTTTGACAATGTACCTATTTTACGTAATATCCAGCTATAAATATATCAATATTGTTCTTCATAGTAGAACCAAAAATATTAAGGCTAGACATCACTTTGTAAAAGATTATAAGCGCAAAGGGCTAGTTATGTTGAATTTGTCTCAACTAACGATGAATTAGCTGACATATTCACAAAAAACTTTCCACCAAGGCACATATTTTGCTAAGGTTGAGAAATTAACGGAATTAAAGAGAGGGTTAACCTCCATGTGTTTCTAACACATGGGTATGGTTGCGTACATTTGACCCCCCCATACCCCATCATAGATGAGAGCCATTAAGGCAATGGGGTAATGATGATGATGATAATGAAAGTGAGGGTTAACCTTCCACAACTTCCTATGCATGAAACCCATAAAATTTAGAGGATCACTAGATGAGTCGGATGGTACATGTAAATTTACACTCATCTTCTCACATGCTCTAACATTATTCATTAAGTGGAAGATGAATGAGAGGACAATCACTCACTTGAAGTTGTTTAAAATCAAGGATTTTGAGAAAATACTGAGTTGAGACCAATCATAGATTGGATAGATGTTAAAAAAGAGAGGCATATTTTGAATGAGAAGTAGATGAACAAAATGTCTAGAATGTTTACTCGACTATTTTATGCAAACTTGTGACGCTAAAAAATTTTCTCTATGCACTGCACAATGCGGTTCTTTGTACACACCTTGAAAGGGTGTTAGGACTATAAGTAATTTGCTTGGGATTTACAATGAAAGGCTAGATGAATTTGATGTATGAAAATGAGATGAGGCAAGATGGAAGATCAGTGAGGAACAAGTTAAAAGCTTCTTAGGTTTTCATCTCATAAGAACAAAAAGAATATGCCTTTGATATATCGAGTGTTGACTGCGATAGTCACATTATGTATCAATGGAAAATCCTCTAAGCTCCCTAGCTCCCTTGACTTCTACATACCCTACCACCTTGCTAACATGAAACTTTTGGACTTCAGGGAGTTATTTACGGCAAATATGATAGAAGCGACCGCTAAATCAAACAAAGTCTTTCCATATTGCCACCGTATCTACTCTGTGTTAAAGAATTCGAGCATGGAGGTGGATGAAATGATGTTAAGAAGATTAATCATTAAGATTTTTAGGATAATGCTGACGTAAAACACGTCTTCAAGGCTAGTAAATGAAAAGAGCGGGTTCTAGAAGAAAACTTTTCCCTTCTTTGATAGATTCTTGTTTAGTACTAATGTTGTATTGAACTTCTCCTTTAGAAACTTGCATGATTAAATGCCTTCTTTCTATGTCCTTTACATGATCATTTTGTTGTGCCTTATTGTCCTTTGATGATGAGAGAAAAAATATAAGGATATATGGAGTATATAATAAGGAATATATATACTTGGCATGCGATAGAATAAGAGGTTGATATAAGCTGAAATGTATTTGGAGGTTAATGCATATGAACAAACATGAGTTTGAGATATGAGTAAGATATATGTTGTTATATGTATTTGAGATATGTGTATGTGGTAAATATGAGTATGACATATGTTTGGGGGAAGCATGTATACTTTGAATAAGAGAAAATATGATATCTTTTGCTTGGTCTTTGTTACACCCCGTGATTTTTAAGCACGATTTTCAATACGTTAGGTCAATCTTAAGCGCAATCTAATTGATGATGTAGAATGTGCGACGTAGTTACTTAAAATATAGGAAAGATAAGAAGAGGGGTTAAAAGAAGAATTAAAGGTAATTAAAGAAATTACCTAAGAGGTCCCTACTAAGAGATAGGGGAGTTACACAACACTTAGTATAACTCCCCAATCAGCCTATAGGGGGGCGGTTAAAAACGGAGAAAAGGAGAGAAAACCTGTAGGAGGAAAAGAGAAGGAGAAAGGAGAGGAAGAAGAAGAGAGAAGAAGGAAAAGGAAGGAAGAAGGCCAACCTAGGTGCAATCTTCACTGAAATTCTGCAGTAAATCCTTAAGAATAACTAGAAACCAAGGCAAGTAATCTTTCTATACGCTTTACGCAAATTTTGATACTTTAGGCCCTATGTTCTTACAAAGAGAAAACTTGGATCACACATTAGTAGCTTTGGTTTGTTTATGTTAAATGCTTTACTATATGTAATTGTTGTTGTTGTTGATGGTGTACAATCATGTTCTTTGGGCCAATTTCTGAAAAATGGTTATGTTGTGATCTTTGTTGATAAATATGCCCATAAAAGTGCTATCCGTAATGTGTTTATTGTTTGGTATAAGTTCTTGAATCCATGGATCACATCTTGAGTGTTTTGAGAGTATTTGCAGAAGGGTGAAGGTTTAATGATGGCTTTGTTATAGATTTGTGATGTTGGAAAGTTGAAGAGTTATATTGGAGGTTGTGGTGATAGAATGCCTAGAGAGGATATTAGTGTACATGTTAAGAATCAATCCTTGTTAGATGGGCGTTAAGAATGATGAATCCATGGTGTTAAGATGGATCTTGAAGTGTGGATCATGAAAGGGGTGAAGGAGGAAGATGAATGAGGGAAGTTACTGCAGAAAAATACTGCAGTTTAGAACCGTCAGAACACTTTGAACACCTACATTAGGCGCTTCAAGTCACATTAGGCGCCTAATGTAGCGTTCAATGTGTCCTGAAGCATTCCCGTACAGAAAAATTGCAGTTTAGAACCGTCAGAACACTTCGAACACCTACATTAGGCGCTCTATGTAACATTAGGCGCTTCATGTAGGCGTTCAATGTCTACGGAACATCCCCGAACACTTCGAACGCCTAGTATAGGCGTTCTATGTCACTTTAGGCGCCTCATGTGGCGTTCCAAGTATACTGGAAGTCTTTTTGACCCTTTAGGCGCCCTATGTATGTGTAGTAACCTTATACACTTCTTTTGAACATAAAATACAATGCTATTTGAGGTGAAATTGAGGTGTAGATGGTAAGTTTGATCAGGTAGGAATAAGATTGAATCCTAAGTGAATTAGTGAGACGAACGGACTTGGAAAGATACGAACAGAGAGTGTTTGAGGTGCTAGACCGTATACTTGATATGTAAGATGTGTGTGAGAAACCTTTATTCTCTTCCCTTGCTCATAAATTACAAGTGTTTTGAAAGTATGCTTGAGTTGTAAACATTAAGTGTGAAAGAGTAAAGTTAGGTATGAATCTAAAGTGAGTTAGCAATACGAATGGGCACAAATTGGTACGAAGAGGGAGTGTTTGAGGAAGTATGAACGAGCAAGGTTAAGTGTAAACTCGAGATGATTTTTGCAATACAAAAGGACATCAAATGGTATGAGCAGGATGTGATAGAGGTTCAGGACTTTGTACTTGATATGTAAAGTGTGTATGCATGTTTACATGTTTGATAAGATGTTACATGAGCATTCTGCATCATGACATGGGCACTTGGATTTGATTTGAGATTTGCTTTGCGAAAGAACATGTGTTTACAAGAAAGGTTTAAAGTTTGCGAAAGACAAAATGCCTGCTGGTTGATCGCAGGGTATAAAAGTCACGCCTGCGAAAGCAGGGTATAAAAGCGTGATCTGTGAATCAACAACAGGGTATAAAGTATTTTATGGGGCCGTGGACCTATCAGCACGGAAAACAAAGTTATTTTATGGGGCCGTGGACATTTCAGCACGGATATATGATATATGTAATGGGGCCGTGGACCTTTCAGCACGGATATATGATATATGTAATGGGGCCGTGGACCTTTCAGCACGGATGTATGATATATGTAATGGGGCCGTGGACCTTTCAGCACGGGGTATAAAGTTATATGTTATGGGGCCGTGGACCTTTCAGCACGGGGTATAAAGTTCTGTTTGCTGTGGACTGATCACCCACAGGGTATAAAGTTCTGCTACGCGAAGAATATGATATGTAAAGTGATGAAATGTTTTGTGAAATGACACGCATGACATGTTTATGAAAGAAGACATATGCATGGGTGTTGTGTGTGATTTTAAAGAAGTACATGCATCATGATACACGAAGCATAAGACTTGACATGCAAGAGATGTGATTAGCTTACGACATGCTTATGATGATATATTGTTTTAATACATGTTTATTCTCGTATCCGTGTACCATTTATGTGCTTTATCTGATTTGAGGAATCCTTATGAAGATGTTATTTGCTAACCCGAGCACCTTATTTTGGGCAATGATTTATACACTGGTGACTCGTCGTGTGTGATCCCGTAAGGTGTATAGACGGGTTACTTGCTGGCGATAATTTCGCTAAGAACAGATACTCTATTCCTTTTCAGGTAAGCCGGAAAATGAGACGATATTTATCAAAGACGATGGCGAGTGGGCTCAATGGGTTAACAGACATGGGAATAGATATATGCTGGACTATTTTCTTTAAGTTGGAAACTCAATGTTATTATGTTGTTCTGGAACTTATGTTAGTTAGATGAACAAACACCTTTTATTTCCGCTGCATTATCGGGTTGTATTATTGACGAAGAAGGTTTCAATTTTATGACGTTTCCGCTGATTTATCTACGTCATAGATGATGTACGCTTGATATGCTTGACGCTTCGTAGTTCTCATAGTAGGCTACGCCGGGTGCACTAGTTCCGATGACAGTGTCGGGCTGGGGCGCTACAGGTGGTATCAGAGCCTAGGTTTCAGATCCATCTCGGAAACTTAGGTTCATGATCTTTTAGACACCTAAGTTATGATTCTCCCTTAAGATTGATCCTTAGGTTTAAGTGCTGATTATTTAGAGCCTAAGTATGATCTGGGTTGGGTGTGTGCGAGCGCGTATACCATTTGACTTTCTATAATAATTGTAATTTTAGACCACACCGATCTCTTAAATAAAACTTTGTGATGCCTTTCTGAAGTATTACGTGTCCGAGACAACGATCTTAGACAAGACAAGAGCGTTCGACGGGCTAAAACAGAGTCGGATGATATTGTCGGAGTATGCCGACCATGTCCATGCTTTGGGTAAGTTCGCTCCTGCGATTATGCCTGGTAATCGCTTAAAGATCACAAAGTTCGAGCGGGGTTTGGACTTAAGAATTTAGTCAGCAATTGTAAGCGCATGGATGAGAACCAACGAGGACATGATGGATGCGTGCCTGTGCGTCAAGAGTGATTCTCGTAGAGTGGTGGCAAGAGAGGCCGATGCAGGATACTCTGACAAAGGTAAGAGGTTAAAAGAAGAAATTGAGTTAGTGGCAGGCCAGGACGTTTGGATCAAGATTCAAAAGAGATGTCCGGTCGGGAAAATTTTAGAAACCCCCACCATAGAACCTAGATGTAAATCAGGCTGTAGGAGTTTTCCGCATTGCAATAAGAGCTATGATGGTGAATGTGGGAAGTTGGCAAGGGTGTGTTATCGAGTGGACAGGTAGGTCATCTCGTTAGAGATTGTCCAGAGATAAGAAAGAATGCTCTGGGAGAAGCGGCTCAACAGCCGAAGACGAATGTCTGCGTCAATGTCATGATTGCCATGGATATTTGCCAGGTCGCCGATGTGGTATGAGGTACAATTTTAGTGAACAAGATATTCACTAATGTTCTTTTAATAGCGGCGTGAACCCCTCTGTTGTGGCAAAGGGATTAGTTAAGCGCCTTTGTGGTTCACCAGAATAGTTGGAGATTCTGTACTGTGTCCAAGCGTCCAAGATCAAATTATGATTTCACACCAACATTGACTATCGATTAAAACAAGTGACAGTTAAGAATTCTGTGATGGAAAATATGACCTTTCAAGGGGATTGCTGTTGATTTGAAGGAAGTTGAACTTGTTACCAAGTGGTCTAGATCTACGAATGACATCCAAGTCGGCGTTTTTTTGGGTCTAGCTAATTATTATAGGAAGGTTGTCGAGGGATTCTCGATAATAGCGATGTTCCTCAATTGCCTTACTCAAAAGAAGTCCAAGTTTGAGTGGACGGCAGAATGCGAGAAAAGCTTCTCGGAGCTTAAGATGAGGTTAACCATAGCTCCAGTATTGGCTCAACCTTCTAGTACTGATGGGTTTGTGATGTGTAGTGATGTGTCGAAAAACAGTCTAGCTACGTAAACAGTAACATAAGTTATGATTTTCCATCCAAATCAAGTTTAGTTTTATACTTCATTTGTAGGTTGTGTTTTGGTACAACACAAACGAGTTATCGCGCATGCTTCGAGATAGCTAAACATGAGGCAGCAAAGATTGTGGGAACAACTAGAGCACTACGACATGACCAGTAATTACCATCCCGGAAAAGTTAATAAAGTGGTAGATGTATTAAGCAGAGAATCCAACCAAGCGTGACACTCATCACTTGAGAGAGGAATAGAAGAATTTGGCTTGAATGTGGTTGACTCTATGGTTAATGTTTTCGCATGGTAGACCGTCATCTCAAGTTTGATGAATTAGGTGAAAGAAGCTCAAAAGAAGAATAAGATTGTGGGTGATATTGTTTGGAAACTGAGGCATAGTCAGGTTGATGGATTTCAGACCAATGAGGACGAGTGCTTATGTTGGAAAAAAATGGGTGTATACCTGATTTAAATGAGCTAAGGAAAGAAATATTGCAAGGGGGCTTACAGTTCAAGGTTATCTATAAATCATGGTAGCACCAGAATGTACAATGATCGCTAACAATATTATTTGTGGTGTAAGATGAAGAGACATATTGCAGAGTTTATTGAGAGATGTCTGGTGTGTCAGTAAGTTGAGACTGAACACCAACAACCTAGTGGATTAGTGATACCGTTGGAGCTGCCAGGGTATAGATAGGAATTTATTACTATGGACATTCTGGTTGACTACCGAAAACAATAAGTGGATATAACATGATTTTGGTGATTGTGGATCGATCGACCAATCTGCATATTTCCTATCGGTCTCGAGGGAAGTATCTCTCGGAAGTTGGTAAATTTGGATGTGGATAACATTGTCAGCCTACACGGTGTTCCAATGAGTATAGTGACTGACTGAGACCAACAGTTCACTTCCAAGCTCTGGATAGTATCCTAGAAAGCCATGGGTACGGAATTAAGGTTGAGTACGGCTTATCATCCCCAAACCGATGGACAGTCCGAGCGGACTATTCAAATCTTGGAAGATATGCTAAGGGCTTGTGTGTTGGATTTTAAAGGGAGTTGGGACGGAATGGTAAAGCTGATGGAGTTTTCTTATAACAATAGTTACCACAGCGCAATTGACATGGCTCCTTTTGAGGCGTTGTACGGAAGGAAATGTAGGTCCCCGGTTTATTGGGACGACGTAGGCATGAGGACCATCACGGGACCTGAGCTACTGGAGAAAACGCTAGAGAAGGTGAAAGTCATCCAGGAAAGACTCAAGACGGCTCAGGATCGCGGCAAGAGTTGGGCAGATTCCAAACGACGGCCATTGGATTTTGATGTGGGTGAAAAAGTTTATTTGAAGGTATCACCTACGAAGGGCGTCATGAGGTTTGGAGCAAAAGTCAAGCTAAGCCCTCGTTTTATTGGTCCTTATGAAATACTTGAGAAGGTAGGAGCCTTGGCATATAGGTTGGCATTACCTCTGGTGTTGGTGCAAGTTCACGATGTATTCCACGTGTCACAATTAAGAAAGTACGTGGCGGATCCAAGTCATGTACTTGAAGCCCAACCTTTGGAACTCAAGGAAGATGTTACATATGAGGAGGTACCCGTGAAAATTATGGACCGAAAGGATCAAGTGTTGAGGAAGCGAGTGATTCCTTATGTAAAGGTCCAGTGGAGCAATCACACGGAACGTGAAGCCACGTGGGAGCTCAAAGGACAAATGCGGGAGAAGTATCCTCAGCTCTTTGACTAAGGTACGTAAGTTTCGAGGACGAAAATTTTTGTAAGGGGGATGGAATGTTACACCCCGTGATTTTTAAGCACGATTTTCAATACGTTAGGTCAATCTTAAGCGCAATCTAATTGATGATGTAGGATGTGCGACGTAGTTACTTAAAATATAGGAAAGATAAGAAGAGGGGTTAAAAGAAGAATTAAAGGTAATTAAAGAAATTACCTAAGAGGTCCCTACTAAGAGATAGGGGAGTTACACAACACTTAGTATAACTCCCCAATCAGCCTATAGGGGGGCGGTTAAAAACAGAGAAAAGGAGAGAAAACCTGTAGGAGGAAAAGAGAAGGAGAAAGGAGAGGAAGAAGAAGAGGAGAAGAAGGAAAAGGAAGGAAGAAGGCCAACCTAGGTGCAATCTTCACTGAAATTCTGCAGTAAATCCTTAAGAATAACTAGAAACCAAGGCAAGTAATCTTTCTATACGCTTTACGCAAATTTTGATACTTTAGGCCCTATGTTCTTACAAAGAGAAAACTTGGATCACACATTAGTAGCTTTGGTTTGTTTATGTTAAATGCTTTACTATATGTAATTGTTGTTGTTGTTGATGGTGTACAATCATGTTCTTTGGGCCAATTTCTGAAAAATGGTTATGTTGTGATCTTTGTTGATAAATATGCCCATAAAAGTGCTATCCGTAATGTGTTTATCGTTTGGTATAAGTTCTTGAATCCATGGATCACATCTTGAGTGTTTTGAGAGTATTTGCAGAAGGGTGAAGGTTTAATGATGGCTTTGTTGTAGATTTGTGATGTTTGAAAGTTGAAGAGTTATATTGGAGGTTGTGGTGATAGAATGCATAGAGAGGATATTAGTGTACATGTTAAGAATCAATCCTTGTTAGATGGGCGTTAAGAATGATGAATCCATGGTGTTAAGATGGATCTTGAAGTGTGGATCATGAAAGGGGTGAAGGAGGAAGATGAATGAGGGAAGTTACTGCAGAAAAAAACTGCAGTTTAGAACCGTCAGAACACTTCGAACACCTACATTAGGCGCTTCAAGTCACATTAGGCGCCTAATGTAGCGTTCAATGTGTCCTGAAGCATTCCCGTACAGAAAAACTGCAGTTTAGAACCGTCAGAACACTTCGAACACCTACATTAGGCGCTCTATGTAACATTAGGCGCTTCATGTAGGCATTCAATGTCTACGGAACATCCCCGAACACTTCGAACGCCTAGTATAGGCGCTCTATGTCACTTTAGGCACCTCATGTGGCGTTCCAAGTATACTGGAAGTCTTTTTGACCCTTTAGGCGCCCTATGTATGTGTAGTAACCTTATACACTTCTTTTGAACATAAAATACAATGCTATTTGAGGTGAAATTGAGGTGTAGATGGTAAGTTTGATCAGGTAGGAATAAGATTGAATCCTAAGTGAATTAGTGAGACGAACGGACTTGGAAAGATACGAACAGAGAGTGTTTGAGGTGCTAGACTGTATACTTGATATGTAAGATGTGTGTGAGAAACCTTTATTCTCTTCCCTTGCTCATAAATTACAAGTGTTTTGAAAGTATGCTTGAGTTGTAAACATTAAGTGTGAAAGAGTAAAGTTAGGTATGAATCTAAAGTGAGATAGCAATACGAATGGGCACAAATTGGTACGAAGAGGGAGTGTTTGAGGAAGTATGAACGAGCAAGGTTAGGTGTGAACTCGAGATGATTTTTGCAATACAAAAGGACATCAAATGGTATGAGCAGGATGTGATAGAGGTTCAGGACTTTGTACTTGATATGTAAAGTGTGTATGCATGTTTACATGTTTGATAAGATGTTACATGAGCATTCTGCATCATGACATGGGCACTTGCATTTGATTTGAGATTTGCTTTGCGAAAGAACATGTGTTTACAAGAAAGGTTTAAAGTTTGCGAAAGACAAAATGGCTGCTGGTTGATCGCAGGGTATAAAAGTCACGCCTGCGAAAGCAGGGTATAAAAGCATGATCTGTGAATCAACAGCAGGGTATAAAGTATTTTATGGGGCCGTGGACCTATCAGCACGGAAAACAAAGTTATTTTATGGGGCCGTGGACCTTTCAGCACGGATATATGATATATGTAATGGGGTCGTGGACCTTTCAGTGTATGATATATGTAATGGGGCCGTGGACCTTTCAGCACGGATGTATGATATATGTAATGGGGCCGTGGACCTTTCAGCACGGGGTATAAAGTTATATGTTATGGGGCCGTGGACCTTTCAGCACGGGGTATAAAGTTCTGTTTGCTGTGGACTGATCACCCACAGGGTATAAAGTTCTGCTACGCGAAGAATATGATATGTAAAGTGATGAAATGTTTTGTGAAATGACACGCATGACATGTTTATGAAAGAAGACATATGCATGGGTGTTGTGTGTGATTTTAAAGAAGTACATGCATCATGATACACGAAGCATAAGACTTGACATGCAAGAGATGTGATTAGCTTACGACATGCTTATGATGATATATTGTTTTAATACATGTTTATTCTCGTATCTGTGTACCATTTATGTGCTTTATCTGATTTGAGGAATCCTTATGAAGATGTTATTTGCTAACCCGAGCACCTTATTTTGGGCAATGATTTATACACTGGTGACTCGTCGTGTGTGATCCCGTAAGGTGTATAGACGGGTTACTTGTTGGCGATAATTTCGCTAAGAACAGATACTCTATTCCTTTTCAGGTAAGCCAGAAAATGAGACGATATTTATCAAAGACGATGGCGAGTGGGCTCAATGGGTTAACAGACATGGGAATAGATATATGCTGGACTATTTTCTTTAAGTTGGAAACTCAATGTTATTATGTTGTTCTGGAACTTATGTTAGTTAGATGAACAAACACCTTTTATTTCCGCTGCATTATCGGGCTGTATTATTGACGAAGAAGGTTTCAATTTTATGACGTTTCCGCTGATTTATCTACGTCATAGATGATGTACGCTTGATATGATTGACGCTTCGTAGTTCTCATAGTAGGCTATGCCGGGTGCACTAGTTCCGATGACAGTGTCGGGCTGGGGCGCTACAGTCTTATTTCGTCTTTGTTGATTACAAAAAGGAAGAGAACAATAACAATGCGATATTCGCATCATTTGGTTGATTATGTTGCATGTATATGTGGATAATGAAGTATGTGCTTAATGTGGTTTTTTTACATGTGGTTGTTGATGACATGGATATGTTGTTGTTGATCATATGTGTCAATCCATATAAAATGGTATATGAGGCTAATGAGGTGAACATCATCATCTATAACACATAAATTTGATATGTGAATATGATAGATGTGTGAAAAATACATATGATGTTGGCACTGAAATATATAAGAATGCATGTATTTAGGAAAAATGCATTGAATAAGAGGGAATATGAAGTATGTGAGATGAAGTGGATGCCCATTTTGGTCTGATACAAACATTGACTAAGGGGGAAATATTATTTTGCACAAAAATTAAGTTTGAAATCCTTCAATGATATAAGTGTTTTTTTTTTCAAAAAAATGTCTTTTAAAAGTGTATGGTTTGAAATCATCTAAAAAGAGGAGATTGTTGGAATACGAATGTTTTGATTAAGCTTAAAAGATGCTTGAAAAAAGAATGGAAAAGTCGTTTATACTTGGGAAATAACAAAGACTTGAATAAATAAGGAAGTAACACCATACCATGACATAGATCTCTAAAGAGAAATTAATGTATACATCATACACTGGCATAGATCTCTAAGCACAGATCAATGTATGTATCATACCACCAACATGGATTGATAAATGTACATCATATACTCACATAGATTGATCGATTTCATCTTGAGTTCAAATTGAACCCATACTATCTGGCATCATAGCCTCATATAGATCGGTCGATGTATATCATATCCTCACATAGATCGATCGATATAAATTATACTTTCATGTAGATCATTCGATAAACATCATACTCTCACATAGATTGATCAATGTCATCATGAATTCAATTTTTTATAGTCACTCTAAACAAATCAAAGGAAGACTTAAAGTTTTTTCTCTCTCCAATCTTTTTCAAATTGATTGTGGACTTTTCTCCAACATCTATAAAGCTATTTTGAGTATTGTACGTCCATCTAAACATCTCTGGGGTGGCTATATGTCATCGAATTTAAATATAGGATGATTGAAGACAAGTTAGACCTCTCCAAAGCAATTAATTAATTGGAAGACTTTCATGGAGGCTACAAAAATGAGATTGAGACCTCTATATACTAAAGAACCTCATATGAGAAATTTACACCTTTTTATCCTTTTCAGAGCTCCATCCTCCAATGTTATAAAAAGCTCTTAAGGGGGCAAACTGCTGAAAGCTTATTAAGCTTACTTTTATTGTTATAGTCTAACACAAGAGGAACTATACACATCTCTTACTTGAATGTGTAATCTCACTTCTTTCCCAAAACTCATTTGATGAAAATTCTTCAATAGAGTTTTGTTGAAGTTATGAAGAAGCAAGAAGTGTATCTTACTTGTAGCCGTAGTTGTTAATGTGAAACAAAGTGTTCGTATGATAAGTTGTTGTTATTGTAATTGTTAAACTAGTTGTTAGTGTAAGTGTGGTTGTTCTTGTTCCTTGTTGAAAGTAACAAGAAATGTTGATGTTGAAAATCCACTTTGGAAACAAAGTGGTAGTGAAGTAGAATCAAAGAGATTCAAACACTCCAAATCTTGTGTCTTAATTCATTCTCTCATCTTCTTCTATTTTGTTTTAGAAAGCATTTGAGTTGGTGTAGACTAAACGAAGAAAATTAAGAAAAATAGCTCGACACTTTATTCTCACTTCTCTAGAGTATTTTTCACAGACCTAATATTTGCTAGTTGTTTGCATCAGCTCAAAATGTTATATGACCAGAGGCCATTTTGACAACTGCCAAATTTAGCAGGCATTCCTTGCAATCCTCTAGTGTTCTTCGGCAAACATCATTTCGGAAAATTATTTGCTAAAAAACTTCCAGCAATCTGATTGACATTGATATATCATGCAAAACGGCTATCTACACATGATCAGCAAGCGAAGGCATAAACGAAAAGCTTGTTTTCTCCAATTGTCCAATCATCTCCATGATGTCTAAGATTATCTCAAAAATCCAGACTCGTATCTGATGCTCATCTACTATCTTTTCCCCTTTTTCTTGGGCTTAGGGTTGGGTACTACCACTATTGCCACCACCGTTTTTAGAGGTACTACCTATCCCAGCAGAGTGAGCATCAGAATGACTACCATTGAAACTGTCGAAAATCCCAGGTTGTAGGCATTAACAGCTAATGCGCCTTGCAAGAACATCTTGGACAAATTAGACTGCAGTATACTAAAAAAAGACATAAAATGATGGATAAAATGGAAATCAAGGAAACCTCAATGACTTCCATAACAAAGCATGAATGAAACCACTCAAAACCGCAGCTATACTACGAATAGGTGTATTGCACCATTTTGACACCTGCCAAGGTATTACCCTGCATGTATGGTAAAATATCCAAACAAGATGTGGAATCACTTGAGATGAACAAGCACATCTTTGCAAACTACAATTCTTTGTTCTTTCATTTCTCAACGCGAGTAAAACCTCAGGTCACTACCAAAGTACATTACTTTGAATTATTGAGAACAGAGGCAGCATCGACAAATTCCATCCACTAAGATTGAAGATTTGAAATCACCGGTAGGTGACAGAATTCCATTTGAAACTTTACTGTTACCTTTTTTGTGTGGTGAAAGAAGTCTGTATTGCAGAAAGATGGCATAAAATGTTGCTTTCTGTCTCAATTACATGGGAAGAGTTTTTAACATTGTACCTGAATATAGATAACTGCAAAAAACATTCTTTTTTCAACTTGCTAGTGTCCAATTAATCAACCAGCAGTACAGTTCAGCAACATTATCATATGCTACAGCATGTTGGATTCCAACAGTAAGAGATGAATTTACCTGACAAACAAACCATTCAGTGGCATTATGCATCTTACTACTTGCTCAGATGTATGCAGCAGGAGGATCCGTCTGCACAATTAATCTAGATCAGCTCAAAGAAAGAGAACGCACGTAATGACTGGAAATAAACATGGGCAAACGTAAAAGGCCAGACTTTGGCAGTACGAAATCCTTGACTATTACAATCAACATTGTCTACAGATTTTTCATTGTTTTATATCCTCATTAGGACAGGACTACCAATAGTTTCAGTTCCAAGTTTTTTGAAGGGTGGAGGAGTATATTCTTTCAAATTTCTTTAGTTTTAAATGTACAAATGAAATGCCTAAAGTAGCTGAATCTGCTAACTGCTCCAATACCAATGGATACTTTTGATTTTAAACGGCTACACTAACCAACCGCTAAACTAAAGAATAAGCTATGCATGTAGCTCATATACAAGTGTATTTCTGCTATGTGTATAAATGTGTATGTACTGAATAAGTATATGTGTACATACATTGTATATTTACACTGCATTTATACATTATTTTATTTAATATTTTTACACTCTCCCTCAAGCTTAGTTGTATACATGTTTATACAACCAAGCTAGAATAACAAATTCTAGAAAACTGTGATAGAAAATGGCTTAGTCAGGATATATGCTAACTCATCTATTGAGGCAGTGTACTCAAGATTAATCATCCTGTCTTCAATCTTCTCTCCAATAAAATGTAGCGCCCCGCACCCGGTCCTTGTCTGGATACGGTGCACCTACCGTACTTCACTAAGGAGAGTACAAAGCGTCATGCATAACACGCGAAAATCCATAACATAAGCCATGGACTCCCATGCTAACATTTAACATGGTAGTAAAATTTAGGCAGAATTAAAACTTTTCAAATTAAACACGCATTACGAAATAACTAAGTTTCCAACAGTAGCAATCCCACAAAATAACATAACCGAAGTTCAGAGAGTTCAAACATTGTTCATATTACAAACATCTTGGCTGCACAAAAGTCCTTAAGCGTAGCTCCCTTCATATTCCTTGCCTATGGATAATGTACCCTCGGCTCATCTTCAATCCATTCTATCTTAGCATTTCATGTCTCTGGGGAAAAATATAAAAGTGTGAGTGATAAAAATCACCCAGCAAGAATACAATAAACTACCATGAAATACATAAAGAATTATAACTTTAATGTAATAACATGAAAAACCTTAAATAATAACCATACCTGTACTAAATCCTGAGATCACTTGACGATATAGCCTAAACATAATTCTAGGTAACGCTATCCACTATTATCTTATTAACTCCTTAACTGTAACATACAACATGTCAGCGTGCTCATGAGTTATGCAAAATGCAGTGCATGATGGCATGTCATGTCAAAACATCATTTTGGTCCCATAAAATAACACGTCATAAAAACGGAGTGTCAGATCAATTAACCCCGGATCTGAGCGGGTCCAGAATATATCAACAGACCAATTAACCCCGGGTCTAAGACGGGTCTAGAACAGATATCAGATCAATTAACCCTGGATCTGAACGGGTCCAGAACATGTATCAGATCAATTAACCCCGGATCTAAACGGGTCCAGAACATATCATGTCAATAGACCAATTAACCCCGGGTCTGGAGTGGGTTAGTCGCATGCTTGGCTGGCAAAGGAATCATGAAGCTTTCTTTAAAAAAAACATGGGACCGTAAAAATTTTCATGCATGACGAAAACATAGTCACTTATAAAACTTGCTTGCATAAGTAAAAATCCATAAAATCAATTTCATGATCATGCATGATACATGCAGTGATATGCAATGCAAGTCATGACGTGAAATAACATATTAACATGCATGGTTTCGGAACTAATGAAACCCTAATTCCTATGTCACGTTCATAGGCGGATGATTTAACCTTTTTAAATCTTAGAACCTTAGTTATTTGGACCGTCATTTGAAATATATAGCAAAGTTTCTAAGGCATTGCAACTTTTAACCCAAACCGTGTGTATGGTCCAAACCCTTCGAAATTAACCCATTTTAATTTATTCCCTTGTTCATCCCAAATTTCAGCTTTAGTACCTCAACTTCGCGTCCATGATTACTCCCCAAAACGTTATAGTTAACCTGACTAACTTGCGTGACCTTACTCCTATATGTCTTGGGTGATGGTCATAAAATCTTTAGATTAATTTGATAACCCTGAAGGCTCATTCAATTAATTTTTTGAAATGGGTTAAGTGCTGAAACTGGACGGACCCATTTTACTAAAAATTTAATTGTGGCAAATCTGTGATTTGTTTTTCAGAAATTCCAACTCACACGAGTCATAAACATGTGGAACTAGTATCCTACCGAAATTTAGCCCATTTGCATATTTCTAAGTTCTATTTCAGATTACACTAATCAGTTACTTAATTCCAGCTTGGTTTCAGTGATTTCAGTTGAGCAGTTTTACTAATTAATTCATTAGAAATAATCCAGAACTTTTTTTACCAAAATTCCAGCTGGCGTATTCACTAAACTCATAGTATTATTATCATACCAAAAATCAGCTTTATTGGTCATCTAAAAGGTCCCATTTCAAGCCAGTCAAAAGAGGTTATAATTCTGCTCAGCTTCCGTTTTTCAAGTCTGACCAGTCTCACCAAATATTTTATTAAACATTAACCATATCTCATTTTACCAAAATTCCAACTCTCATCTCTACTATACACATGAATATAGCTTTGTGCCAAAAACCAAATTTATTGAAGGTCTACAAGGTCATCTTTTTAATCCGTTGAAGTCAGTGTTCAATTCTGCCCAGCTCCAGAATGTTCAACTGGAGCAGTTTTACCGCGTAATTTCTTAAAACTAATCCGTAGCTGATTTTAACAAAATTTCAACTCTCACATGTGCTACCTCATGAGGCTAACTTTTTCCCAAAAATCAGCCTCATTTAAGGTCTGTACGGTCAATGTCCAGGCCATTGAACACGTTATCTGATTCTGTCCGGTTCCAGTAGTTTGCTATTTTGTCATCTATTCAAGTCAAATGTCCATCATTCGTCTTGTTCTTATGATACATATTATTGATTATCACTTACACTCCATTGTAACATAAATATCCAAGTTGCATGCTTACAATAAAGTCACCTTTTCATCATACAAAACAGTTTGTAGATAATAACAAGGCAAGTGTCATTTATGCACCAAAATAAGTGTTCATCCTTAAATCAATGTTCTCCTTCTTAATCCATCCTTTAGGCCGAATCATATGTAGTGCTTTGACCACATTTTACAACACACATTCAAGCATGCAATCACATTAAAGATTCATCTTAAACTAATCTTACAAACTTCTTCATAAAACTCCTATCTTTCACATGCATTCTTTTCTTAGACCTTCCACATTTCAATCAAGAATCAATCTTGCCTAGACTCACTTACTTGCACCTTAAATCATCTCAAAACAGCCTTGTAACTTAAGGCATGTAATAAAAGATTCCATCTTTGAGAGAATAAGCCACATGCAATGCATTGTCCTTAAGGATTCACTAAGATATAGTCTTAAACTCAAGAAATTCAACTAAAGATCTCATCTTTGGAACTTTTAATCATTCAAGCTACTAATTCTCTAAGTAAATCATGAGAGATCATTGTATACTTGCCTCTTCAAGCTAAAGTTCTTGTCTTAGCTTGGTTGTGGAATGAGTTGAGTTGAAATCCACCCCTTTCTTCACCCTTGATCACACGGTTTTGAAGGAGAGGAAAGAAGAGGGTTAGTCCTCATTCAATTGTGAAAATAGGATATATTTGAGGCTAGAACATGTTACCAAAATGAGCTTTCAGTGGTGATTCAAGCACCACAAGATGTCACCACCTAAGAAAGTTGATGGCTTTCACCTATTTGAACCATGGAGGCCACGGTTTTGGTGTGGAAAACAAGAGTTCATGTGAGCCTCATTCTTCACCAAAATAAGAATTCACTTAAGGAAGTTTGGAACAAGACTTACCTAGATATCTTCTTGAGTCTTGAAGATGAAGATTGAGTTGGATTCTTAGCCTTCAATAGGAAGGGCCGAAATGTTTGTTGGTGTATGGAGGGAGGTGCAAGTTTTGTCTTAAGTGTTTGCTAGGGTTTCCTTGATGATATGTTCTAGATAGAATGTAGGGGGTTTAGTCTTGCAAAATTTAAAAACCACTAGGGGGCATGGGAAGGCAGCCGACGGTTTGGGGGAGGGGTCAAGGGTACAAGGTTTATGCTAAGGGAGAAAGGCTACTTTTTGACCCTTGCTTTGTCCCCATGCAACCCTCCTTTCTATTTGTTTATAATTTTCATCTTGCATGCCTTAGCTATTTTATTATTTTGTTGGTTTGCATGCATGCTTATCTTAGTTTTAAGTATTATTTAGTTGGTTTAAGATTTTAGGTTGGTTAATTTGTGGTGGCTTCTAGAAGCCTTGAGAAGGCTTGGCCGAAAGGGGGGGTGCTTGGAACAATTGGACATTTCTTGTATTTTTTGTAATTCATGTGTTATATTGTTTTCTTTATTTTATTGTATTCCAAGATTAGCATATGTATGTATATATAATAGGATGTACAATGTGCATGTCACCTAGAACATATATTAGTGTACATGTATCCGCATATATACATATGTATACACGCCTATATGCACATTATACATATATATATATATATATATATATATATATATATATATATATATATATATATATATATATATATATATATATATATATCTTTTCATGTACACGCATATATATATATATATATATATATATACGCATGCATGATAATATATATGCGTCCATATGTGTATATGCTATATATATGTCTTTCTATGTACACGCATGTATGTACACATACATTTCATACGCACATATCCTATACATGCACATATATATATATATATATATATATATATTGGTATGTATTGTTCATATAACTATATATTTTATGTATCACTTTCTTGAAGTCCCCTTATTTAATTGTTTAGTATCATCTCAAAAGTGTTTAAGTAAAGAGGGTTAAGTTGACTTAAATAACACTCGCTTAAAGAAATTATCGCTTTCATTCCGTCACTTATTCATAGTTCCAAGTACACGGTCGTTGGGGTACAACATAAAATGTCTATCCATCTCCACGTGGTTGGACTTATCATGTTGCACCGGATTTTTAAAAATGTTAATAGTAGAACTGTTGTCACAAAACAATCTGATTGGAGGAGAACACATTAGTCCAATGTCTTCTAATACCTTGTTCAACCATAACTTCATACATAATCCTAGAGCAAGTGCTCTTAATTCGCTCGTGCACTGCTTTGTGACACAACAAATTGTTTCTTAATTCCCTCACACATATGTGCCATAAACAGTAGTTGACCTTATATCAGCCTTAGCTCCAACTCAATCATCATTAGTATAAATTTGTGTAGTTTTTCCTGAAATAAAACCCCTGACATGGTGTCTTCTTCAAGTACCTAAAAATTTTCAAGGTTGCTTGAAGATGTTCATTAACATGAGCATGCATAAATTAACTAACAAAACTAACTGCATAAGATGTGTGTAGCCTAATACAAGATAAGTATGTTACTTACCAACCAACTTCAGGTACCTTAACTTATTTGTAGGTGTAGTCCCATAATTCTGAGTTTATATCCAGGTTCAGCTGGAGAATCGGCTGGCTTACATCCCAGCATTTGAGTTTTATTTAACAAATCAATAACATGTCTTGTTTGTGATATGCACATATCATTTTATTCCTAGCTATTTCCATGCCTAGAAAGTAACTTTTTTTTGTAAGTGAAATTTCATTAATAATCCTAATTAGGCAACTTTACATATTTTTTGACAGAGGAAGACTACAACAATCATCACTTGCTCAAAATACAAAGGCACAAAGTGTTTTCTAGGATATTCTAACCATAACCTAGTGCAAGCGAAAACACGTTACATAATTCAAAATCAAAGCCTGAAGACTCCTCAGGTATCTTAGTGTTCTCATATCTTTCATTTCAAATTCTTTGAATAACTAAAGCTTGATAAAGTGAATATCATTAAGATCATCCCATGGAACAATAATATCATCCGCACATACAATCAAAACAGTAATCTTTCCTTGTATAGACACTCTAGTAAACCATGTATGACCAGTATGACTTTAAATAAATTAATATTCTTCAACTGTCTTTGAAAATTTTCTAAACCAAGCTCTATGTAACTATTTTAATCCATATAGAGATTTCTTCATTTTACAGACCTTATTCCTTTTACTTTGATTATTAAAACCTGGTTATACATGCATATACACCTCTTACTGTAACTCAACATTTAATAATGCATTGTTAACATCAAGTTAGTGTAATTCTCAGTCCAGATCAACTCCGATCGAAAAAAATAACTCTTACTATATTGAGTTTTGCTACAGTTGCAAAAGTTTAAAGGCAATGTATTCCATATGTTTGTGTGAATGATTTCGCCACTAACCTTACTTTATATCTATTTATAGTCCTACCAGTGTTATATTTGATGGTAAATACCCACTTGCACCCTACAGGGACAATATCTTCTTTAATGGGTATTGTTTCCAATGTGTTATTCTGTACTAATACCTTCATTTCTTCATTAACCGCGGCTCTCCATTCAGGCCTCCTGTATATCCTTAGAGGTCTTGTTAGAATCTAAGGTTGAAGAAAAAGGCTTTAAAAGATATATTCAACCTTACATATGATAGAAAGTTATACAAGAGATGTTTAGAACAATTCCTGGTTCTTTTTCTTATGGCAAAAGGCCTATTTTCTACTTCTAGTTCTAATCCATAACCGGTATGTTGTCAATTTAAGTGATTATCAAATTCTACACTAGCCTGTAGATCTCTTTTAATATAGACTTAGGTAATAGCTGGTATTTGCAATATAATCATTTCTGTCTAATCAGGTTATTTATCTATATGAGACTATCTTCCACCAGTTCAAGAGTAGTTCTAACAGTATCCATTATAGTCCACAAGTCATTATATGTCTTACTGTGATTCTCACTGTTATAATGATCATAGAATGCATTTTGTCCATCAAAAATGGCATCTAAAGTAACAAACATTTTTTTATGTTTGGACAATAGCATTTATATCATTTTTATGATCCTGAATATCCAAGAAAAATATATTTTTTGATCCAGGATTTAGCTTACTCCTTTGACGTGTCTGTAAATGAACATAATTAACACAACCAAACATAATAAAAGGTATTTCTGAAAGAAACTTAGCGTGGGGAAAAGATTGCATAAAAACATCTCTAGGAGTTCGAAATGAAAGAATCCTTGAAAGCTTTATGTTTGTTAAGTAAGTTGATGTTAATAAAGCTTCTTTTCAATAATGTTTAGGAACTTTTATTGAAGATATTAAAGTCTTAGTTACTTCAGATAAATACCTATTTCTTCTTTCATTGATGATAGATCTCATTCTCATGCATAGACTGTTTAATAGAGTCATATTCTGCACCATTATTAGACCTTAAGGTCTTGATAGTACAATTAAACTGAGTCTTTATCAGGATAAAGTAATTCTCAAAGATATGGCTCACTTCTGATTTGCTTCTCGTTAAATATGTCCAAGTAAATTTAGTATGATCATTAACAAAAGTCACAAACCATCTTGTTCCATTGATATTTGTTGTCCTAGAGGAACCCTTGGCTAATGGACATGATTCACATAAAATACCTTGGGACATGATTCACATAAAACATCCTTGAAAGCTTTATGTTCCATTGATAAATGGCTTTGTTGGTTGATAAATTTGTCTAATGGCTTGGCTAATGGACATGATTCACATAAAACACCTCGGGAATCAAATTGCAAAACAACTATGACATGAAACGTTACAAGTACAAAAAAAATATGGATGTACTAGTTTTACTTCTCTCTTCTCTATCTTGTTTTGCCATTTGAGAGTTGAAACATCTAGTCACTGATTTTCCAACTTCAAGAATAAAGAGATCATTTATGTTTTTACTATTGTCAATCATTTTGTTCATGTTGAGAAAAAGGGTTTGAGTGATTTACAAATGCATGATCTAGATGCTACGTGTTTACGAAATGCATAAATAAATTATTACTTGACACGTTTATGTGATAAACATGCTTCATATGCTTATACATATTATTGCAGTACTAACAAGCCATGAAGCATTAAACCTTACATCATATGGCAAATATTTTTTGTCTTCGTACTATTTTCAGGTGCCATAATTAATAAACTAAACTAGTTCATTAAGTGGAATGCTTAAGTTAATGAATTAACTAGTTCATTAGATGGAGACATATTTGGAGAAAGCTTTATGGCAAAAAATTTGAGAATGGAAAGTCTTCTTCTAACTACATTCACATGCCTAATATAATATATATATATATATATATATATATATATATATATATATATATATCCATATTTTTTAAAAAAGGCACAATACATATATATTTACCACTAACACGTCACATATGTCATAAACGTACGTCAACATCACACCACTATATACAACTCATTTTTATGAGTATATTCAGGTCTTATATCATATGCTATAAGTCATGATGACGTCAAAATTATAACATGTTACAAGGTCATAAACCGAAAATTATCGTATTAAGTGACTACTGAAACTTTACAGACATGTCACGTACTTGCCATATAAATATGGCCAGCCCATATACTTCAAAAATGGCAAAAACTTTCGTGGCTCACATGTTACAAATAGCCACTAAGTCATTCCATGTTGGCACACACAAATCACCCACAATTTAGGCTAAATTTGTGAAGATTTCAAATTGCAAATCATTTTGGTCACATGGACATTTTCTCTAGACACTTGAGCTGAATATACACTTTATTGTATGTATATTATGTGTGACATAGTATATATTACATGTGCGAGAATTTTGACATTAATCACAGAAAAATCGCGTAATCGACGATAGTCGAAAATTCGGTTTTCTAAGAACATACAACATGGAACTTTTTTTGGCATAAGATGTGACATGTATCTAGAAACTTTTGCACATTCAAGATATGTTAAAGTGTTCTAGAAAATTCAAAACAGGGCTGATTATTATTTACCATATATGTGTAAATATTGTGCATTATTTGACAAAGATTACTAAAATGAAATTTCGGCACATGTCCAGCTCTCATACAAGCTTATTACATCTTGATCGAAGCCTAGGTGGAGCTTATTTGGAATTTCAATTGGTGGAGAATATGCTACACAAGATTTGTGACATAGAAGATGGCACCACGCAAGGAAAGTATTCAAAAGAGACACATGCTGAAAATTTCAGCACATGTCTCTTAAGGTGGGCGATTTTTTTGTAGTAATGGTCCTCAATTTGTCTCCCAAAATTCAAGGGATTGAAATGTGATTGCATGGTAATATTTTGACTGCATTCGAACAAATTTTTTAAGAGTCCTTTTTGTAGAATTTACAGCTCATTAATGGATTCCAAGGTGGACTAATCAACAAGTGACAAGTAAGCAAGGTCAAGTCATCCTTCCAATCATGTTGCGCCAAGTAAGCAAGATTGTGTCATCCTCTACACAAGGAAATGTTCCAAGGACATTAAAGATAATTCTCAAGAAGAGAAACCCTAAAAGCGGTGGCCCAACATGTGTTAAAAGGGAGAAGATAGTGCAAACAAGGCCAAACTACAACTCACATTCTCTCAAGTGCAAAAACCTACATTACTTTCTTTTTCTCCTTTTCTTTCATCTTCTTCTTCTTCTTCTCTCAAGCCTATTGTTCATATATTCTACATATTGTATAGGCTTTGAATATACCATCCACACTCGTTCATTGTTGCAAAAGGTTGATCAAGGTGTAATCAAACCTTCATTCAATCGGTGGTGTGTTTGTGATTCATTTGCTCGATTGTATTGATTGTAAAAGAGTGGAGTTAGTGTTTAACTCCAGTCACCCTTGTGTTAAGGTGTTTATTGTGTTTAGTGATAATCGAAGAAGGTGTCCTCGAATACTAGAGTAGGTTGATTTAACCAATCCAGTATAAAATCCTTGGTGTTCTTACTTTATTGCACTTTATTTTCAGTTTTCAGTTTTCCTCATTGAGTTTGTTGCAACGGTAAAAATAGTACACGATTTTTAAAAATTATAACATTTTGCAAAAACATAGACACATATCCTATGTGGCGCCCCGCACCCCGACCCCGCCGGAGTCGGTGCACCCGCTGTACTTCACTAAGGAGAGTACTAGGCGTCATCCATACGCGTCGTGATCCATGATAGCAATGCATGGATTTTCGTGCTTACGCGTAACAAATAAGCAAAACCGTGGCAGAATTTAAAACTTCAAATTAAAAACGTCATCACAACCACTTAAAGTTTACAACCCACATCATTGTAGCAGAAAGCGACAAAAGTAAATTGTTTTCCAACTCCATTACACAACTCAGTCAGGACAACAAATAATATATTATTCAAACTATACGTATGGAGAATTAATAAGTTTTATACAAAAAGAAGGATTAAGATTATGCCAAGACATAAGATTACAAAGTGGTTTAAAGAAAGAATTAAGACAGACTAAGTCTGAATTAGGAACTTTCTGCAAACAATTTGATAATGATCCATATAAACCTTATCATAAAGAATGTCAAGGAGAATGTTCTAGAAAACCTTATAATAGAAATATTAGAAAGCCATACAATAACAAATATAACAATAGATATAATAAAAACACTAAATATAATAAAAGATTTCAAAAATCCTCTAATGAATTCTATAAAAATAAATACAACAATAAGTATACTAAAAAACCTTACAGAAAGACAAATTACAAGAAAAATAAAAATACAAAAGATTACAAAAATATTGAATGCTATAAATGTCATAAGAAAGGTCATACTGCAAATTATTGTAGATTAAAAACAAAATTACAAGAATTAAATCTAGAAGAATCTATACTAGAAAAAATTTCAAATCTACTTGTTGAATCTTCTTCGGAAACAGAAGAAACATCTTTCGAGTCTGCTGAAGATCTTCAAGTTGATGAAATATACACATCTTCTTCAGAAACCTCTGATGAAGAAAAACATCTTTATGTTCTAACAAAAGAACAAGAAACAATATTAGAAATGTTAAAACATATAGAGAATCCCCAATTACAAAAAGAATATTTAGATAGAATAATAGATATAAATTCAAAACAAAAAGAGACAAATAAACCAACTATATTACCAAATGTTTCAACTAGTTATTATGATTTAACTAGTATATTAAATAAAAACAAAGATACAAAGAATAAAAATGCAACAATCCCAGATTTACAAAAAGAAATAAAAGAAATGAAAAAAGAATTAAAAGAGTTAAAAAAATAAACAAAAACAAGATTCAGAAGTTATGAAATTAATACTTACAAAATTACAGACTACAGAAGAGTCTGATCAATCTTCAGAAACAGAACCAGTAAATATAAATAACAATATCATAGAAAATATTTCTAATGTGCCAGAAGATTTTTTATTTATTTTAAGAGAGATAACATCAAGAAAATATTTAATAAGAATAGCAATAAAATTCTCAGAACAATATCAGTTAGATACAATTGCTCTATTTGATACAGGAGCAGATCTTAATTGTATTAAAACTAATTTGGTTCCAAAATCATATAGAGAATCTACAACTACTAGACTCTCTACAGCAAATAATACCAAATTACAAGTCAAAAGTAAAACTGAAGCTTATATTATAAAATCAAATACATCAATTAAAACAATGTTTTTAGTTGTAGATGATATTCATCATGCAGTTATACTAGGAACACCTTTTATGAATCTAATTACACCATATAAAGTAGGAATTAATTCTATTTCTTTTAAAATAAGAAATAAAAAATTACATTTTGAATTTTTAGAAAAACCTAAAACAAAAAATTTAGATTTAATAAAAGCTTTTTCTATTCATAAAGAACAAATAAATGCAATAATTAAAAGTAAAATTTTTCAATTACAATCATTAAAAGATACAGTAAATATTAATAAAATAGAACAATATTTAAAGGATCCAAAGATAATTACTAAAAAACAAAATCTTAAATTATCATTTGAAAATGAACTTTGTTCAGATCTTCCAAATGCTTTCTGGTCAAGGAAACAACATATAGTTGATCTTCCATATACTCCAGAATTCAAAGAAGAAGATATACCTACAAAAGCAAGACCAATTCAGATGAATGCAGAATTAGAAAAACATTACAAAAAAGAAATACAAGATCTAGAATCAAAAGGATTAATTCAAAAATCAAGGTCTCCTTGGAGTTGTGCTGCTTTTTATGTCAATAAAAATGCAGAAATAGAAAGAGGAACACCTAGATTGGTAATAAATTATAAACCACTAAATAAAGCGTTAAAATGGATAAGATACCCATTACCTAATAAGAAAGATTTATTAACAAGATTACATTCTGTATGGATATATTCAAAATTTGATATGAAATCAGGATTTTGGCAAATACAAATATCTGAAAAAGATAGATACAAAACAGCATTCACAGTTCCATTTGGGCAATATGAATGGAAAGTAATGCCATTTGGATTAAAAAATGCACCTTCTGAATATCAAAGAATTATGAATAATATATTTATGGATTATTCTAATTTTTGCATTG
The DNA here is from genome assembly GCA_036186865.1 of Eustoma russellianum. Classification (NCBI taxonomy): domain Eukaryota; kingdom Viridiplantae; phylum Streptophyta; class Magnoliopsida; order Gentianales; family Gentianaceae; genus Eustoma; species Eustoma russellianum. Next base: position 8,843,377 of record AP025046.1, read on the forward strand.
TCTATATAGATGATGTATTAATATTTTCCAAATCAATAGAAGAACATTTTAAACATTTAAAAACCTTCTTTTATATAGCAAAGAAAAATGGTTTAGTATTATCTAAATCTAAAATGTCTTTATTTCAGACTAAAATAAGATTCCTAGGTCATCATCTGACTCAAGGAACAATTTTACCAATAGAAAGATCTTTAGAATTTGCATCCAAATTTCCAGATAAAATATTGGACAAAAATCAATTACAAAGATTTCTAGGATCTTTAAATTATGTTGTTGATTTTATTCCAAATATAATAATAATTGCAAAACCATTACATAATAGATTAAAGAAAAATCCACCAATATGGACTGAAGAACATACTTCAGTGGTTAAGAAAATAAAAAGTCTAGTATCTGATATACCCTGCTTATATATAGCAGATCCAGATTTATTTAAAATAGTTGAAACAGATGCTTCTGATATAGGATATGGTGGAATATTAAAACAATTACAAAATGAAAAAGAGTCTATAGTTCAATATACTTCTGGTCATTGGAATGATACCCAAAAATCATATTCTACTATTAAAAAAGAAATTTTGAGTATCGTATTATGTATTAATAAATTTCAAAGTGATTTATTAAATAAAAAATTTCTTTTACGTATTGATTGCAAATCTGCGAAAGAAATTTTGCAAAAAGATGTTAAAAACTTAGCTTCAAAACAAATATTTGCTAGATGGCAAGCTTTATTAAGTATTTATGATTTTGATATTGAATATATAAAAGGAGATACAAATTTTGTTCCAGACTTTCTGACCAGAGAATTCCTCCAAAACAGACATAATGCCGAGGAAGTCCAAAGACAAAGGAAAGCTACCGGCGGATAATGACAATAATATCCCACGGAAAACGTGGGCAGATAAAGTTGAAGAAGAGGAAGAACTTCTTCAAAAAACCCCAATAGCCGCAGTTCCAATATCCCAAATATCTCCAAATAAAACACCAATATCCATTATTGAAAGCCTATCCAATAGTTCTGAATTTCAAGCATTGCTTGAAAGATTCAATATTCCAATATCTACAGAAATAGCAGAGACTTCATCAGCAATATCAAAACAACAGCCAACTACTTCAATAACCCAAAAAACCAATAAAGTTTTCAAACCCCAATCCACAGAAATTACCAGCAAAATGCCCACATATAAAAAAGCCGTGCAGACAACCCAGTTTGTGGAAAAGTCTTTTTATCAATATATTACTACTATAGAAAAATCATATTATGATAAAAATCCATTAATTTCTTTACAAAATTATTTTGGAAAAGATTTTTTCTATAAATCATGGAATATTGCAAAAACTACAGAATATTATCAACATCTGTTGATAATGACAAATTCTGTTGAAATAAAACATCATTTTAATAAAGATAATATAGAGTATGCCTTCTCCAACTTTAAAATAGTGTCTATAATGACACCGGAGCAATGGCAAAAACAATTTGGATCTTTATCTGAGGAAATTGATTTTCCTGCAGGATATAATTCAAATTTATTTTCAAATGTCTCTTTTAATTATTGGGATTACCAACAAGCTTGGTATAATTCCCTATATTTTCAAAACTCCAGGGGTTCACACACCTGGTTAATATTTTTTGATACCAGAAGAATAACGACGAAGAATATTCCATATTGGTTCGCAGCATGGTGGGATCATTTTGGCTCCTGTGCAGAATATTTGAATGATGTAGTGAGACCATCACTACAAGTATTTACGAAGATGTATTCTCCCACAGATGAAGAGAAGATATTTTCGGAAATGATGATATTTCATATGAAGTTCTATTTGCCATGGGTATTCCAATGGAGAGCAGAATATACTCCAAATATAAAAGTACCCTTGATAAAAAGAAAATTTTATATCAAATGGTGGACAGCATTCAATATTCCAGAATCCATTTACCCTCACAAAGTAATGGAACAAATAAAAATATGGAATGCGCAAAAACAAATTGCAGATAGCAGAAAAACAATAACAGCACCGGTGAAGCCCGGACATGAACAATTTTTATTACACAAATCAAGGATGCAATCTCAACTGGCAATGGCGAAAGACCCTGAAGAGATGCAAAATATTTTGATGAAATTTGCTCCTTTATTGCAAGAAGCAAAACCTTCATCATCTTCAGGATCGACAAATGCAGTGGATGAAGATGTTGATTTGATAGAATAAGATAATCATTTGTAATAATTTCATATTTGTAAAATTTGAATTGATATTGTAATAGTTGATATTGTAATAGTTGATATAACATGCAAAAAAAAAATTCGGAAATATCCACGCAAGTGTAAAAAAAAAATTGTGCGAAAATGACAAATCAAATAATAATAGAGGGACCCTTA
>AP025046.1:8845767-9035101 GCA_036186865.1 Eustoma russellianum
AGGGACCCTTATTTTGGCCATATTCCTCTCAAAATTCCTATAAAAGGAGGGGGTATGCTCACTTGAAAGGACACAAGTTTTTCTACCATACTACTTACATTTTCTCTCTCAGAATTCCCACTTTCCATTTCCATCCAAGATACTTCCAAGCTTTCTCCCATACTAACCCATACCAAGAACACTTTATTTGTTCTTGAATATCTTCCATATAAACCTTTTGAAACCAATATCCTTGAAGATCTCCAATCTTCAAACAATAGTTGTATCTCCAATATTTTTGAAGAAATAAATATATGGTATGATTTGAATTCTTTTACTTTTTGAGTTCTTTAAATACTGTTTTTAATTTTGTTTCTTTGTTTTATGTATTATATATCTATATAATTGGGTCGGTTTATACCGCCTAATTATTATTAATACTATTTATATATAATTATATTATTATTACTGGCTGGAATTAGTTCCGCCTAACCTAATTCCCTCTCCCTTTTTATTTACTGTTCTTTATATTATTATGACCGGCTGGAATTAGTTCCGCCTAATCTTATTCCCTTTCCTTTTTATTTTCTGTTTTTATTTTTATTCTTGGGGAGTTTAATAACCCCCATTTAAATTCTGTTCATTTAATTTTATTTTACTTACTGTTTTTATATTTTGTTTTACTTATAGTTTTTACTTTATTTATATTATTGCTTTGTTATTTTGTTTATTATTATTATCTGTCAGTGTCGGTAGTTTATATATCTTTTAATTATATTTGTGTAAATCTTTGGTGAGTGTTTGCTTTGTACACGCTGGGTTATCAGTCTCGTTTTGAAGAGCAATAAATCCTGTATGCGTCAAAGTGTTTGTAACCAAAGATCCAAACAAGTATAAAAGAAAGCATATATAAAAATGGAAGATGTGTTCGAAGGATCTGCTTCGTGCAACTCGGTAACATGTGCAAATAAGAATAAAATTGTCAACACTGAAGAAATAATAATAGAGAATTTTGACAAAGCGGTAAATAACTGGGTCATTCCAAAGATCAAGAAAAATGAAATATATGAGTCTTCAATATTCAATATGTTAAAATCAGATTATATAATTAAAACGGAGGAAAGAGATATTCCACTCTCTAAACCGTTTGAAACAATACAACTTTTATCTTATAAATCACTAGAAAAACATAAAAGAAAGGATATCAATATTTACATGTTGGTTTAATACAAGTGGGTATCAAACCTTTAACAAGAGAAGGTTTAGATACATCAATATTAGTAGTCTTACGAGATATAAGACATAATAATTTTGAACAATCACTTCTTAGTTCTGTAGAGTCTAGTCTATGTACAGGACCAATCTCTTTTGATTGTTATCCTAATTTTTCATGTTCTTTGAAAGATACACAAATACTGAAAACTTTAGTACTTCAAATCAAAACACATGGATATGATATGTTGCCAGGATCAATTCCATTGGCTTTAATATATCGGATTCATTACAAAGTAATGAGTTCCATGTTTATTGGTCCAAAACCCAAACACTCTTTAAAAAGAGGAGAAACAATGATTTTACATACAGATCTTACCAGATCTAATGCTGTAATTTCAAGATCTATAAAATGGAAGGATGTAAATCTTCCAGATGAATGGGTTTTGGAAGGAGCAGTTAAAGCTACAAATAAAATACATGAACCAAATACTGAGTTCAACAAAATAAGACAATTAAATGATGGATCAGTTAAACTGAGTTTTGCTAGAAGTTTCTCCGCTAGAGAAATAGATAATGCATCTATTTCTAGCACAATAAATTTAGGAAGATTTTCACAGATACCATCTGTGATAGATGTTCCTTACCAAAAACAAAGATTATTTTCAACATCAGATGTTGAATATGCAACCTCTTCATTTAGAAAAGCTGATTATTCTACGGAAATTCCTAGACCAGTTTATTCTAAAAAGAGTATTATTCTAAATCTGATATTAATGCACCCAGTACATCACAAAATATTTACAATAAATCAGACTTTAGTGAACCTAATAGTCCAACACAATCAGCAATAACAGATAATATTGCAAATGAATTAAATGTTATAGAAAAAGAATTTGAGGTAAATAAAATTATATTACACAATGACTTTTATAGCCAGGAAAATACTAGTAAAAGAGAATGGTTTTTTAAACATTATTGTAATATTAGAAAACAAATACAAAAAGAATATTATGAATTTATAAATACTCATAAAATAAATATATTTTTCTTTGATTGGTTTCAAATATATGCTTCACAAAATAATATAGAATTTCCTTTTAAAACTTTAAACCCAATAATTGAAAAACCAAAAGAATGGATAACCATCACAGCATCAAAAAAGATAGTGTCAAATCATCCACCTTTAGGAGGCATAAAGTTAGATGTATCAGGGAATCCAATAGAAGCTATTCCTTACAAAAATATGACAGAAGATTCTCTTACAAATACTAAACATATTATTCAACAAAATAATTATACAAATACACATCTACATACAATAGGAAAACAATTAGATAAGTTAGAAAAATATTATCAAACAACAACAATAAAATCTACAAGTGAAGAAATACCTAACCAAAAATTTAAACAACCATTATTCAAACCTTTTCAAATATCATCTTCTAGTATGCAAACTATATCTAATAAAGATGATTTCAATCAATTTATAAAACAACAATTAAGTCGTATAGAAAAAAGTCTAGAAAATAGTAATTCTATAGCAAATGAGGTAGTTGCAGATTCAAATGTTAATACTTCTATAGCTAGCAGAACTAGAAATAAAGAAAAAGAAGTTACTTCTTCTAAAATTAATAATTTAGAAGAAAATGAATCTTCAAATAATTCGGATAGTTCAGATAATGAAATAAGCAAAGCATTTGAACAATTCCAGAATAACAATTCTAATAAAGTAGAAAAAATAGAATGGGATAAATCTATAATACCAGTACAAATGTCTACAGATCTAAAAATAAAACCTATTTCTCAATATCGTTTTAATGCACAATCAATATATTCTTGGAATATAGATGGTATGTCAGAATATCAAATAATAAATGTATTACAACAAATGACAATGGCAGCCAATGCTTATAGAACTCAGTTAACACCTGATGATAAAGCAATTGCTGAATATCTTATTTCTGGTTTCTCTGGACAACTTAAAGGTTGGTGGGATCATTATTTAACTCCCATACAGAGACAAGAAATATTAAATGCAATAAAAGTTGATGAAGAAAATAATCCTATAATTATAGATGAAGGAACAATATCTGATTCGGTTGCTACACTTATATTATGTATATCCTTACATTTTATAGGAGACCCATCACATATTAAAGATAAAAATGCTGAATTATTAGCAAATCTAAGATGTAGAAAACTTAGTGATTTTCAATGGTATAAAAATACTTTTCTAACCAGAGTCATGATTAGAGAAGATTCTAATCAGCCATTTTGGAAAGAAAAATTCCTTGCAGGATTACCAAATTTACTAGGGGAAAAGGTTAGAAATAAAATAAGAGAAAATTCAGGACAACAAATAATATCTTATTCAAACTATACATATGGAGAATTAATAAGTTTTATACAAAAAGAAGGATTAAGATTATGCCAAGACATAAGATTACAAAGTGGTTTAAAGAAAGAATTAAGACAGACTAAGTCTGAATTAGGAACTTTCTGCAAACAATTTGATAATGATCCATATAAACCTTATCATAAAGAATGTCAAGGAGAATGTTCTAGAAAACCTTATAATAGAAATATTAGAAAGCCATACAATAACAAATATAACAATAGATATAATAAAAACACTAAATATAATAAAAGATTTCAAAAATCCTCTAATGAATTCTATAAAAATAAATACAACAAGTATACTAAAAAACCTTACAGAAAGACAAATTACAAGAAAAATAAAAATACAAAAGATTACAAAAATATTGAATGCTATAAATGTCATAAGAAAGGTCATACTGCAAATTATTGTAGATTAAAAACAAAATTACAAGAATTAAATCTAGAAGAATCTATACTAGAAAAAATTTCAAATCTACTTGTTGAATCTTCTTCGGAAACAGAAGAAACATCTTTCGAGTCTGCTGAAGATCTTCAAGTTGATGAAATATACACATCTTCTTCAGAAACCTCTGATGAAGAAAAACATCTTTATGTTCTAACAAAAGAACAAGAAACAATATTAGAAATGTTAAAACATATAGAGAATCCCCAATTACAAAAAGAATATTTAGATAAAATAATAGATATAAATTCAAAACAAAAAGAGACAAATAAACCAACTATATTACCAAATTTTTCAACTAGTTATTATGATTTAACTAGTATATTAAATAAAAACAAAGATACAAAGAATAAAAATGCAACAATCCCAGATTTACAAAAAGAAATAAAAGAAATAAAAAAAGAATTAAAAGAGTTAAAAAATAAACAAAAACAAGATTCAGAAGTTATGAAATTAATACTTACAAAATTACAGACTACAGAAGAGTCTGATCAATCTTCAGAAACAGAACCAGTAAATATAGATAACAATATCATAGAAAATATTTCTAATGTGTCAGAAGATTTTTTATTTGTTTTAAGAGAGATAACATCAAGAAAATATTTAATAAGAATAGCAATAAAATTCTCAGAACAATATCAGTTAGATACAATTGCTCTATTTGATACAGGAGCAGATCTTAATTGTATTAAAACTAATTTGGTTCCAAAATCATATAGAGAATCTACAACTACTAGAATCTCTACAGCAAATAATACCAAATTACAAGTCAAAAGTAAAACTGAAGCTTATATTATAAAATCAAATACATCAATTAAAACAATGTTTTTAGTTGTAGATGATATTCATCATGCAGTTATACTAGGAACACCTTTTATGAATCTAATTACACCATATAAAGTAGGAATTAATTCTATTTCTTTTAAAACAAGAAATAAAAAATTACATTTTGAATTTTTAGAAAAACCTAAAACAAAAAATTTAGATTTAATAAAAGCTTGTTCTATTCATAAAGAACAAATAAATGCAATAATTAAAAGTAAAATTTTTCAATTACAATCATTAAAAGATACAGTAAATATTAATAAAATAGAACAATATTTAAAGGATCCAAAGATAATTACTAAAATACAAAATCTTAAATTATCATTTGAAAATGAACTTTGTTCAGATCTTCCAAATGCTTTCTGGTCAAGGAAACAACATATAGTTGATCTTCCATATACTCCAGAATTCAAAGAAGAAGATATACCTACAAAAGCAAGACCAATTCAGATGAATGCAGAATTAGAAAAACATTGCAAAAAAGAAATACAAGATCTAGAATCAAAAGGATTAATTCAAAAATCAAGGTCTCCTTGGAGTTGTGCTGCTTTTTATGTCAATAAAAATGCAGAAATAGAAAGAGGAACACCTAGATTGGTAATAAATTATAAACCACTAAATAAAGCGTTAAAATGGATAAGATACCCATTACCTAATAAGAAAGATTTATTAACAAGATAACATTCTGTATGGATATATTCAAAATTTGATATGAAATCAGGATTTTGGCAAATACAAATATCTGAAAAAGATAGATACAAAACAGCATTCACAGTTCCATTTGGGCAATATGAATGGAAAGTAATGGCATTTGGATTAAAAAATGCACCTTCTTAATATCAAAGAATTATGAATAATATATTTATGGATTATTCTAATTTTTGCATTGTCTATATAGATGATGTATTAATATTTTCCAAATCAATAGAAGAACATTTTAAACATTTAAAAACCTTCTTTTATATAGCAAAGAAAAATGGTTTAGTATTATCTAAATCTAAAATGTCTTTATTTCAGACTAAAATAAGATTCCTAGGTCATCATCTGACTCAAGGAACAATTTTACCAATAGAAAGATCTTTAGAATTTGCATCCAAATTTCCAGATAAAATATTGGACAAAAATCAAGTACAAAGATTTCTAGGATCTTTAAATTATGTTGTTGATTTTATTCCAAATATAATAATAATTGCAAAACCATTACATAATAGATTAAAGAAAAATCCACCAATATGGACTGAAGAACATACTTCAGTGGTTAAGAAAATAAAAAGTCTAGTATCTGATATACCCTGCTTATATATAGCAGATCCAGATTTATTTAAAATAGTTGAAACAGATGCTTCTGATATAGGATATGGTGGAATATTAAAACAATTACAAAATAGAAAAGAGTCTATAGTTCAATATACTTCTGGTCATTGGAATGATACCCAAAAATCATATTCTACTATTAAAAAAGAAATTTTGAGTATCGTATTATGTATTAATAAATTTCAAAGTGATTTATTAAATAAAAAATTTCTTTTACGTATTGATTGCAAATCTGCGAAAGAAATTTTGCAAAAAGATGTTAAAAACTTAGCTTCAAAACAAATATTTGCTAGATGGCAAGCTTTATTAAGTATTTATGATTTTGATATTGAATATATAAAAGGAGATACAAATTTTGTTCCAGACTTTCTGACCAGAGAATTCCTCCAAAACAGACATAATGCCGAGGAAGTCCAAAGACAAAGGAAAGCTACCGGCGGATAATGACAATAATATCCCACGGAAAACGTGGGCAGATAAAGTTGAAGAAGAGGAAGAATTTCTTCAAAAAAAACCCAATAGCCGCAGTTCCAATATCCCAAATATCTCCAAATAAACACCAATATCCATTATTGAAAGCCTATCCAATAGTTCTGAATTTCAAGCATTGCTTGAAAGATTCAATATTCCAATATCTACAGAAATAGCAGAGACTTCATCAGCAATATCAAAACAACAGCCAACTACTTCAATAACCCAAAAAACCAATAAAGTTTTCAAACCCCAATCCACAGAAATTACCAGCAAAATGCCCACATATAAAAAAGCCGTGCAGACAACCCAGTTTGTGGAAAAGTCTTTTTATCAATATATTACTACTATAGAAAAATCATATTATGATAAAAATCCATTAATTTCTTTACAAAATTATTTTGGAAAAGATTTTTTCTATAAATCATGGAATATTGCAAAAACTACAGAATATTATCAACATCTGTTGATAATGACAAATTCTGTTGAAATAAAACATCATTTTAATAAAGATAATATAGAGTATGCCTTCTCCAACTTTAAAATAGTGTCTATAATGACACCGGAGCAATGGCAAAAACAATTTGGATCTTTATCTGAGGAAATTGATTTTCCTGCAGGATATAATTCAAATTTATTTTCAAATGTCTCTTTTAATTATTGGGATTACCAACAAGCTTCGTATAATTCCCTATATTTTTAAAACTCCAGGGGTTCACACACCTGGTTAATATTTTTTGATACCAGAAGAATAACGACGAAGAATATTCCATATTGGTTCGCAGCATGGTGGGATCATTTTGGCTCCTGTGCAGAATATTTGAATGATGTAGTGAGACCATCACTACAAGTATTTACGAAGATGTATTCTCCCACAGATGAAGAGAAGATATTTTCGGAAATGATGATATTTCATATGAAGTTCTATTTGCCATGGGTATTCCAATGGAGAGCAGAATATACTCCAAATATAAAAGTACCCTTGATAAAAAGAAAATTTTATATCAAATGGTGGACAGCATTCAATATTCCAGAATCCATTTACCCTCACAAAGTAATGGAACAAATAAAAATATGGAATGCGCAAAAACAAATTGCAGATAGCAGAAAAACAATAACAGCACCGGTGAAGCCCGGACATGAACAATTTTTATTACACAAATCAAGGATGAAATCTCAACTGGCAATGGCGAAAGACCCTGAAGAGATGCAAAATATTTTGATGAAATTTGCTCCTTTATTGCAAGAAGCAAAACCTTCATCATCTTCAGGATCGACAAATGCAGTGGATGAAGATGTTGATTTGATAGAATAAGATAATCATTTGTAATATTTGTAATAATTTCATATTTGTAAAATTTGAATTGATATTGTAATAGTTGATATTGTAATAGTTGATATAACATGCAAAAAAAAAAAATCGGAAATATCCACGCAAGTGTAAAAAAAAAATGTGCGAAAATGACAAATCAAATAATAATAGAGGGACCCTTATTTTGGCCATATTCCTCTCAAAATTCCTATAAAAGGAGGGGGTATGCTCACTTGAAAGGACACAAGTTTTTCTACCATACTACTTACATTTTCTCTCTCATAATTCCCACTTTCCATTTCCATCCAAGATACTTCCAAGCTTTCTCCCATACTAACCCATACCAAGAACACTTTATTTGTTCTTGAATATCTTTCATATAAACCTTTTGAAACCAATATCCTTGAAGATCTCCAATCTTCAAACAATAGTTGTATCTCCAATATTTTTGAAGAAATAAATATATGGTATGATTTGAATTCTTTTACTTTTTGAGTTCTTTAAATACTGTTTTTAATTTTGTTTCTTTGTTTTATGTATTATATATCTATATAATTGGGTCGGTTTATACCGCCTAATTATTATTAATACTGTTTATATATAATTATATTATTATTACTGGCTGGAATTAGTTCCGCCTAACCTAATTTCCTCTCCCTTTTTATTTACTGTTCTTTATATTATTATGACCGGCTGGAATTAGTTTCGCCTAATCTTATTCCCTTTCCTTTTTATTTTCTGTTTTTATTTTTATTCTTGGGGAGTTTAATAACCCCAATTTAAATTCTGTTCATTTAATTTTGTTTTACTTACTGTTTTTATATTTTGTTTTACTTATAGTTTTTACTTTATTTATATTATTGCTTTGTTATTTTGTTTATTATATATATATATATATATATATATATATATATATATATATATATATATAGATAGGTGGGTGATTACCTAGGTATAAGAATCATATATAAGGTTAATTAATTACAACTAAATGCAATCCCATTTTTTCTATTCTCATCCAAATAATAAAGGATGGATATTAAGTATATCCTATATTTGTATCGGTTCCTTTTAAGCACTTTTTTATTTTCTTTTTCCTTTATTCTCTTTTATTAAAAGAAAAAAAAAGGACATAACAATGTCTCTTTTTCCTTTTTTATGTCGTAAAAACTTGTGTATATATCTATCATAATCTTTAGGAGATTGTATGAATCTCCTGAATTTTTTTTATTAATATTAGAAACAGAAACCACATCAGATACTAATCATAAGTACAATAAACGATAAAAATAGAAGTAATTTAATAATTTAATAGTTATTTTTTTGTCAATTTCTCACAAATATAAATATTCTCTAAATCCAAAGTGTTGTCCCTCTGTAGGAATAAATCTCTGTTTTAATACTGACTCTGATTTCCCTCTTGAGTGAGTATGGATTTGTACATCAAGAACCTCTTCTATTCTTTTTTTTTTTTTTTGGAACTTGGGCAGAGTCAACAACTTGTCATTATGGTTGATAATGAAATGCAGGGTGCTAATCGTACTGTAAATACCGTGTCTCGTGTAGGTGTGCGAGAGGTTTTGTCCCAAAATATGGACGAACTATTCTTTTTTTCCTTACTTTCTCCTCAAACACATTGATTTTTTTATTCTTAGTCCGTATAGATACGCGTTAATTTAATATTAGCCGTCCTGACTAGAAACAAATAATTGGCTATTCATTACAGGGTGGTAATTTTCCTTGCTCTTTCAGTTAATTACTTTTTATGATCGGCTACATCCAAGTACATCACATCTCCTTGCTATAAGTTTTTTTATTCCTTTTATTTATTTATTTTTATTTTTATTTTTATTTATCTATATAAGTTGAACGCGGATGAAGCGTAAAAGCACAAACATAACTGAACCCCAGTTCACAGCAAAAGTGAGAAGGATGGCAAAGTTTTCTTGGTACATCAGCTGCCTACTTTTGGTGCTATTTTCCGGTCAGCTGCTCACTATTTTTGATGGTAAAGTTCATGGCTAAGTGTATTATATCGTCTTCATTTTCTTTTGTTTTGATGGAGCACGATTCATTAATGAAGTATAATGTGCAATATGTTCTGCATGCCCTTTTATTTGTCCTTTTCTGTTTCAGGATATGTAGCTGAAGCGCGTAGAGAAGTGTCTAAACAAGAGGTTCCGTTGCCTGATTGTGTGTCAAAGTTGCTGGTCATTCTGGTGATGAGACGAGTTCTGTGGCCAAAGGTGAAGAGTGTGGTGTGTGATCAATGTGTTGGTGGCGTGGCAGTGCAAGGCGAATGAGGCAGAGGAAGAAGAAGGCGGGTTGAGCGCCAAATTGTTTTAAACCGTTGTAGTTACATTTCTGCCCTTATGAATAAAGTAGTGTGCTGTATTAGGTTAAGGACGTTTTTGTAATTTTCGTTATTGGCAGTTACTTCATTCGGTTTGTACAGTTTAAATGTTGCAGCTTGAGGTTGTGATCCTCAGCTGGTTGAAGCAACCGTCTCCATCGATTGAGAGCGGTTATTTTTCATCCTTCTCTGTGGCATCTTGTTCCTTCGATGCTTTCTCTTCCCTCATTGAATTTCCTCTTTGATCACTGTTTCACAAATTGTTGCTTCAATATTTGAACATTCTCACATGGTATCAGAGAGATTTAGCGAATGAACTTTAGAACGTTTATGGCTAACAGTGGATCCTCACCCTCTGCCTCCACTTCCAATCACAGCAGTCATAATATGGTTGATCCTTCGGAAGATCCTTGCTATATTCACCTTAGTGATAGTCCATCCTTGATTTTGGTACAGCCGTTGCTTGATGGTAACAATTACCACGGTTGGAGCAGAAGTTTTTAAAGAGCGCTAATGTCCAAGAACAAATTAGGATTTGTTGACGGATCAATTGAGAAACCGGCTGAAAATGCCAGGAAGTTTAGCATGTGGATTAAGGCTAACAATATGGTGGCATCGTGGTTGATTAACTCAGCTGTTTCTTCGATCAGTCAGAGTGTAATGTGGCTTGATAGCGCTGCAGACATATGGAATGACCTGAAACACAGGTATGGTACTGCGGATGCTTTTAGACTTTCTGATTTACAAGAAGAATTCTATAGTATTAGGCAAGATTCGTAGTCTGTTACTGAGTACTATACGAAATTGAAGAGCGTATGGGAGGAGTTGTTGGTGCTTAGGTCTATTCCGAACTGTACATGTAATCGGTGCTCGTGTAATATTGCAACTCAAATTAACAAGTTCATAGAAGATGATTGTGTTATTAAGTTTTTGAAAGGACTTAATAATGACTTTGAAGCTGTGAAATCGCAAGTATTGCTCACTACACCGCTTCCTGATTTGAAAGCTGCTTTTGCGATGTCTGTTAAGCTTGAGAGAAAATTGGCATATTCCAATTCACAAGTACAGTTTCATAATAATCCTACTGCTGTATTGAGTGTTGGAGGGAATTCAAGCTTTGGTGGTAAGAGTGGCTATGAAGGAGTGCAGAAGGCAGCAGGGAGAGGATATAAGAAAGATGGCTTCAAGACTAATTCGGGGAGTTCAAAAACTCCTTATTGCACGTTTTGTAATATGCAGGGACATACTGTTGATCGTTGTTATAAGAAGCATGGATATCCTCCAGGGTATAAACCAAGAGGACAGGTCAATTATGTTGGTAGTGATGAGTATTGTGTACAGCAAGATGAGTCTGTGAACCAGGATGACAAGGAATCAAAAGGTTCGCAGGCAGGACATGGAGCACCTATGTTCACATATGAGCAGTACAACCAGCTAATGGCATTGCTTCAGGACAGGGATCAGAAGAATGTTGCTGATTGTGGAGGTGACATAGGTGGGCAACACTCTGTGATGTCTGCACAATTTTCTTCTAATTCTGGTAAGGTGACAGGTAATGCACTATACCAAAACTCTAATATATGGATTTTAGATTCTGGAGCCACAGATCATGTGTGTTGTTCATTGCTGTTGTTTGATTCCTATCAGCCTGTACAGTCTTTGTCTGTTAAGCTTCCTGATAATTCCTTGGCCAAAGTCACTCACATTGGTACTGTAAATATTAATCCCAGTTTGTCTTTTTCTGGTGTGTTTCACATTCCATCCTTTGCGTTTAACCTGTTGTCCTTAAGCAAGCTGACTGCTTCCAAGTCATGCTTTGTGAATTTTCATTCTGATATGTGTACAATTCAGGACATGATGACCAGGAAGATGATTGGTTCAGCTAGAGTAACTCAAGGACTATATCATCTTCATGGATCACACAAAGCCTCAGTTTCTGCCTTTAAGAGCCAAGTTTATAATCGTTGTCAGCTATCAAAGACCCTTACAACCTATGTCTCAGCTTCTATGCTCTGGCATGCCAGGCTAGGACACACGGGAGAATCAAGAATGAAGGAGGTCAGGAAGATTGATCCAGAGGTTGCACTACCTGATCAATCATGTAAATGTGACATATGCCCTTTAGCTAAACAAAAACGTATTTCATTTCCTATTTCCACTTCTGTCACAAATAAACCTTTTGATCTTGTGCATATGGATATATGGAGACCGTATAGGTACCCCACAACGTATGGACAGCTTTACTTCCTTACAATAGTTGATGATCATTCTAGATTTTGCTGGGTGTACTTGATGAAGGCAAAGTCTGATACAAGGAGTATAATTCAGAGTTTTTATCAATATGTTACAGTTCAGTTTGATGCGTCAATTAAGGTGCTAAGAACAGACAATGGCTTAGAATTCAGTATGAACAGTTTCTTTGCATCCAAAGGCATAGTGCACCAA
This sequence comes from Eustoma russellianum, assembly GCA_036186865.1. NCBI lineage: Eukaryota > Viridiplantae > Streptophyta > Magnoliopsida > Gentianales > Gentianaceae > Eustoma > Eustoma russellianum. Next base: position 8,858,524 of record AP025046.1, read on the forward strand.
ACCAGCTGTGTTAATACCCCACAGCAAAATGGTTTGGTTGAAAGAAAGCACCAACATATATTGTCTGTAGCTAGAGCCTTGAAATTTCAATCACACTTACCTGCCCAGTACTGGGGGTTCTGCATACAGCATGCTGTGTATCTAATCAATATCACCCCTTCACCTATTTTGAGCCAGAAAACACCCTTTGAAGTTCTATATAAACCCAAGCCTGATTACCATAGCCTTAAAATTTTTGGTTGTCTTGCATTTGCCACCAATGTCATAACCACAAAGAAAAGTTTGCCCCCAGAGCTAGGAAGGCAGTTTTCTTGGGAATGTCATGCAATACGAAAGGCTTTGTGCTACAGGATCTTGACAGTAAGGATGTGTTTGTTTCAAGAGATGTGGTGTTCCATGAAACTGTGTTTCCAATGATGACAGAATCCACATGTGGGCCAGATAACCATAATGCACCAGTGCCAGCCATGCCAGATCCTACCCATACAGCCATGCCAGGTCCTGCCCATCCAGGTCCCCCTGAGCTGGTGCATGAAACATGTGCTGCTGAGCCTCCATCTCCCTTGAATTCACACTCTACCTCACCTCTAGAGTCTAATACCATACCATCTTTCTCTGAGTCGCATTCTAATACCTCGTCACCCACTTCTCCTGCTCAGCCAATTTGTCCTAGTTCCACAGTCACTCATGATCTCTCAAGAGGACAGTTAGTCGTTGAGCTTCCTGTTATTACTTCAGACAACCAAGCTCACTTCAATTCTCCACTACTCAATAGATCACAAAGGGTCAGTAAACCTACATCTTATGTAAATGACTATCATTGTAATCATTTCACAAGTTCTGAACACTCCAATCTTCACAAAGGTGAACACACCAGTCCTCACTCCTTATGCAAAACATACACGTTTGCATCTTTGATTCCACAATATAAAAATTATATATTGAGCACTGGTATACATGTAGAGCCTCAGTCTTATGCAGATGCAGCAGTGTCCCCAGCATGGCAGGAGGCCATAGCTACTGAAATTGCTGCCTTAGAGGCCAACCACACTTGGGAGATTGTCCCCTTGCCACCTGGGAAGAAGGCTATTGGCTGTAGGTGGGTTTATAAAGTTAAGCATAAACCTGATGGATCTGTGGAAAGATACAAAGCCAGGCTTGTGGCGAAGGGTTATACGCAACAATACGGGGTGGACTATCAAGATACATTTTCTCCGGTAGCAAAGTTGACAACAGTGAGGATTTTTTTGGCTATGGCAGCAGGATTGCAGTGGCCCGTTCACCAACTTGATGTCAATAATGCATTTTTGCATGGGGACCTACATGAGGATATCTACATGGTGCCACCTCAAGGAATGGTTCCAGCCAGATCTGATCTAGTATGTAAGCTTGCAAAGTCATTGTATGGATTGAAGCAAGCTAGCCGAGAATGGAACGCAAGATTGACTAAATTTCTGCAAACACTGGGATTCTCTCAATCAAAGAATGACTATGCCCTCTTCACTAAAGATGTGCAGGGATCATTACTAGTGTTGTTGGTTTATGTGGACGATATAATTGTCACTTGTGACAATGAGGGGGCCATTGAGGATATCAAAAATGCGTTGCACCAAGAGTTTCAAATCAAAAATTTGGGAACCTTGAAGTACTTTCTAGGAATCGAGGTGGCAAGATCCAAAGAGGGAATGGTTATCAATCAGCGAAAATATACTTTGGAATTGTTGGAGCAAGCTGGTTTTTTGGATTCAAAACCTGCTAGGACTCCAATGGAGACTCACGCCAGTTTTACACATGGAGATTCACCCCTGATTGCAGATGCTTCAATGTACAGGAGGCTAATTGGCAAATTGATTTATCTTACTATCACAAGACCGGATATATCGTTTCCCGTACAACAATTGAGTCAATTTCTGGACTGCCCAACGGAGAATCATCTTAAGGCTACGCATAGAATTCTAAGATATCTTAAGGGAACTGTTGGGCAAGGTTTGATGTTCCCAAGCTCAGGAGATTTGAGGCTTAAATGTTTTGTAGACTCGGATTGGGGAGGATGTAAGGAAACCAGGAAGTCAGTAACCGGATACTGTGTGTTCTTAGGGAGAGCCTTGGTTTCATGGAAGGCCAAAAAGCAATCCACTGTGTCTAAGTCATCTGCGGAGGCAGAGTACAGAGCTATTGCAGCGGTAGTATGTGAAATACAGTGGTTGCTTTACTTGTGCAGAGACTTGAGGATACGGAAACAGATTCCAGTTGAAGTATTTTGTGACAGCAAAAGCGCGATTTACTTGGCAGAGAATCCCGTATTTCATGAGAGGACCAAGCACATCGAAATAGACTGTCACATTGTTAGAAATAAGGTGCAGGAGGGGTTGATTAAAATGATGCCAGTTAGAACTGATCTTCAATTGGCTGATTTGTTTACTAAAGCCTTGGACATGAGAAGGTTGCAGTGCCTGCTTGACTCGCTTGGGATATGCAATCTTTATAGCAAGCGTGGCTTGAGGGGGGGTGTCAAAGTTGCTGGTCATTCTGGTGATGAGACGAGTTCTGTGGCCAAAGGTGAAGAGTGTGGTGTGTGATCAATGTGTTGGTGGCGTGGCAGTGCAAGGCGAATGAGGCAGAGGAAGAAGAAGGCGGGTTGAGCGCCAAATTGTTTTAAACCGTTGTAGTTACATTTCTGCCCTTATGAATAAAGTAGTGTGCTGTATTAGGTTAAGAACGTTTTTGTAATTTTCGTTATTGGCAGTTACTTCATTCGGTTTGTACAGTTTAAATGTTGCAGCTTGAGGTTGTGATCCTCAGCTGGTTGAAGCAACCGTCTCCATCGATTGAGAGCGGTTATTTTTCATCCTTCTCTGTGGCATCTTGTTCCTTCGATGCTTTCTCTTCCCTCATTGAATTTCCTCTTTGATCACTGTTTCACAAATTGTTGCTTCAATATTTGAACATTCTCACATTGTGCCTTTCGTGGTTGTCATCCAGTAAATGATCCGTGCAATGATGATCGATGTGAATGCATATACAATGAGGCATTGAAGGATTCTGAATGCCTGCTCGAAAAAGATCGACCACAAAAGAAAAAGATGTGAAAATGTTGGGTTCATGGTATTCCTTTACATAACAATCTGTTTCCATTGCAATTTTACATGTTCAGTACGCAGTTGATTTATCTCCTTTTGCTGTTGCTGGGAAAATACGTCCTTTTCCCTCAGAGTGTTGTTTTGGATCCAATATTTTAAGTGTTTAAGGATATTTCTTTCTTTTTTTCTGTTTCCCTTTTTCCCCTTTCTCTCATCTTTTTGTGTTTCTCAATGTTGTCAAGACTAACCTATAAATGTTAAAGATATGGATGCACTGGTGCAAGAAATAGGAACTGGCAAGAAGGTATTGGTTGGTGGATAGCCGTGGCATGTGCTTGGCATGGATGGTTGGCAAGGTGATTGAAGCTTGGCACGGATGGTGGCATAAGACTTAGACCTTGGCACGTGTGGCATGGCGTGCTTGGTACGCTGGAGTGGAACTAAGCCTTGGCACGTATGGCACGGTTGGCGTGCTTGGCACGCTGGAACAGAACTAAGTCTTGGCACTTATGGCACGGATGGCACGGTTGTCGTGCTTGGCACGCTGGAGCTGCAACACTTCATAAGGCTGGCACGGGTGATATGCGGGAGTTGGTTTTAAGCTTGATATAGCAAAGATTGCTCGTTTCTCACGTGCTTCTAGACACTTCTTTAGACTAGTATAAATACATGTATTAGTTGTACATTTGAGTTTTGAGAAAGCAAAATAAAATTTTAGAATTTCCTTCTTCCTCAAGTTGAAATTCTCCTCTGGCGCCATAACGCCATTTTCATTTGCTCCGAGCTTCTTCATAGCCTATTGTTTCTTGTTTGTTACGTTTTGATCAAGTTGATCATTTGTTTTGATTTCTATCCAAATTTTGACATGGTATCAGAGCCATGACAATTCGATATTGATTCATCGTATGCTTATGATCAAATACTGCATCGCAACATTTATCTTACGAATCACTTAAATTGAGATATAAGCATGGCTAATACGAGTGCTGCTTCATCTAGCTCGCGAAGCAATCACGTGAACAATGAAAATCCAACAAGTAGCCCGTACTACTTGCATCCAAATGATAGTCCAGCAATTGTCTTGGTTCAACCTCCACTCAATCCGCATAATTACCACTCTTGGAGCAGGACATTTCAAATGGCGTTATTGGTGAAGAACAAAACCTGCTTCATAGACGGATCTATGGCTAAACCTGCACAAAATGATCCTCAGTTTCAGGCATGGAGGCAGGTAAACACAATGATTCAATCCTGGATCATGAACTGCGTTTCTCCTTCAATTGCACAAAGTGTGATGTGGTACGATAGTGCTCTAGATGTCTGGAATGATTTAGCTATGAGGTATGGAAGTGGTGATCCTTTCAGGCTATCTGATTTGTTATGTGAATTTTATGCTGTAAAGCAAGAAAATCTTAGCGTAAATGATTACTTTACGAAGCTAAAGGTACTATGGGAAGAGTTAGCTTCATTAAGATCTGTACCAAAATGTGATTGTCTTCGTTGTGTGTGTGATATAACTAAAAAGGTGAGTCAGTTCATTGAAAGTGATTATGTTATAAAGTTTGTCAAAGGCTTGAATGAGGAATTCGATCCAGTAAGATCACAGGTCTTCGTAATGACTCCCCTACCAGATATTAAGACTGTTTTTGCGATGGCATTGAAGTTTGAGAGGAAGATTACTAATAATTCTGTGTCAACTGGTTTTAATAATGCACCTACAGCATTGATTTCAAATTGTGATGATCAAGAGAGCTTTGTAGCGAACACGTATGTTAATAAGAAGCAAGGACAGACATATAGGAGAGGAAATGGAAGATTTTATCAGGAAGGAAATAAACGTTTGCAATGTAATCACTGTGGTATGATAGGGCATACAGTTGATAGATGCTACAGAAAGCATGGATTTCCTCCTGGATTTAAGTTTAAGAATCAAGTAAATGCAGCTGAGGTGGTTGAAGAGAGAGTTCAGAACTGTGATGCTGAGATGCCTTTGTCTGGTCTATTTCCACAGGCTATGCAGTCTCTTACTCAAAAACAGTTCACTAAGCTTTTAAAAATGTTGGATATTGATGATGCTGTTTCAGGAAGCAGTGGAAATAAGGAGGTGCAGGGAGCTGTCATGACAGCACAGACAGGTATGTCCACAGGTAAGCGTTCTGTAAGTACTGATTGCGTTTGGATCTTGGATTCAGGAGCCACTGACCATATTTCATGCTCTTTGGCTTTGTTTCAGTCTTATAATCCCATTGATCATGTTTCTATTAAGCTTCCTAACAATGTCACAGTTGAATCAACTCATAGAGGAGTGGTTATATTGCACAGTGGTCTGGTCTTGAAGGATGTCCTATATGTTCCTTCATTCTCTTTTAACCTTGTCTCTCTCAGCAAGCTTACTGACTCCCCTCATCTGCTTGTTTCATTTCATGATTCTGGTTGTTTGATTCAGGATCAGTTGTCCAGGAGGATGATTGGTTCAGCTAGGAAGCATCATGGGCTTTACTATATACATGATTCCAGTTTACCTCTGCAATATGGTGAATTCAGTACATGTCTTTTGCCTTCTGCTTTGTCTTCCTCTAGTCTTAACTCTGATTCGTATCTGTGGCATGCCAGACTTGGGCATGCCTCATCAACTAGAATACAAGAATTGCATAGGTTACATCCAGAAATACCTTCTTTTGATCAGAATAGTGTCTGTACAGTCTGTCCTTTGGCAAAGTTGAAAAGATCACCGTTTCCTATATCTGCTACAGCCTCTAAGCGTCCTTTTGATGTTATTCATGTTGATATATGGGGCCCTTATAGGCACCCTACAATGTACAATCAGAGATACTTTTTGACTATAGTTGATGACTGTTCAAGGTATACCTGGATATATTTGCTTAAGGCAAAATCTGAAGTTAGACAGATTTTGCAGAGTTTCTTTCATTATGTGTTTACTCAATTCAATGTTCATATCAAGGTTATCAGAAGTGATAATGGACTTGAATTTAAAATGACTGAATTTTATATGCAAAACGGGGTAGTCCATCAAACAACCTGTAGTCATACTCCTCAACAGAATGGAGTGGTTGAAAGGAAGCACCAACATCTTTTGGTTGTAGCTAGAGCACTTAGATTTCATGCTTCATTGCCCATTGATTATTGGGGATTCTGTCTTCAGCATGCTACATATCTGATAAATTTGATGCCATCTCCTGTACTTCAGTGTAAAACTCCTTATGAGATTTTGCATAATAGTCAGCCTATATATTCTCATCTCAGAGTATTTGGGTGTTTAGCCTTTGCATGTGACAACACTCCCCATAAAGCCAAGTTTGCACCCAGAGCTTTTCCTTGTGTCTTTCTTGGATTTCCCATGAATACAAAGGGGTACATTGTTCAAAAACTTGAAGACAAGTCTGTTATTGTGTCTAGAGATGTCTTGTTTCATGAGAATTCTTTCCCATTTTCTAATGAATCTTCCTTGCCATCAGCATCAGTCTCAGTTCCTCATGCTGTGACTGATGCACCTCTGCATCCGTGCCCATCACCTTCTCAAGAACATCCCTTGCATCAGTTGCCACCTGCTCCTGATGCTCTTCAGTCAGATGAAATTGAGTCGTCCTCAGTGTCATCCGTGCCTTCAATGTGTTCATCTCCTTCTTCATCCTCAAAAAGGTCAGTATCCCCTCCAAATGATCAGATACCAATAACTCACCTGGAGGTCCACTTGCCTCTTGCCTCTGATTCTGATCATAGATGTGTTAGGCAGAGACATGCTCCATCCTATTTGCGGGATTATTATTGCAATCTCAGTCATTCCTCTAATGCTTTGGAACCATCTGAGTCTGTGCCATATCCTATACAGTCATTTCACTCTCTTGAAACTTTGGCTCCTGAATACAAGTCCTATATCCTTAGCATCAGTACTGATCAGGAACCTGTGACTTACCAGCAGGCTGCTACATCAGCAGCCTGGCAGCAAGCTATGCAGGTTGAATTGGCAGCTTTGGAGGCTACACGTACCTGGGACATTGTTCCCTTACCACCTGGTAAACAACCCATTGGCTGTAAGTGGGTGTATAAGGTTAAGCGCAAGGCTGATGGGTCAATTGAACGTTATAAAGCAAGGCTAGTGGCAAAGGGGTACACTCAGCAACCAGGTATAGATTATGTTGACACCTTCTCACCTGTGGCAAAAATGACCTCTGTCCGTCTTCTTTTGGCTTTGGCATCTGTGAATCATTGGCATGTGCATCAGTTAGATATAAATAATGCCTTTCTTCATGGTGATTTATATCAGGAGATTTATATGGAGTTGCCTCAAGGAGTTCAGTCTTCCATCCCTAATGCAGTTTGCAAGCTTCAGAAATCTCTTTATGGGCTTAAACAAGCCAGTAGACAGTGGAATGAAAAGCTTACTGTGTATTTACTGTCTCAGGGTTACAAACAGTCCAAAAATGATTATACCTTGTTTACTAAACGAACCTCAGAATCTTTCATTGCCTTGCTCATTTACGTTGATGACATTATTGTAGCTAGTGATTCATTGTCTCATATTCAAGCTCTGAAAACTCATTTACATTCCACATTTCAAATCAAAGACTTAGGTGTTCTGAGGTACTTTCTAGGACTTGAGGTGGCAAGGTCTCAGGGGGGGATTATGATTTGTCAAAGAAAATATGCAATGGAACTATTAGAAGAGACAGGTTTTTTGGCTGCCAAGCCTGCTTTGACACCCATGGAACAAAATTTAAAACTGGAACATAATGATTCACCTCTATTTTCAGATGTTTCTTGTTATAGGAGAATTATTGGAAAGTTATTGTATCTTACTATTACAAGACCTGACATTTCATATGCTGTGCAACAATTAAGTCAATTCTTAGATTGTCCCACAGAAATGCACATGAAGGCTGTTCACAGATTGCTTAGGTATTTGAAGGGTAATCCTGGTCAGGGCTTATTGTTTCCCAGCACAGGTTCAAAATTGCTTAAAGCTTATTCAGATTCAGACTGGGCTGGGTGTACTGAAACCAGAAGATCTATTACAGGATACTGTATGTTCTTTGGTGATGCTTTAGTGTCCTGGAAAGCAAAGAAACAGACTACAGTCTCAAGGTCTTCCTCAGAAGCTGAATACAGGTCACTTGCTGCAGCTACTTGTGAAGTGCAGTGGTTGTTGTACTTATTGAAAGACCTAGGCATAGAACAGAAAGAGCCTGTAGAACTGTTTTGTGATAATAAGAGTGCTATATATATTGTTGAAAATCCAGTTTTCCATGAGAGGACAAAGCATATAGAGGTAGATTGTCATGTGGTCAGAGATAAGTTTCAAGAGGGGGTGATTAAGCCAATGCCAGTTAAAACTGAGTTTCAGGTGGCTGACCTGTTCACTAAGGCATTGAGTTCTCAAAGGTTGCAATTTCTGACTTCTGCATTAGGGGTCTGTAACATTTACAAGAAGTCAGAATTGAGGGGGGGTGTTAAAGATATGGATGCACTGGTGCAAGAAATAGGAACTGGCAAGAAGGTATTGGTTGGTGGATAGCCGTGGCATGTGCTTGGCATGGATGGTTGGCAAGGTGATTGAAGCTTGGCACGGATGGTGGCATAAGACTTAGACCTTGGCACGTGTGGCATGGCGTGCTTGGTACGCTGGAGTGGAACTAAGCCTTGGCACGTATGGCACGGTTGGCGTGCTTGGCACGCTGGAACAGAACTAAGTCTTGGCACTTATGGCACGGATGGCACGGTTGTCGTGCTTGGCACGCTGGAGCTGCAACACTTCATAAGGCTGGCACGGGTGATATGCGGGAGTTGGTTTTAAGCTTGATATAGCAAAGATTGCTCGTTTCTCACGTGCTTCTAGACACTTCTTTAGACTAGTATAAATACATGTATTAGTTGTACATTTGAGTTTTGAGAAAGCAAAATAAAATTTTAGAATTTCCTTCTTCCTCAAGTTGAAATTCTCCTCTGGCGCCATAACGCCATTTTCATTTGCTCCGAGCTTCTTCATAGCCTATTGTTTCTTGTTTGTTACGTTTTGATCAAGTTGATCATTTGTTTTGATTTCTATCCAAATTTTGACAATAAAAGGATATTTTGCCATGCCAGACTTTGCCAGATCCCGAGCATCGTCCTGTAGAGGGCCAGACGATAGCTTAAAGATATTGAAGAAGCCTAACCATACACCAGTTATGATAAGTTCGACTTTAATCCGTGAAAGCCTGAATGAACTAGTCAAATATTTCTCCAAGATCTGTGTGACCGCAACCCCCCACCCTCCTAACACAGAGACATATAGAGTATATGTATCTATCTATATATATTTACTTATACGTATATATATATATATATATGTCTGTAGACATATATACACACACACATATATGTATACATATATATACACACACATATATACATAATAAAAAAAACGCCTTCACTAACAAAAGAGTGAAGGATGGAAAAGTTTTTTGGTACATCAGCTGCTTACTTTTAGTGCTTTTGTCCGCCAGCTCCTCACAATTTTTTATGGTAAGGTGCATCGCTAAGTGTATTATATAGTCTCCATTTTCTTCTGTTTTGATGAAGCAGGATCATTAATGAAGTACAATGTGCTATATGTTCTGCATGCCCTTGTATTTGCCCTTCATTTTCACATCTTTCTATTTTAAAGTCGATCTTCTTCGTGCATTCACATAGATCATCATTGTACAGGTCATTTACTGGATGACAACTACGAAAGACACAATCAGGCGACGGAACCTCATCTTTCAACACTTCTCTACGCGCTTCAGCTATATATCCTGAAACAGAAAAGGGCAACGTTGCCCTTTTCTGTTTCAGGATATATAGCTGAAGCGCATAGAAAAGTGTGGAAAGAAAACGTTCCGTTGCCTGATTGTGCCTTTCGTGGTTGTCATCTAGTAAATGACCCGTGTAATGATAACCTATGTGAATGCATATACAATGAAGGATTCTGAGTTTGAAGAAAATCGACCTTAAAATAAAAAGATGTGAAAATGTTGGTTTCATGGAATTTTACATTTTCAGTACGCAGTTGATTTACCTCCCTTTTATGTTGCTGGGAAAATACATGTCCTTTTCCCTTGGAGTGATTATAACAATCTGTTCCGAATGCAATATTTTAAGTGTTCCTATTTTAAGGTCGATCTTCTTTGAGCATGCATTTAGAATTCTTCAATTCCTCATTGTATATGCACTCACATCGGTCATATTGCACGGGTCATTTACTGGATGACAACCACGAAAGGCACAATCAGGCAACGGAACCTTATCTTTCAACACTTCTTTACGCGCTTCAGCTATATATCCTGAAACAGAGAAGGGCAAATACAAGGGCATGCAGAACATATTGCACATGGTATTTCATTAATGAATCGTGCTTCATCAAAACACAAGAAAATGAAGACGACATAATACATTTAACCATGCACCTTACCATCAAAAATCGTGAGCAGCTGACTGGACAAAAGCACCAAAAGTAGGCAGCTGATGTACCAAGAAAACTTGGCCATCCTTCTCTCTTTTGTTGTGAACTGGGGTTCAGTTATGTTTGTGCTTTTACGCTTCATCCGTGTGCAACTTATATAGATAAATAAAAATTAATAAATAAAAGGAATAAAAAAACTCATAGCAAGGAGAGATGTTTTACTTGGGTATAGCGGATTATAGAAAGTTGTTATCTGAAAGAGCAAGGAAAATTACCACCCTGTAATGAACAGCCAATTATTTGTTTCTAGTCAGGACGGGTAATATTAAATCAAACTGCTCTTGCTCACGCGTTTTCGTATCTGTACGGACTAAGAATTAAAAATTCAATGTGTTTGAAAGAAACCGAATACACTTAAGATGATCCAACACTTGAACACAGTAAGCAAGGATCAAAATACAAAACAAACAAAAGAAGATGAAATGGAGCTGAAATGCTTCGTGTGAATTCAGTTAAACCGGAGAAACAGAAGCAAGAAAGGCAGTGAAAATACGTGTTCTCTGTACATTACATTTCATCCGAAAAGTGACCAGTACATACATCACCTTCTTGACCTCTTTTACAAGAAATCTTATCCATTTCTAAATAACTTTTAACTATAATACAATAAATCAGCTAATCTAAATATGGTTAACAAAATGTGTATGTACAATTCTGCCACTAACTAGCTTTGATCGATGGCTGTTGCTTTCCTCCTTGCTGCTACCTCTGATCCATGAAGCAACACAGCTGTGAATCAACGTGAAGCACCCAAAACCAGCTCATTTTCCTTAACACCCTTTCGCAATTTGGACATCTAAGAGCCTTTAGATATATTAAGCTGTTCAAGTAACATAGGAAAACTCCTTACATCCAATGCCTTCGTAAAAATGTCAGCCAACTGAGAGAATGTTGGAATGGAACATGTTGTCATCAGTCCAGATTGGATTTTTTCTCGTATGAAATGACAATCGATTTCAATATGTTTTGTTCGCTCGTGAAACACGGGGTTTTCCGAGATGTGGATAGCACTAGTGTTGTCGCAGTACAATGGTATAGGTGTTTTAACTTCAAGCCCCAAGTCTTTACATAGGTACACTAACCACTGTGCTTCATATGAGGCCAATACCATCGCTCTATATTCAAATTCAGCTGAACTTTGAAATACAATCAGTTGTTTCTTTGATTTCCATGACACAAGTGAAGACCCTAAAAACGAACAAAAACCAGAAACTGATCTCCTTGTGTCATGACACCCGACCCAATCTGAATCAGTGTACATACGCGGAGACAGATCATTTTCAAATGGATATAACAAATCTTGACCTGGATCATCTTTTAAATACCTTAACACTCTATATACAGCCTTGAGATGTTGTGTGGTAGCACAATCCAAATATTGACTTAGCTGTTGTGTCACATGGTTAGTGTTTGGTCTAGTGATCATTAGATATATCAGCTTTCCTATCATCCTTCGATAAAATGTGTTATCTGTCAACAGTTCAGAGTCCCCCTTACATAGCTTGACACTAAGATCCATAGGTGAGCTTGCTAGTTTACATGTTGTAACACCAAATGCCTTTAAGAAGTCGGTTGTATACTTACGTTGTGACATTATCAGGCTATGTGCTGACTGATTCACTTCTACTCCAAGAAAGTAGTTCAAGCTTCCCATGTCTTTAATGCTAAACTGACTGTGCAGATATTTCTTTATCATCTCCACTACAATCTTATCCTTGCTACTGAGTATAATGTCATTAACATAGACTAGTAAATAGAGTTCTATTGATCCCTTCCTATAGATGAACATGCTATAGTCATTATATGATATCTGAAATCCTTTTGCCAACAATGATTGGGTTAACTTTGCATTCCGATGTCTGCTCGCTTGTTTTAACCTATAAAGTGACTTTTGAAGTTTACATACCAACCCTTTTTGTCCGTCTCAAAACCTGGTGGCAATGTCATGTAGATATCATCTTCTAATCCACCATGCGGAAACGTTAAAATCTAGTTGATATAGCTTCCATCTCTTTGCTGCTGCTATCGCCAACAACATCCTCGCAGTTGTTAACTTAGCCACAGGGGAAAATGTGTCATGGTAATCTACCCTCTCTTGCTAAGTAAATCCTTTTGCAACTAACTGTGTTTTATATCTGTCTATAGAACCATCTTGCTTTAGCTTGAGCTTATACACCCATTTACACCCTATTGCTTGCTTGTCTCTGGGCAGTTGAACAATGCTCCATGTCTTTTTGGCCTCAAGTGCTTTTATCTCTTCCTCCATCTTCCCCTGCCATTCAACACTTTTCACAGCCTCAAGAAAGGAGTTAGTTTCTTAATAAACATCAGCATTAGTGTTAAATGCATTACATTCGAAGAGCTTCTCACTATAAGTCATACTAGTTTTAAGGGGATAGAGAACGTTGTTACAGTGATATGACTGAAGATGTTTGGGAGGTTTGCTAATTTTGTTTGACCGTCTGAGTGACACTTCTGGCTGTGAAGGACCTGATTGGTGTTGTATGGTTTGCTCATCTGTATCTGTAGGCACTTGGTGTAAAGAACTTGAACTTGAGGGTAATGATGGAGATTGTTTAATAGGATGATTTTGTAGCTCAAGAGGTTGTAGCAATGTGGAGTCAAAAAAGGGAACTGGAAGTGGATATTTAGGCATGATAAATGATGAAGGAGAATTGGGATTTTGAAATGGAAAGAGATGCTTAGAAAACATGACATCTCTAAACACAAAGATTTTGCCACTGTGGACTTCAGTCACAACATACCCTTTTGTGGCAGTTGGAAACCCAAGGAACACACATTTGACACTTTTTGGATCCAATTTAGCCCCTGTTCTGATTAGGGGTGTAAATGTGTACAAATGATCTAAACACACTTAACTGTGTATAGTCTGGCACTTTTCCATATAGCATTTCATAAGGAGTTTTGTCATTTAATACTTGTGTAGGCAACCTATCAATGAGATAAGTAACATGATTAACACAATACCCCCAAAAATTTGATTGGAACATTAGATTGAAGGCGCAAGAATCTGGCTAGATTTGAGAATATGCTGGTGTTTTCCTTCTACTAAACCATTTTTCTCTGGAGTATTTACACATGTTGTCTGATGAATGATTCCCTTTGAGTTATAAAACGATGGCAGATTAAATTCATGTCCATTGTCTGATCGTACTATCGTTTTCACACTATCATTGTATTTTCACTGTTTGTATAAAGGAAACTAACAATTGAGATGCTTCAGACTTAGCTTTTATGAGATAAACCCAAGTGTAACGAGTATAATCATCAACAATTGTTAGAAAATACTTCTAATTATGTGCTGTCAAGGATCTATAAGGCCCCCAAATGTCAACATGGATAATAAAGAAACTGGATAAATTACTAGGCACTTTAATAGGAAATGGATTTTTCTTTTAATCAAAATCACCATCTGGTGAACATATAGCTGAAGACATCTATGAAGAAGACTAAGTATCCTAGATGATGGATTCCCCAATCTATAATGTCATAATTCAGGTGAGGCCTTGTTGGTTTGAGAAAGAGAACAGATGATAGGCTGAGCTGGCCGACTCTTGACTGGATTGGATGGCATCTGTTAATGATAAATCCCACTAATTAGTTTAGCTGATCCAATCATCATTTGTGAAGATGATGAGGACCAAGGGTCCGATGAGGATCAAGGGTCCCATCAAGAGGTCAAAGGTCCTATAACAAGAAGGAGGGCAAGGGAACTTTGTCACCAAGTTGCCACCTTCTTGTACAAGCATGTTCAAGATGAGCCTAAGACTCCTTGGGTTCATTTCATTGAACCTTCAACTTGAGCATGTCTCAGCATGCACGTCTACATTCCTTGTTTTTGAATTTATTTTGTGTCGTGTGATCTTAGTTTTATGTATTTGCTTTGTAGGTAAATTAGGTTCAAGAGAATGTTTGAAGAGAATGTTTGAAGAGAATGTTTGAAGAGAATGTTTCAAAAGAATGTTTCAAGAGAATGTTTCAAGAGAATGTTTGAAGAGAATGTTGAAGAGAATGTTTCAAGAGAATGTTACAAGAGAATGTTTGTCTACGCTAAGACAAATTCAAATGTGTCCAAGATAGAATCTCTTGTTCGAATTGAAATCAAACATCATCTACAACATATCACAAGGGGCGGCCATTTTAAAATAAAGGATGACATCTCACTTGAATTTGAACTTGAAGATAAACTTGAATTCAAATTCAACCATAATTTGAATTCAAGTTTCAACCAATTTGAGGCTTACATTTCAAAAAGGATTCAGCTATCATCTCAAGGCCACACGCCATTTTTGAAGGATAAGGATCACACGCCATTTTGAAGCAAAGATGAGATGGCAATTCAAATTTGAATCCAAGTTTAAATTCAAGTTCAAGTTAAACTCAATCTCCAACCAGCATTTGAATTCAACATCTCAACCATTTGAAGACATCTCCCACGCCTAGATATCCTTCCACACGCCCACTTGAAGATCAAAAAGCATGGGATCATAATTCAAAGATTGAATTCAAGTTTGAAGTCAAATTGAATCCAATCTTCAACTAGCCTTTGAATTCAAGTTCAACCACATCTCCAACGCCAATTTCAACATCTCCAACGCCAATTTCATCACCAAACATGACTAGATTTATTGAAGATAACATCTTGCAAGCATTTCAAGTTTTAGCTAGAATTATCTTAGTTTAAATTTTCAAGCAAAGTTCAAATTCAAACATTTGTTAGATAGCTTTATTTGAATTATCTCTAGCCATCTCAAGCTAAAGGGGACGTTTTCTAGGCCTATAAATAGACCCCTTTGGCTGGTTGCAAACTCACCTTTTCGATGAATAACAATTCTTGATATTTCATTCACTTTGTGTGATGCTTTGTTTTCTTGGTTTTGCATTAAAAACCTAGGTTAAGATCCTTCAAAGTTGAGCATATTGAAGGTGTTGCCATTGCTTAAAGGTGCCGTCCAGGAGGGCCGTTTTGGTTTGCCTGATCAACGACCATCTTGAAGTGTTGGTCTTGCTCACTCTTAATCCATACGTTTTTATTCATTAAGGAAGTAAGGGGAAGTCTTCTTCCTTGTGCCTAACCCTTGTGAAGGACGTTTGGAAGGTGGAATTGTTGGAGCCCACGAGTTGCACGCATCAGAAGAAATGTCCTGAATCATACACAGATTGTGGGCAAAAAGAATACTGTAGTTAGAGTTTTGAATCAACTGACTCAAAGAAATAAGGTTAACTGAAAAAGTAGGAACAAATAGAAAATGATTGAGAATCAAATCAGAAGAAATATAGACACTTCCTATGTGTGTAATTGCAGCAGTTATACCACTTGGCATTCTAACAAAGACTCTTGAAATGGGATTATAAGAAGAAAAGAAAGACAAAGAATATGAGATAATGGTGTGAAACACCTTAATCTAATATCCAATTAACACCATACTGAAGTTTACCTTCCTTTCTACTTGCTTATCAGCTGATGAATAGTTAGATTTCAGTACTTGAACCTGGTGCACTTGTGGTGTTGATGATGCTTCAGGTGACACGAATTCTTTCAACTAAGTCTTCTGCAGAAGATTCAATATGTGTTAGTACTGATCTTGTGTGATTTCGGTGTTCACAACACCTCGATTCCCCATACCAGGCATGTCCTCAACTTCATCCATACCTGAGACATAATCAACTCCCACACCGACCTAGTTCGGCAAAGCACCACCTTTACCTTTTCCTTTGAAATTAAGTTGATAACCATGTTTCTTAAAATATCTGGCCTCATTATGACCTATCATACCACAATGATCACATTGGAACTTATTATATGATCCCTGATTATTTCTTCTTGGTGCATCAAATTTCCTTTGATTATCAAAACCTGAGCTATACCTCCTCTGTGAATTCGTGCCTCTATTTCCAGAATTAAGATTAATTGTCACAACTTGATTATCCATATTTCCTAGATGATTCTGAGAATAATTAGACTGCTTTTCATGTTTCAATACCATCCCAAACGCCTTTTTAATTTTAGTAATATGGCTCATCACAAGGATTTGGAACTTAATATGTGAATAATCATGTCCTTACAAAAAATGAATTGCATAATCCTCATCTATATAACTTTTAATTCTATCAATCATTCCACAGTTGCACTTAGGCTCACACGAATAGCCAGGTAAAGGTCTTAAAATCAACAACTCATCCCAAAATATCTTCAAGTTAGTAAACTATCTAGTTGTGCTCAGATTACCTTGCTTGATAGAATGTGTCTCGTCTATCAGATCCGACAGACAGAAAGGATCCGCGTCAGAAAACCTCTCGTGTAAATCTTCCCAAACCTTAGCAGTAGTGTCCATCCATAGGACACTCTGGGATATGGTAGAGCTTACAGAATTAAAAATCCATGAAAACACCATATCATTGCACTATGCCCACGCATCATGCTTAGCGTCCATAGATTCTGGTATGACAATGGTTCCATTAACGAAACCTAACTTGTTCTTAGAGAGCAGAGCCATCTTCATGGCTCTAAACCATAGATGGTAGTTGCTTCCATTGAAAACGGGATGCACTAATACTAAAGACGTATTTTCATTTGGGTTTAAGAAATAAGGGCTTGAAGGGGTAATTTCAGCAGCAATTGCAGGATTTGTAGCCATTGAAGCAAAACAGAGGAAAAACAAACGCGCAAACAACTAAAACACTAATGAGGAGCTGAAGAATCTGTTCTTAACTAGGCTCTGATACCATGAAAGAAACCGAATACACTCAAAATGATCTAACACTTGAGCACAATAAGCAAGGATCAAAGTATAAAACTAACAAAAGAAGAAGAAAAGAAGCTGAAATGCTTCGTGCGAATTCAGTAAAACCACAGAAAACAGAAGCAAGGAAGGCAGTGAAAAAATGTGTTCTCTATACATTACATTTCATCCGAAAAGTGCCCAATATATATACCACCTTCTTGGCCTCTTCTACAAGAAATCTTATCCATTTCTAACTAACTTTTAACTATAGTACAACGAATCTGCTAATTTAACTATAATTGTGTATGTACAATTCTGCCCCTAACTAGCTTTGATCGATCGCTGTTACTTTCCTTCTTGCTGCTACCTCTGATCCATGAAGCAACCAGCTGTGAATCAACGTGAAGCACCCAGAACCAGCTCATTTTCCTTAGCAGTGTTTGAGAAGAATAAGAAAAAAACACAATAGTTCGTCCATATTTTGGGGCAAAACCTCTCGCACACCTACGCATGAGACACATTATTTACAGTACGACTAGCACCCTGCATTTCATTATCAACCAGAACCACAAGTTGTTGACTCTGCCCAAGTTAAAAAATATATATATATTTCAGGTTCTTGATATTCAAATTCATACTCACTCTCAGGGAAATCAGAAGTCAGTATTAAAACAGAGATTTATCCCTACAAAAGGGCAAAATATTTTGATTTAGAAAATATTTGTATTTGTGGGGAATTACCAAAAATCACGTTTAAATATACTATAACTATTAAATTATTAAATTACTTATGTGTTTATCGTTTATTGTACATATGGTTAGTATGTGACGTGTTTTCTGTTTCTAATATTAAAAAAACAAATCCAGGAGATTCATACAATCTCCTAAAGGTTACTATAGATATACACAAGTTTTTACGACATAAAAAAGGAAAAATGACTCTCAATTTATGAGGAGTATCCGTCCATGGTAGACGTTTATCTTCTAAGGTACCGAGACACCAAGAAACAAAGATATGCTTAGACAAAGTCTTCTGTAAATATGCTAACAAAGTCCTCTCTGCACGGAGGGCATGATTTTGATATAACGACATCTTTTTGAAAATTTAAAACAAACTCACATTGATAATTTACAATATGTAAATTTGAGAATTGAGCATAAAAGCCATTTTCTTACCAAAATTTTTTCGCCAGTTCTATCTTTTCATACGTTAATTTTTAGGGTTTCATCGTTATCATTGTTCGGATTGGGTAGCATGAGACCGAGAGCACCAAGAACATAGATATGCTTGTTAGGTCTGTAATAATCACGCTAGAGAAAGTGTATATAGTGTTGAGCGATTTTTTGAGTTTATTTTGTTTTTGTTCAAGCTCACTCAAATGTTCTGTAAAAGAGATGAGAAATACTGAATGAAAATACACGATACAGAGCGATTCAAATCATTCGATTATACTCCGTTACCACTTACATTTCTAAAGTAGATTTTCAACATCAACTTTTCTTATTACCTTCAATAAGGCACAAGAACAACAACAACAATACTTACGCTAACAACTAGAGCAAGCAACAACTACACTAACAACAACTTATTGCACAAAAACGCTTTGTTCAACAACAATAGCAGCTACAAACAAGAACTAATCCTTGCTTCTTAATAACTTCAACAAAGTTCTACCCGAAAAACTTTACCTAAGTAGGTTTTACGAAAGTAGTGGGATTACAATTTACAACGTGTCTAGAGCACGACCAATAGATCAAATATGCTTAGTTTCTATTGTGCTAAAGTATTACTCTCACAATATAACAATGAATACAAAGCAACAAATGCTTAACAGATTTGAAGCACTCTTGCACCTTTAAGAGCTTTTTACAGCAATAAGGGATGAAGCTAGAAGATAATGAAAAAGTGTGTAAATACCTCATCTTACTTTATATAACATATAGAGGTTTTGAGCCATGTTTTTGGAGCATTCCCAAAGTGTGCAACTCAATCAAATGTCTTGAAGATGTCCAAATAGCCTTTAGCCACCTTATAGTTGGACTTGATGCTGCATAACCACCTTAGAATTTCATAGGTGTTGAGAAATATGTTTGAATAATTTTCAAAGTTATGATTTTTTAAGAAAATGTCACACATGATGTTATCAATGATATAGAGTTGAAATATATCAAATAAGTGAAGAAACATGACATCGATGTCTCAGGAAGGGATACATTGATCAATCGATATACATAGATCCCTCACATCGATCGCTCGAAGTAAGACAGGATAAAACCAAAACCTTACTGCGAGACATCGATCTCTAAACATCAATGTACACATCGATCCCTCACATGAATCGACCAATGTAAGATAGATTCAAAACCAAGACCTCAGTGTGAGACATCGATCTCTCGCTCAGAGGCACATCGATCGATCGATGTCTAGGTTTTTAGAAAATTTTGTCTAAAATGTGATAATATAGTTGTTTTCGTTTGCATATGTTCATATATGGTTATTGTGATTTTATTACTTGTTTTATATGAATATTATTATGTCTTGTGACTAATATGCCTTGAAAGTTTGTAAAACTTACAAAAAAGGGCAAAAGTGGTATTTTTCTTTTAGGTACATGACATGGAGAAAACCACTCGAAGACATATTTATGACTTATTCATCATTATGACGGCGTTCTTATATTTATTTTGGCAATCGAGGTTATTTTTGGAGTTTTCTATCTTTAGGGGTATTTTTGTCCTCTTACCCCAAAGGCATTTTTGTCATTTTACTCAAGGACAACACTTGATTTTAATATCATCTTTATTCTGGAGCCTATATAAGGTTTTCTTAAAGATTATTTTGTAGTTATCTATTCTATTTTTTAAATTTAAGATATTATCAACATCGGCAAAATATGTGACGGTTTTCGATGTCGCATTTTATTTTCTTCTTGAAGACATTTATATATATGTTAATTGGAGGCTCTCATTCATATTTTTGAAGAGATTCTAAGGGTATTCTTAGAACAAAATTCACCACAACTTACATAGAGAAAATTGCGAGAATCTTAAATTATATGTTGACGTCTTGTCAATTTTTATCTATTGATTTCTCTTCAACAAATTGAGTTTCTACACGTATATATGGCTAAAAAACATGTGTATATAGGTGACAAAAGTGTTTTATTCATTTTGTGACTTATTTACAAGTTTATGCCACTTGGAACAATCAAATACAAACTAGTTGGCAAAAAGTTGCCAATTTGGAAATCAAGTTTGAAAACCAAAGGCTAGGAGGCTGATTTGGAGTAAAATTTTCAGCCGTTCACATGTCCTATTCTTGTGCCAAGAAGTTAAGGGTTTCTTAGTGGAATATGCCATTCATATTATCTTCATTTTGCAAGAATTTCCAAGTCATTTTCAAGAAGCAAAAAAATCGGCCAAGTTGGAAGCAAAGGTGGACCAATCAATCTTCGTGAAGTTGCCAAGTGTACAAGGTGCTAAGGTGGCCATCCAATGAAGTGAAGGCATATAAGATTTGATGGTGAAGATGTTGACACATTGGTATTCTTATCTTCAAGGGTCATCTCATACTATAAATATGTTGACACATTGGTATTCTTGCTATCTTCTCTTTCATTATTTCTTGCTCATTCTTTGTGTAGCTAAGGTGTTTCATTGATTATTGTTCTAAAGTTACACTTTACACCTCTTGTTTCATATTTTGTAATATTGATTAGTCATGTTTATAAGGCTACATCAATAGGTGGTAGAGGTGTTAGCAACATAAGTTTCTTAGAGGTGCTTAGTCAAGTCTTGAGTAGGGTTGGTGTATAACCCAAGGATCAAGTGTAATATCTGGTTTTTTCTATATTATATACATATATATATATATATATATATATATATATATAATTATTGGTTGTACAAATTAATAAAATGATGGAGATAAAAACTAAATAGGAATTAAAGTATACTAGGAAACATAAACCTAATACACATAGGAAAATGTATACCTATCTTATACCACCTACACTCTATAAATAAACCCCAACACACCCCTCCCTGTTCCCCATCATCCGCCCCTTCCCCTTGCTCCTTTCCCCATTTACTACCGCCACCACCCAACAAAGAAAGAAACAATAAATAATTATAATAAAACCCTAACCCCTATTTTGGAGATCCAATCGCCCATCAAGAAAAGAAAAACAAAATATATACAACATCCATCTTGCAATCACAAGATCAGCCGAGGCAGGAGAAAAGAGGAAGAGAAGCGTGCGTACAAAATTATTCGTCTGAAAAGGTAGGGTATCTTCCCCTCTTCTCGGGTTGCCCGCACTTAGCGTGTTGAATCATGCTTCCCTTAATTTTATTTTGCTTTTGTATATATGGTACTCTATGATGATCACGTGTATATGTATATTTTTGTGCCCAATGGTGTTATTTGTGTGGTTTGAAATTAATTAGAAAGACTCGATTTTTATGCAATTAGGTGGAAAATTGCATGAATAGCCTTAGAAATAGGTCACATAGCCCAGAAATTATGTTATAATTAGTCCAGAAATCAAAAAACAGGTCTGGACAGCGGTGCTTGTTGCACACGCGTGCATTCAGAGGAGACACGTGAGGCCCACTTTCGGCCTTTGGGTGGTGCGTGCAGACCACACGTGCAGTGCTCAGATGCTGTGTGTCCGTGGTGTTAAACGGGGTTAAATGGAATTTGCTTGGGTCAATTTGGAGTTAAATTAGAAATTTTATTGAGATTAGAAGAAAATAGGATTTAATTGAAAAAAAGAAAAAGAAATTCCAGGTCAGTGGGTTAGGGCCGACCCAAACTACTGACCCGCCTGAAGGCGTGCTGGACCAGGTCATTCTGGCTTGGTCTGGTCTGCGCTAACGGGTCGGGCCGAAGCAGAATAAAAAAAGAAAAGTGGCAGAACCGCTGGAGGGCGAGTGAGTCGGGTCAGAAGTCTCAGGCCGGGCCAAGAGCTTCTGCGCCGGGCTAAGTGAAATGAAAAAAAGGGGGATGAACTGCTGGCAGGCCTGCGGGCCACGGGATGTTTTGCGGGGTGGGCCGTGCAGGAAAAAAAGGAAAAGCATGCTAGGAAAGAAAAAACAAATTAATAATATAAAAGAAAGTTAGTAATTCGATAAATAAAATAAAATAAAATAAAATAATAAAACAAAGAGGAAAAAACAGTAAACGAAAGGAAAGAGAAAAAATATATACATAATAATAAATAAAATAAAATACTAAATAATAAATAAATAATAATAAATAAAATTATATAATAAATAAATAATGTAAACTATATATGTATAATAAAAAAATAATGGAAAAAAGGAAATATATTACAAATAAAAAATACGTACAAGTATATATGCACGTGTATGGGCGCGTATATATATAGGAGTATGGATGTACCAAAATAAATTGAGGATATACATACAAGTACTGTTACGACCTGAATTTCTGGATCAATGGAAATGAAATAAGATAATGGAAAATAGAACGCAAATGCGATGTCGATAAAATTTTGGTTGAATTTAAATTTTTTTAGGATTAATAAGGACATCGACATTATATATCGGGGTTAGAAACGCTCGGAAAAATAACCAAACGATAAGTAATTCGATATAGCAAGACATTGTAGAAATATGAGGGTTTGAGTGATTTCAAAATAAAGAAATTTGAATATATATATATATATATATTAACGTTGGATATATATATATACACAAGTGTACATGTATGCATGAT
Source organism: Eustoma russellianum (assembly GCA_036186865.1). Classification (NCBI taxonomy): domain Eukaryota; kingdom Viridiplantae; phylum Streptophyta; class Magnoliopsida; order Gentianales; family Gentianaceae; genus Eustoma; species Eustoma russellianum. The sequence goes on from AP025046.1 coordinate 8,881,594, forward strand.
AACTTGCCTTATTTAGCTTATATATTATGTTGCCGTACTAACAAGCCATGAAGCGTTAAAGCTTACATCATATGGCGAACATTTGTTGAGTTTATACTATTTTCAGGTGCCACAATTAATGAACTAAAGTAGTTCATTAAGTGAAGTACTTAGTTTAATAAACTAAGTAGTTCATTAAAGGAAGAAGCATTTGGAAAAGGCATAAAGGCAACATGGCTATGGAAGGAAAGTTCTCTCCTCCTCCCCACATCATTTCACACGCTTTTTAATACATATATATACTATATTTTCAGATTTTTATAAAAGGCACATACACATTTATTCCAACGTACTATCGACACGTTATATATCTTACGAACGTACGTTTACGTCACACCACTATACTTAACTCATATTTATGAGTATATTCAGATCTTATATCATATGATATAAGATATGGTGATGACAAATTAAATACGACACGATAAAAGGTTCTAAACCGAAATTTGTCGTATCGGGCGATACCGAAACTTCGCCAACGTGTCACGTACTTGCCATAAATAAATGGCCAGCCCATATACATCAAAATTTATTAAAAATTTCGTGCTATACACTGTATATTGAGACAAAAATACTTTCCATGTTGGCACACACAAATCATCCCACATTTAGGCCAAAATGTGAAGATTCCAATTTTATTTTTGTCACATGTTTATGGTACCACTTTAAATCAGCCAAGTGCTGGAAATTAAAGTATATATTATATATATTATGTATAACATAATATATGTAGCATGTGCAAAAGTTGGAATTTAAATTAGAGAAAAATCGGGTAATCGATAAATATCGAAAATTCGGTTTTCTACGCACTTGACATGGAACGTTTTTTTGAACATGATGTGGCACGTATCTAGACACTTTTTACATATAATATACATCTTAAAGTGTTCTAGAAAATTAAATTAAGGGCTGATTGGAATACTACATGTGTGTATTATTAAATGTGCACTATTTTTCAAAGTTAGCAAAAATAAATTTCAGCACATGTATATACACTTTCTCAACGCCACCTACAGCTTATGTGGAGCACATGTGGAGCCTTGTTGGCAAGTTGATTGGTCAAGAATCAATCATACAATGTTGATGAATCAAAGAGAGAAGCTACAAAAGGTAAGTTTTCGACATACACCTCTCTTATGTCACATGCTGAAAATTTCAGCATGTCACACTAGTTGTGGACGTTTTCTTCAATAGTAAGGAAGATATTTTGCTAATTTTTCATTAAGGAATAAATCAAAGAAGTTATGGAAATGATTTGAATTGTATTAAGTGTGATATTCTTTATATCACACATGCTGAAATTTTTCAGCATGTGTGAAAATGGTGTGGCCGAATTTCATCTCCTTTTGGTGTCCAAATTCATTCTCAAACTTGTAGCAAGACTTGCCTTAAATATTGGTTGTATTTTTATGGAAGAAATTCAAAGAAAAATGGAAGAAATATTAATTTAATCTCACATGGTAAATGCTGAAAATTTCAGCATTAACATATTGATATGGCCGAATTCTTTGAGATGGAAAGAGAGAGATTTTTTGTGTCTCAAACTTTATGACATATTGTGACTATTTTGGCATGATTTGATAATTAATTATTTGGCATATATTTAGTGTTTTTTTCAGAATATCCATGTCATCAAATGATGACAACAATGAGCCAATCAAGAGGTGCCAAGTAAGCAATGACTAAATGATGGTCCAATGAAGTGATGCCAAGTAAGCAAAATGTTGTCACCATGATGTCTCACACCCTCTCAAGCAATTAAAAGGAAAGTTTCAAGAGGGGAGAAGGGGTGCAAGGGGACGGCCAAGACATTCTATAAGGGGAAGAGAAGAACAAACAAAAACAAGACCAAGAATCATATTCAAAAGTGATCAAAGTGCAAAAGCTTTCTTCTCCTACACTTTCTTTCTTTCTTCTCTTGTAAAAAGCCTATTGTATTTTATTTCTTTCATCCTTGGATAGGCTTCATAGAAACCACCATTCATTCATCATTGTACAAGATTGATCAAGGTGTGATCAATCTTCATTCTAGCGAGGTGGTGGTGTTCGTGCAAATTGTACTCACAATACAAGGTTTGTAAAGGGTTGGAGTTAAGGTGTAACTCTATCAACCCTGCGGTAAGGTGTACTGCGTGTGTGAAATTAGTGTGAACCAAGGAAGGTGTTCCTTGAAGACTGGAGTAGGTTGTTTATAACCGAACCAGTATAAAATTCTTGGTGCAATTTACTTTCTGCATTTACGTTTCAGTTTCTGCGCTGTTTACTCATATTGTTCACGTTCGCAAAAATAGTAAACGTTTTCTAAAAATTATAAAAATTTCCAGAAACATACATAAACGTTCTAGGGTTAATTTGGCTCAAGTTTCAACCCGTTTGGACAAGTATAAGTCAGTCAAACATCAAAAGTTCTGAGACTAGTGCAGTCTGATTTTCAGACTTGCAAAGGTTGAGACTTTGGGTGTATTTGACCTACTTCCCAAAAGAATTTTCCAAAACTGTTTCAACCCATTTCAATATAGTGTGTGAGGAGTTATTGGTCAAATTTTCAGATCATTTGGACATTCACACAAATAGGAATTAATTTTTCAAAACCATCTACCGTTTCTGGCAGATTTGCACAATCTGAGTGCCAACGGTTTTTGAAGGGGTTAAAGGTTGAATTTTGATTTGAAATTTTTAGGGGACCCTCACAACATCTGAGGCTAAGTTCTCTCAAAATTTCATAATTTTTGGAGACCTCTAACCTGGTTTTAAAAACGTTTTAAAACAGGTCCTGAAAACAGAATCTGTTTTCAGAACTTGAATTGTTCAAGTTTAAAGAAATTTTAAAAAGCATACTTTCCGCACCATCTATTCAACCCCCCCCCCTTCTAGTGGTGCCTTGCAGATCCTACAAGTGGTATCAGAGCGCAGGAATACTCACGACAAGGAATCCAACGATTCAGTGAGATGGCATCCACAAATCTCAAAACCGAACAAGAAGGTATGTCAAGCCAAAGGCCTCCACTCTTTGACGGTGAGTCTTTTATTCAATGGAAACTTAGGATGAAATTATTTCTTATGGCTATAGACATAGACCTTTGGTCAATAATTGAAGATGGTCCATATGTCCCGTCTAAATTGTCCATTGTAGATGGAGTCACACTAGAAGTAATTAAAACGAGACAAGACTATACTAGTGAAGACAAAAAGAAACTGAGTATGAATGCTAAGGCCATGCAATTACTCTTAAATGGCTTAAGTAAGAGTGAGTCTAGTTATGTGTCCAATTGTTCGAGTGCACAAGAAATGTGGAGAATCTTAGAAATGAAACACGAAGGCACGAGTCAAGTCAAAGAGTCTAAAATTAATATGCTTATGTCTACTCTTGAGTCTTTCAAGTTGTTGCCTAATGAGTCAATTGTTGATATGGATCTTCGTTTGACTAACATCTATAACTCTCTTGAGTCTCTTGGTAAGGCCTTTACAACGCAGGAAAAAGTACAGAAAGTCCTACGGAGCCTCCCTTCAGAATGGGATCCTAAAGTGACTGCCATAGAAGAAAGCAAGGAGACTAAGTCAATAAAAATGGAAGAACTCATTGGTTCACTAAAAGTGTATGAAAACAAACTCATTATTCGGAAATCGGAATCAACCAAACAAGGTAAGACAATTGCTTTTAAATCAAATGAATACGTCTCCCCTCCCTCCGATCACATAGATGATAGTGATTCCGAATCGGATAATGATGACTTAATTCTATTGGCAAAAGGACTAAGAAGATTCATGAGAAAATCATTTAGAAATAAAAACAAGGGCACTACATCTAAGAGAAATAAAAACAAGTCAACTGATAAGGACATTAAATGTTATGAATGCGGCAAACTCGGACACTTATCATATGACTGCCCAAACAAAGAAAAGCAAACTAATAAGTACCCTGACAAGGAGCGGAACAAAAATAGACCCGTCTCAGATCCTAAACAAAGGAAACGTGCACTAAAGGCCTCCACATGGAGTGACTCATCAGACTCTGAAACTGAGACCGAAGAGGAGACCGCTCAAGTTTGCTTCGCTTCAAAGGCGTCTAATGAGGTATCATCTGACTCTGACTCTGACTCTGAACCTTCTTACGATGATTTATTTAGTCAATATCTTGAGTTACATAAATTTACTAAGACTCTCGCAAAAGAAAAGAAACGTTTAATTGAAGACAAGAAACTGTTAGAATCTTCTAACGAGAATCTTGTCGCTCAATTAAGCGATTCAAAGAAAGAGTCTTCATGTGCCATCACTGCATTAAAAACCGAGATCTCATCATTAACTTCTCAAAATAATGAAATGAAATCCGAGATTTCAAATTTGAAATCAAGGAATACAGATTTAGAGAACATGATGAAACAATTCGATACAGGGTCAAACATGCTGCATCGCATCATATTATCGCAAAAGCATGACAGTGACAAAACTGGATTGGGGTACGTTGATACTAACGAAGTATCAACCAAACCAACCAAGTTTGTTGTGTCTAAAAAGGTAGACACCCCTAAGCATCAAGTGGCGTCTAAGATGACGCAGAAAGCACCCCCTTCCACACGCCCCACTCCCTCATATCATGTGAAATATAATGTTGTACCATATAGATATGAGAAGAAGAGATCAATGCATACACGGAATACATATCATCCACGCACCACGCACACACACACAAGGACATATCACAAACGTCCTTCATACATTGAGTATAGGGGAGTCCTTGGGCAAAGACCCAAAGTACATGCACCACATGTATACTATGTCGCACCTTCATCTACTTTCTTGCCATTTGATAGACCGAGAAGGATCACCCAAGTATGGGTACCGAAAGGTACCTTTACTAAAAGGTGATTAACTAACTCGAAAGGACCCAAAATTAAAAGGGTACCTAAATCACCTTTTTACATTGCAGGGAGACCACTCATCAAAAGACATATCAATAAAGTGGTTCCTTGACAGTGGTTGCTCGAGGCACATGACAGGTGACCCGAGCCTCTTCTCCAAATTAAAGAAGGTCACAAAAGGCGGATCCGTGACCTTTGGAGACAACAATGAAGGCAAGATCATTGGTAAAGGTACGATTGGAAACCCGGATACACTTCAAATCTCCAACGTGTTTTTGGTAAGCAACTTATCTTACAATCTTCTTAGTATTTCGCAATTTGTTGACAATGGTTTCAATGTGTGTTTTACTCACCCTTACTGTAATATAATAAATAAAAATGGAGAAACTGTTTTAAAAGGAAAACGTGAAGGAAATATATTCACACTATCTATGGATGATGTAGTAGATGCCAAAGTTAAATGTTTTATGTCAAATGAACCCAATGTGAATTTGTGGCATAGACGTTTAGGACACATAGGTATTTCTACACTAGAAAAATTGCAACAAAAGAACCTAGTACGGGGATTGCCTAAGCTTGATTTAGACAACTTTCAGTTGTGTGAATCTTGCATAAAAGGCAAACAAACACGTGAGTCACTTAAGCCTAAAAATGAGATAAGCACGACTAGAATACTAGAACTATTGCATATCGATTTGTTTGGTCCTAGTCGTACTACAAGCCTTGGTGGGCGTCACTATGCATGTGTAATTGTTGATGACTTTTCTCGTTATACTTGGACTTTATTTCTTGCACATAAGGATGATAGCGCCGTAGAAATCGCTAAATTAATTAAACAACTTGAAAATCAATACGGCGTAAATGTGAAAAGAATAAGAAGCGATAGAGGCGGTGAGTTTAAAAATAAAGAGATGATTTCATTCTGTGAAGAAAAAGGAATTAAACATGAGTTTTCGCCACCTAGAACTCCACAATTAAATGGAGTAGTAGAAAGAAAGAATCGCACACTACAAGAAATCGCTAGAACTATGCTTTGCGAAAATAAATTACCTAGATTTTGTGGGCGGAAGCCGTAAATTGTGCATGCTATATTGTAAATCGCCTATCTATAAGAAAGAAAATAAACAAGACGCCTTACGAAATTTTGAATGATCGCATGCCCTAAGATAGATTATTTTCGTGTGTTTGGATGCAAATGTTTTGTCTTGAATACAAAAGATAACTTAGATAAATTTGAATCCAAATCGATTGAGTGCATTTTTATTGGGTATTCCATAAATTCAAAAGCATATAGATGTTATGATCCTCTCACTAGACAAATCATAGAATCTATTCATGTTAAATTCAATGAATTTGGAGAGGTTGATAAAGAAAAGGAATATGATGACTGACTTTGATTTGAAACCCGTTTTGGATGAAGAAAATGAGTCTTTTGATATGCATGAGATGAATGAAACACTAGAAATGCATGATCATATAGAAATGCATGATAACTTAGAAAATAATCAACCAAGATGGCATAGAGATCACCCACATGATCTCATCATAGGCGACATCACTCACGGTGTGCGACCACGTAGAAGAATCACTTCGGATGAAATAAATGAATTTCATGCTATGATTTCTGAAATTGAGCCTAAAAATGTGCATGATGCTTTAAGTGATTCATCTTGGATTGATGCTATGCATGACGAACTTAATCAATTCGTTAGAAATGATGTATGGGATTTAGTGCCACGACCACAAGATAAGACAATAATAGGCACAAAGTGGGTATTTAGGAACAAAATGAATGAAGAAGGAAAGGTCGTTAGAAATAAAGCAAGACTCGTAGCTCAAGGATATAATCAAGAAGAAGGAATAGACTACGATGAAACATTTGCACCCGTAGCACGTTTAGAAGCCATACGACTCTTACTTGCTATTGCTTGCATGAAAGATTTTAAATTGTATCAAATGGACGTCAAAAGTGCTTTTCTAAATGGGTTTATACAAGAAGAAGTATACGTGAAGCAACCACCCGGTTTTGAAGATTTGAAACATCGTGATCACGTATACAAACTAAAGAAGGCACTATATGGACTAAAGCAAGCGCCTAGAGCATGGTATGATCGTTTTGCTACTTTTCTTTTAGAAAATAATTTTAAACGTGGTACTATAGATAGTACACTATTTTTGAAACAAGAAAAATCAGATTTACTTATTATTCAAATTTACGTAGATGACATTATTTTTGGTTCTACCTCACATAGACTCGTTAAGGATTTTGAAAATTGTATGAAAGCTGAATTTGAAATGTCTATGGTTGGTGAACTTAATTATTTTCTTGGCTTGCAGATTAAGCAAACGAGTAAAGGAATTCATATAAGCCAAGCTAAGTACGTAAATGACATGATCAAGAAGTTCAATTTTGAAAATTTGAAACCATCCCCCACGCCTATGAGTGTTACTACTAAATTAGACAAAGATGAACATGGTAAAGACGTTGATAATGGATTATATCGATCTATGATAGGTTCTTTACTATATTTAACTGCTAGTAGGCCTGACATCATGTTTAGCGTATGCATGTGTGCTCGTTTTCAAAGTCAACCTAAGGTGTCACACTTAAATGCGGTGAAAAGAATATTCCGCTATATTAAGCACACGCCCACCTTAGGTATTTGGTACGATAAGGATTCTACATTCGACTTACATGCTTACACTGATGCAGATTATGGTGGCTGCAAAATAGATAGAAAAAGCACGAGCGGAACTTGCCAATTTATAGGAAATTCCCTTATTTCGTGGTTTTCCAAAAAGCAAGCAAGTGTTGCTTTGTCCACTACTGAGGCTGAGTATATGGCTCTTAGCCTTTGCTGCACACAGTTGTTGTGGATAAAACAACAACTTTCGGACTTTGGAATTACCGTAGATAAAATTCCTATATATTGTGATAGTATGAGTGCAATAAATTTGTCTAAGAACCCCGTATTACACTCTAAGGCTAAGCATATAGAAGTTCGCTATCATTTTCTTCGTGATCACGTTAACAATGGTAATATTGTCATAGATCACGTACGCACAGAATCACAAGTAGCGGATATATTTACAAAGGCCTTAAATCAAGCCACATTTGAATCTCTCCGTTCTAAATTAGGCATGCTTCCTGTTGATGTGATTTAATGCGATATCATTTGATTTACTTTCCTTTTTGACAGGAATCTTTTGATTAACTTTCCAAAATAAAGGGGGAGAGAGAAGCATGATTTAAGGGGGAGAGAGAGAGAGATTACTGATTGATCCTAATTGCATGAATCAAGGGGGAGCCGGATTTGAAATTCGAAATTCAAATTTCAAATTTGTGCATAATTCAAGGGGGAGAGATAACACTTAAATCATGTACACTAGTTATTTTGAAAATCATCAAAAGGGGGAGATTGTAGAAATATGAGGGTTTGAGTGATTTCAAAATAAAGAAATTTGAATATATATATATATATATATTAACGTTGGATATATATATATATACACAAGTGTACATGTATGCATGATAACTTGCCTTATTTAGCTTATATATTATGTTGCCGTACTAACAAGCCATGAAGCGTTAAAGCTTACATCATATGGCGAACATTTGTTGAGTTTATACTATTTTCAGGTGCCACAATTAATGAACTAAAGTAGTTCATTAAGTGAAGTACTTAGTTTAATAAACTAAGTAGTTCATTAAAGGAAGAATGCATTTGGAAAAGGCATAAAGGCAACATGGCTATGGAAGGAAAGTTCTCTCCTCCTCCCCACATCATTTCACACGCTTTTTAATACATATATATACTATATTTTCAGATTTTTTATAAAAGGCACATACACATTTATTCCAACGTACTATCGACACGTTATATATCTTACGAACGTACGTTTACGTCACACCACTATACTTAACTCATATTTATGAGTATATTCAGATCTTATATCATATGATATAAGATATGGTGATGACAAATTAAATACGACACGATAAAAGGTTCTAAACCGAAATTTGTCGTATCGGGCGATACCGAAACTTCGCCAACGTGTCACGTACTTGCCATAAATAAATGGCCAGCCCATATACATCAAAATTTATTAAAAATTTCGTGCTATACACTGTATATTGAGACAAAAATACTTTCCATGTTGGCACACACAAATCATCCCACATTTAGGCCAAAATGTGAAGATTCCAATTTTATTTTTGTCACATGTTTATGGTACCACTTTAAATCAGCCAAGTGCTGGAAATTAAAGTATATATTATATATATTATGTATAACATAATATATGTAGCATGTGCAAAAGTTGGAATTTAAATTAGAGAAAAATCGGGTAATCGATAAATATCGAAAATTCGGTTTTCTACGCACTTGACATGGAACGTTTTTTTGAACATGATGTGGCACGTATCTAGACACTTTTTACATATAATATACATCTTAAAGTGTTCTAGAAAATTAAATTAAGGGCTGATTGGAATACTACATGTGTGTATTATTAAATGTGCACTATTTTTCAAAGTTAGCAAAAATAAATTTCAGCACATGTATATACACTTTCTCAACGCCACCTACAGCTTATGTGGAGCACATGTGGAGCCTTGTTGGCATGTTGATTGGTCAAGAATCAATCATACAATGTTGATGAATCAAAGAGAGAAGCTACAAAAGGTAAGTTTTCAACATACACCTCTCTTATGTCACATGCTGAAAATTTCAGCATGTCACACTAGTTGTGGACGTTTTCTTCAATAGTAAGGAAGATATTTTGCTAATTTTTCATTAAGGAATAAATCAAAGAAGTTATGGAAATGATTTGAATTGTATTAAGTGTGATATTCTTTATATCACACATGCTGAAATTTTTCAGCATGTGTGAAAATGGTGTGGCCGAATTTCATCTCCTTTTGGTGTCCAAATTCATTCTCAAACTTGTAGCAAGACTTGCCTTAAATATTGGTTGTATTTTTATGGAAGAAATTCAAAGAAAAATGGAAGAAATATTAATTTAATCTCACATGGTAAATGCTGAAAATTTCAGCATTAACATATTGATATGGCCGAATTCTTTGAGATGGAAAGAGAGAGATTTTTGTGTCTCAAACTTTATGACATATTGTGACTATTTTGGCATGATTTGGTAATTAATTATTTGGCATATATTTAGTGTTTTTTTCAGAATATCCATGTCATCAAATGATGACAACAATGAGCCAATCAAGAGGTGCCAAGTAAGCAATGACTAAATGATGGTCCAATGAAGTGATGCCAAGTAAGCAAAATGTTGTCACCATGATGTCTCACACCCTCTCAAGCAATTAAAAGGAAAGTTTCAAGAGGGGAGAAGGGGTGCAAGGGGACGGCCAAGACATTCTATAAGGGGAAGAGAAGAACAAACAAAAACAAGACCAAGAATCATATTCAAAAGTGATCAAAGTGCAAAAGCTTTCTTCTCCTACACTTTCTTTCTTTCTTCTCTTGTAAAAAGCCTATTGTATTTTATTTCTTTCATCCTTGGATAGGCTTCATAGAAACCACCATTCATTCATCATTGTACAAGATTGATCAAGGTGTGATCAATCTTCATTCTAGCGAGGTGGTGGTGTTCGTGCAAATTGTACTCACAATACAAGGTTTGTAAAGGGTTGGAGTTAAGGTGTAACTCTATCAACCCTGCGGTAAGGTGTACTGCGTGTGTGAAATTAGTGTGAACCAAGGAAGGTGTTCCTTGAAGACTGGAGTAGGTTGTTTATAACCGAACCAGTATAAAATTCTTGGTGCAATTTACTTTCTGCATTTACGTTTCAGTTTCTGCGCTGTTTACTCATATTGTTCACGTTCGCAAAAATAGTAAATGTTTTCTAAAAATTATAAAAATTTCCAGAAACATACATAAACGTTCTAGGGTTAATTTGGCTCAAGTTTCAACCCGTTTGGACAAGTATAGGTTAGTCAAACATCAAAAGTTCTGAGACTAGTGCAGTCTGATTTTCAGACTTGCAAAGGTTGAGACTTTGGGTGTATTTGACCTACTTCCCAAAAGAATTTTCAAAAACGGTTTCAACCCATTTCAATATAGTGTGTGAGGAGTTATTGGTCAAATTTTCAGATCATTTGGACATTCACACAAATAGGAATTAATTTTTCAAAACCATCTACCGTTTCTGGCAGATTTGCACAATCTGAGTGCCAACGGTTTTTGAAGGGGTTAAAGGTTGAATTTTGATTTGAAATTTTTAGGGGACCCTCACAACATCTGAGGCTAAGTTCTCTCAAAATTGCATAATTTTTGGAGACCTCTAACCTGGTTTTAAAAACGTTTTAAAACAGGTCCTGAAAACAGAATCTGTTTTCAGAACTTGAATTGTTCAAGTTTAAAGAAATTTTAAAAAGCATACTTTCCGCACCATCTATTCAACCCCCCCTTCTAGTGGTGCCTTGCAGATCCTACAGACATGACGGGATTAGATAACGAACATTTTGGACATACTAAACAAATTAAATAAATTAGTCGGTAACAACATAAGCCAGTAAATATAAATTAAACTAAATAAAAATACCCGATACAATAATTCTACTACACTTTTTTACCACAATTATTACATTTTCTCCCACTTTACCCTATATGACACAAAAGACAAACTTTTCTTCCCTCCCCAAGACCCTAGCCCTACCACCCAACTCTCCCACTTGTCAACATCCACTTTTTCTTTCTTCTTACACACTCCTCCCTCATTATTATCCTACATCCTACACACCATCATTCTACCAAATTTCTTTCTCTCTTTCCTCCCCAACACTCACACACGGCTGAAGCTACTCTCTTCCTTCTCCTTAATTTTGGCTGAAACAACAAGAAAATAACCCTTGTCTTCCCCATTTCATACACTACACATCTTCGTCTTCTTCCACCAACAATTCTCTCTTCTCTTTCTTCCAAACATTTCAAACTCCCAAAACTTCTTTTCTCTACACCATGGCCGAGAACAACAAAGGCCAAGGGCAAGAATTTATCTTCCATTCACACTCCAACACAAATCATATATCATCCAAACACCATCTCCTTCTTCTCCAAAATAAACAAGTCCTTCAACCCTCTTCCTCCCTATGTGACCGCGGGTTTTACCAAGGCAAGAAGGAAATTTTTTTCTTCATTTCATCTCATATATACACATCTCCAAAGCTAAGTTCAAACACTCTTTCATATTTTCCATTCAACACTTCAACAATTATTTATCTTCTAACCAACCTTTTATTCTCTATCCAAAAAGAAAAACAAAGTCTTCCAACCTCCATTTTTATACATAGGGCCGAGAATTCCAAGACATGGTATAAGGTGTGATTTTTTTTTCTCATCTTATACACACCTTCAACACAATAACTACAACATCCTCCTTCATTCCAACCATCATGGCCGAATTTTGAGGATTGAAAAATCAAGATGTAGCAAGGTAAAAACATCACCAAGTTCAACCATTCTTCCTCTATTGTTTAGCTTCATAAGTTTACACTAACTCTATTTTTCTCTTTCCTCCAAAAAGAGACAATCAAAGAGAAAGGAGGTGAAGTTTTCTTCCAATCTAAGTGAAGAAATCTTCACTTTAAAGTGTAAGAAAAGTGGTAAAGGCAAGTACTCTTCCTAGATCCTACATGGATTTTTCTAAAGTTCAATATATATGTTCATAACAAGGTTGGATCATCATGTAGTATGTTCAAGAATTCTTCACAAGAATATGTATAATATAAGTTTCATGTGATACATATCATATATACATTCATACGTTTATATACACGGCCATAAGGACTTTTTATGTTAAAAACGGTATTAATGTTTTATAGATATTTATATGTGTATCATATATGTAAAATTATTAAAAAGACCAAACAATGTATACTATATGTCATAAAAATGTATACAACAAGCACACACATTTATATATATTTCGGCCTAAGGTTTTTGGAAAGGGTACAAATGGATTTAATATATATATATATATATATATATATACATATATACATATATCATATACATACAAGTCCTTAGGCCTCTTAAATAGAAATAAAATAGTTTTGCATATGTTGTACATGTATATACGTATATCAATATGTATAATATATAATAAGATATGTAGTATAATCAAACATATGTTTATTACAATTATATATACACAAACGGCCAATAAGGAATTCATGTACTAAAAATAGTCTTATCTTATTTTACAAATATATATGTGTGTATTATTGAGGATATATATATATATATATATATATATATATATATATATATATTGGCCTATATAAAATTTTTAAGCCTAATGGCTTTATATTTGTGAAAAGTATATTTACACGATTTATGACATGATATATATCAGTGTGTGTGTGCATTATTAAGAAATATATTTTTTTTAAAGGAGATTTTTATTAAGAAAAGCCCTCACTTATGGCGGAGGAAAACCATAGTACATCAAAATGAAACATGAAAAGTATAGCAGTAAATGATAATCAACAGCCAATCTATATATGATATGTCGCATTAAAACCTTGCCAAGTAAAACCACCCTTGTGGATAAAACCTTGGCGAAGGGAAAAGCGTACATATTTATATAGATGGTATGTTGATATGCGCTATTGTACAATGAATTACAAAATGCAATCTGAATACGACACAAACTGAAGAATATACAGTGCCATGTAATCAGTCGCCCATGAATGTCTGAAAAATGAAGCGTGATGCTGGCTTCCGTCCATGCATTCCAAAATACCGCAGTGCAGCTGACCTGCCGGCACAACCCAATGTGCCGGCAGAGATATTTGGTACACGCCAATCCTTGTGGAAGACTTGCAAGCAAAAAGAACAGTGTGTACAAACCAATGATGTCGGATGGTGAGCACGACGAGGATATTCTTTCACGTTATGAAGAGGCCTCGCAGCCATAGACCCCAATTGTGTTGTGTCCGGGCAAACACATATCAAGAAACCAATCGGCAACATCAGCGGGTGAGATATAATATATTTGCAGCATAATGAGAGAAAAGGAAGCGTACCAAGTCTGCCTGTACTGCATGAAGTACAGGCAGGTAAAAATTTCCGTTGCCAATCCTTTGGGAAAAGCGCAGATATGCAAAAGAGGCACCACCGCTCCAAATGGGCGTTGCAGATTCGATGGCGGTCATTGAGCTCGGGAACAAAGACAGCAGTAAATATCATCCGGCTGTGTCAACAGTGTTCCCTGCTAGTTCCGAAGCTGGCGAATACACAGCTGTGAGCGTTTACCTTTGACAAGGGAGTGAAAGTATCGAGTGTTAGCATCTCCTTCTTGTAACCATTTTACACGCGCCTTTTGTTTCCAAAACTATAACTCATACTTTGAGGCGAGTAAATAATGCGCTTTGGCCTGATAAAAAGCTTCACGCGCCGCTTCCGTGGGGTTAGCGTCCCAATTAGCTTCAGCTGTATTAAGATGTTCCTCTGCATCCTTCAGATTGCTGAAAATGTTCCCAAAGATATTCTTATTCCAAAGTTGAATGTCTTTCTTAAGTGAAAATAATTTGGAGTAGAAACCCCGCATGCCGCCTGTAGTTGGGTATGATAACCATGCATGCTTCACATAATTATGAAAATCAGGATGAGAAAGCCATGCATCAAGAAACCGGAAGGAGCGGCGAGTAATCTGTGTGCTCAACTGACATTGTATCAAAAGCGGAGTATGATCCGATGTAACTCATGGTAAATGAGAAAGCCGCAGAGTGTCAAACATATCGTGCATCAAGGAATTAACAAAAAGCCAGTCGAGCCTCCGGCGTACACGTCCAAGACCGCGGCCTTCAGCACAAGTAAATCGTGAACCTTGATAAGGCAGCGACATAAGAGAGCATGCCTCTACGCAGTCATTAAAATCCTGTAAAGCAGATAAAGATGGTGTGGAGCGGCCACTATGATCTTCAAGGGTGCGAAATGTATTGAAATCTCCTCCAACCATCCAAGGTAACTGTAACCCCTCGGAGAAATCACATAATGTGCGCCATAACCGTTGACGCTATGTAGCAGTGTGTTTTGCATAAACTAAGGAGAGAACGAAAGAGTGCTGCTGCGAAACAGATGACAGAGTCAGGTGGATCACTTGATCTTGATCCTGTGTGGCAAGCAATCGAAACTCATTATCACGCCAGAAAAACCAGATATGTTTGGACTGTGAAGCATAACAATGTGAAAAGCCAAGACGCAAACCAAATCTATGTACTTGTGCCGGTGGATGCTTAGGTTCAATTAAAGCTACTAAATTCAAACGATGTTCCCTAATCAATTGTTGCAATCGAGGTAATGACGTGCGCATGTCTCGAATGTTCCATATTAATATATTCATTGAGTAAGGCTAGAAACACTTCCCTGAATGGCGTGAGACGCGCTGTGTGTCAGAATGGTCGATGGTGGCAGTGGAGGCAGGCCCTTTCGAGTTCGGCGCTTCCGCCGGGGTACCACTGGAATAAACGGCGCCTCCTCCGTCTGATCATGCAGTCTAGATATTAATATGTCATCATCAGGCGACGAGTCAAGCAGTTGCATGCGACGTGCAACTTCTGCGGTACCGTAGGAATGGTCTCGGCCTCAGCCGTTGGATCATCTGGCAAATCATTATCCGTCAAATGGCCAATATCCGTATTCATAACGTCATCTGGCATTTGGTGATCTGTGGCATCGCAGAAAGCGTCCAGAATCTATCCATCCTCCACATCTTCTGGAGCTTCACTGGCGGCAGGAACATCCGATGGAGGCATCTCAGCCGGTGGCACGTCAGGCATATTAGCTGGAGGTGTCAGAGAGGGTGATGTCACCGTAGGAGGCGGTGCTGTTGCCTTCTTCTTGACAGGTGTCCACCATTGTTTCGGCGGTCGAGACAGGGGTGGCGGTGAAGGCGGTGGAATTACCGACGGCGTTGACAGCTTTGGCGTGCAAGACGATTGCTCATGTCCAAGCCGATGACAAACAGTACAAAATTTGGGCAAGTCCTCATAGATCACTGACTGCAGTATAAGCCTTTTCTTTGTCTGTACATATATCTTTTGTGGCAGATTCTGCGATACATCGACCTCAACGCATATTCGTGCCACGGACGGCCTGAGGCCATCAGTGGTTGCAACATCGAGCTTGAGTGGGCTGCCGATCGGCTTCACTATTTCAAAAAGAGCATCGCGGCAATGTAGGTGGATCGGCAAACCCGGTAGGGCAACCCAGACTGGAACAATGGGTACATCAGCAGAAGGATCAAAGTCCACAGTCCATTTGGTGATACGCATATAGCATTCGGATATAAGCCATGATCGACGATAAAAACATCGGAGATAATCCTCTTCTCGACGGAAATTCAATAGAATGTGGGTTTGATCAATGAGCGTTATGCGCAAATCAGGATGAAATCCAATTTTTTCAAAAACATCTCGAATGACCTTCAAAGGAGGGCGTCCATACCAAAACGTGCCAACCAAGGAATATTTGAATGGCGCGGCTAGAGCATCGATTTCAGAATCGAGAAATGAGATCATAGGAATACCTTTGTGTCTTGAAACTGTTTTGGGTGAAATGTTGATTGCTTGTGCAGATGTGGTGCCGGCAACAATGTCGGCGAACGATGTTTTCAACGTCGACATTCTGAAACCGTGAATTCTATTGCAGATTAACGAACAGGATGAAGGAGCGAATATTGCGAATGGCCTGGAAGCGGTGGGATTTACTTCAGCAGCGGAGAACGAGAATGCGGCGGCGGCGGCTAGAGCCGCCCGGAATTTCGCCAGAGGCCCTGCGCCATCCTTGCTTTTATTTGAGATATATATATATATATATATATATATATATATATACACACACACACATTTTGAAGTCTAAGGACTTTTTATTAAAAAAAGTATATTTATAAGGTTTATGACATGATATATATATATATATGTATATATATATATATACATACATATGTGTGTTTTATTGATAAAGATATATATAGGTATAGTATACATATAGATTTCGGCCTATATGTATATTTGTGGACTAAATGACTTTATCTTTGTGAAAAGTATATTTAAATGATGTATGACATGAGATATATTTATATATGTGTAATATTATGGAAAAAATAAATATATATGTGGTGTATATATATATATATATATATATATATATATATATATATATATATATATATATATATATATATATATATATATCTCGCCCCATTAAGTAAATTGTGGCACAACTGGCGAAATTTTTATGAAAAGGATGTTTCAATGGTTAATATATAATATGTAATGAATTATGAGTAAGTTTGGATGTATATAATATATTATAAAACAATTATATATGTATGTATATTTATGATCTATTTTCGGCCATTCGACCCTTTCATGATAAAATGACTTTGTTATTTTGTATACATATGTATATATGTATAATGTATATGTTAAGATATGAAAATGATTAAGTTGTAGATGTTATATAGAATATCATAAAATAACTAAGTATGTATATATACATAAACACACTTACATTCGGACATTATGCCTTTTGTGATAAAGTGACTTTATCAAATTTATACACGTATATATGTATGGTGTATAAGTTGAGTCACGAATTATGAATATACGTGCAGTTTAGATTTTAAGAAAGTATGGTTATGGTATTTACTTAAGTCATGATTAGTAGGCCTTAAGTAAGTGATGCTATTAGTGGTAGTATGACCAAGGTATTCTCATATGATCAAGTCTCATGTTGCATGAAATGAAAAGTTATTTTATCGCATTACATGTTTAAAAGTTCTAATATATGTGAATAATAAACGCGGGACGATTGACTCCATTTACACACGATATGTTATGTTATGTTCGCCAGTGTGACATCGGTATCAGGATTGTTGTACCCCAGCCGTAACGTACTTGGAATTATGAAGAAGGGGCGTAATGAAATATAAATTCTTCCAAGTACATTTTATAAAGTTATATTAGGGCATCCTTACTTAAATTCATTTGAGATAGATACAATATAATTATACGAATGAATGTCATGGAGTGCGTTAACTGACAATTTCACCCCTCCAAGACCTCCTAAATTCAGCCACAAGGCCTTAATGGATCATGAAATATTTTCTAATTATAAGAGGACTAATCTTAAGGGTCTTCTTAAAACAAGCCCAAAATCAATTAAGGATTTCCAGAAGTGGGGAAAATTATACTAACATTAAATATGGAAATGGAAAAATAACAAAAATAACCCCTTCCCCAACCCCCTATATTTCGGCCAAGAATAGAGGGTTAAAATAAAATAGGAAACAAAACATGGTCAAAAATACAAGACCCCAAGATTCACACATTTTTTCTTGTCTTGTGTCCCTCCCCCTTGTCTAAGATGTGTCGCCCCCTCCCCCTCCAACTACAAGAAGATTTCTTCATCATCTTCTGCTTAGATTAGTAACTTAATCTTCATCTTGAACTCCTTCAAGAATCTCTCAAGCAAGATAAGTAAAGGTTCTTGGATACTTAAGCTCTTCCATCCTCCATCCCTATCTTACATACGGTTTTGAAGAGGTTAAGAGACTCAAACAAATATTCATCTCAAGCTTCAAGACTCCTCTAGGTAAGTAGTATGTCAAACTTCTTAGTTGGATTAAATTATTCTTAGAATGAAGCTCACATTGTTACTCTTTTTTTTCCATCTCAAAAACGTGACTCTCATTGTCACTAGATTCAAGCTTTTCAAGCTTCTAAGTGCTACTAGCTTCTTGGTGGTTTGAACATCATTCAAGCCTCATCTTGGTAAGCTATTCTAACCTCATTCTAGCTCTAGTTTTCACTTAAGAAAATGACTAACATTTGTTCTTTTTCCTCCTCCAAAAACGTGGGGTGTATGTTGAAGTGGAGGGAGACTTCAACTCATTTCATCCAAGAATCCAAGCTAAGAAAAGGTTCTAGCTTGAAGAGGCAAGCACACTTTAAATGCTCTTGACTTGTGTATGAAAGTACATGCTTGAATGTCTAGCTAATACTAAGAGTTAATCTTAGATGAAAAATGTTAAGCTTGAGGAATGAAAGATTAGTGCTTCTTAAGAAATGAAATGTGACTTGCATGAATAAGTTTTCCCCAAAGATGAATTCTTTGCTCTTTGAACATGAAAAAGATGCATGCCTAAGATGAATGAGGTAAAGCTCTCTTCTTTAACAGGTAAGAGAGACGGTTGGAGGATGAGGAAGAATGAACAATTATTCTTGTAAAAAGAATAAGTCTTGTGGGACAAAGGATACATAGAAGTCATATGACTTAAGTGTGCGATGTATAATCTTCAAAACTGTTTTTGAAGGATTTTGTATGTGACTTTAGAATATGTTAGAACCTGCAATATTATGTTAAAAAGTGTGTTTGATGGTTAGTAAGCCATTTTTGAAGAATAACTTAAGTTGGAACACTTTTAGCAAGCAAAGTGACAAAAGGAGAAGAAGTTACTGGAACTGGGCAGATTCATGTAACATTTTGTATGACCTGAAATGGGACCCTAGAAGTCTTCAATTAAGCTAATTTTTGGCATGAAACTATCCCTATGTATGTAGTACATATGAGAGTTAGAATTGCATTACAAAGAGTTATGGTTTATTTTTAATAAATCTTTTGGTAAAACTGCTCAAGCTGAAGTTACTGGAACTGGGCAGAACAGTGTTACGTTTTGTATGACCTAAAAAGAGATCTTAGAAGTATCCAATTAAGCTAATTTTTGGCATGACACTATCTATATGTATGTAGTACAAATGAGAGTTGGAATTTCAGTAAAAAGAGTAATGGTTTATTTTTAGTAAATCGTTTGGTAGAACTGCTCAAACTGAAGTTACTGGAACAGGACAGATTCATGTGACGTTTTAGATGACCTAAAAAGAGATCTTAGAAGTATTCAATTAAGCTAATTTTTGGCATGATACTATCTCTATATATTTAGTACAAATGAGAGTTGGAATTTCAGTAAACAGAGTTATGATTTATTTTTAATAAATCTCTTGGTGAAACTGCTCAAACTGAAGTTACTGGAACAGAACAGATTCAAGTGACGTTTTATATGACCTAGAAAGGGACCTTAGAAGTACCCAAATAAGATAATTTTTGGCATAGCACTAGCTCTATGTATGTATAACATATGAGAGCTGGAATTTTTGTAAAAAGTGTTATGGTTTATTTTTAATAAAACCTTTGGTAAAACTACTCAAGCCAAAATCACTGGAGCTGGACTGAATTAAGTGACATGTTATGTAACCCGAACATGGACCTTAGAAACATGAAAATGGACTGAATTTTGGTAGGATTCTAGCCTTATGTGTTTACTAAGACTTGGAGTTGGAATTTTAGAAAAAGGACTTACGGTTTGGTCACAATAAATTACTTAGTAAAACTGACCACTCCAGAATCAGCATATAACCAGTTTTGGAAAAGTAAATAGATGACCCCGTTAAAGTTATTGTAATGCTCCAAAATCTTTATGGCGAGTAGAGGAGACATCATTATGCATATATAAGTCAAAGAGATCATGAAAATAGGCCGAATTATGAGAGCTCGAGATCGCGCGAATAGAACAAAATTTCTGGAAATTTTTCCAGCTTAAGGAATGAGATCATACTTGTATGTATGTGATGCATTTTGTCACGAATTGCATAGTGCACATCATACATTTCATCATCGTCATTTACATGATTTACGAAACTGATTTTATGACAAAGAAAGATGAAAAAGTGTTTTCAAAGTAAAGATTTCAGTTTTAAAAAGAACGATTCCATTTGGTACCATTGATTCCTGGCCAGCCTAACCCGCTCCAGACACGGGGTTAATTGATCTGAGGATGATTTACGACCGTTCACGTCTGGAGAGAATAGACCTGATGACGACCGTTCAGGCCTGGAATAATAGACCTGATTTACGACCGTTTAGGCCCAGAGAGAATAGACCTGGACGACGATTGATCGTATGACCGTTTTTGGATCCGGGAATAATAGATTCGAAGAGAAAGATACGACCGCCTCAGATCCGGATATAATAGATCTGAACACTCTCTCTCTCATTTTTATTGACGATGATGTTTTGAAAGGAAAGAACAAACGAACTCATTTTCATTTTTATCATACTGCATCACTCATGCATATTCAAACATGATGCATTTAATGGCTAGACGCATGTTGGGTACACTGTTACTTAGGATAAGGTGTTATGGATTGGTATCTCCTAAGTTATGATCTTAATGTTATTTCTTGTCATATAAGTTATGATCTTAATGGTATTTCTTGTCATATAAGTTATGATCTTAATGTTAATTCTTGTCATATAAGTTATGATCTTGATTACTACGCGTCATGGATGGAAGGTCAGGTATGTCGCGAAACCAAATTTTGGGGTTTGGCTCATGTGTATACTTTCCATTTAATTCATGGTCATTTATGGTATACTTGTTGGTGACGTTGTCACTCATCCCTTATTTTTCCTCCCAAAACCTGCAGGAAATAGGGTCGAGTGGATTGAGGATGAACCTAGAGTTCCGTACCCGTAGAAGAGCGGACGAAGGACGACCTAAAGATTTTGTTGTGATGGTCATGGACTTGTTATGAACTTATGTTGGAACAATGGATTTTCGGATTTCATATTTTGCGATCATGTAGTAAGAATTATGTCGGATGTTTACATGATCTTATTTAAAAGTTTTTATTTTGCCTCGTTTTTGCTTACCTGTTGATGTGTAAGTAGGAAAGTCCATATATTTTGTTACGGACTACGATATATAATGGATCGACGCCTGGTACTCTCCGTAGTGAAGTACCATGGGTGTACCGTATCCGGATAGGCTGGATACGGGACGCTACAGGTGGTATCAGAGCAAAGGCTCTAAATCTGGGAAGAATATAGAATTAAGTTATGATTTTAGAAAATATAAGTTTGATCTTAGACTTAAGATATAATCTTAAAAGAGAGTTAACCTTAGACTAGGATAACCTAGACTGGAAATTAGGGTTATGGCTGAATAATGAAATCCTAGTCTATGAGATTTTATACCTTCTGGATTTATCTATTTTAAATTTCTATTGAGTTATGAATTAAATTCTGTCATTTGCTTTAATATTCTAATCTTGAATAAAACTCCGACGCTCTATAGTGCAGATGGTACGACCAAAAGGCAGACCCGCCAGAGCTCTACCAGCGGTGCAGGAGCCTATTCCTCCTCCACCCGCACAGGTTCCTCCACCGCCACCGCCACAAAATTAGAATGATCCGCCACCCCAGGGACCTTTGCCCCATATGATGCCGGACATTCACGCTTTTCAGACCTTCAGGCAGATTGCGACCCAGATTGGTCGAGTGATGATGCAGCAGAATGCTCCTTCGTAGCCTCATAAGCATGTCAAGGATGCTCAGTATTACTTTGAGAAGTTGAAAAGAGCTAATGTACCACCGTTTGAGGGAAATCTGATCCGGATGCTACGGAGAAATGGTTGGATGAGGTAGAAAACTATTTGGAGTTGATCCGTGCCCCTGAAGAGCTAAAAACACAGGCCGTTAGACCATTCCTACTTGGGGAAGCGAATCAGTGGTGGAAGGCCAATCTACAGTCCTTACTGAGACCGATATCGTGAGAAAGATTTCTGCAAGAATTTAACAAATTTTACATACATCCCTCTGTGAAACTACAGAAAAGATATGAGTTTGAATCGTTGATGCAAGAGCAAGGAATGACGGTCGCAGATTATGCTAACAAGTTTATATCTTTGGGGAGGTTTCAGCCATCTACTATGAATGATGAGGAGACCAAAATGTTGAAATTTGAGAGAGGGTTTATTCCACGAATCAGAACCTGGTTGGTAAATGCAAATCCAACAAACTTTGGGGCACTACTTGATGCGTGTTACAGAATTGAGAGAGATATTATCCGCCGAGATGAGATGGGGCAAACGAGAGGAAGGGAGTCGTCTGGAAGCAGAGGGCCTCGTAAAGCGTCCAAACAGAGTTTCAGAGGATCAGGACGACAAGGAAAGAATCTCTTCCAGTACCGTTCTCAGACAAAAAATCAGGGCCAGCAGTCAGCTATTCCGACTTGTCCTCATTGTCAAAAGCGTCACGTGGGAGAATGTTTCATCCAGGCAGGTAAGTGTTTTGGGTGTGGCCAGATGGGTCATGTGCGCAAGGATTGCCCAAACAAGGAGGTCACGTGCTTCGGATGTGGAAAAGTTGGACACATGATTAAAGATTGCCCAGAGAAAGGGTTCCAGCAGCAGCAACAACCAAGGAACCAGCACCAACGCACCAATACAAGGGTTCACGCTATAACCGATGCTGCTGCAGAGGAGGCTACTGATGTCGTGACTGGTATGTTTTAAGATTTATGCAATGTATTAATTTTTGCGAGATATCGTTAATTGTTGTTGCTTAGTCAATCTTGCATAATTCAGGAACTATCTTAGTATGTTCTGTGCCTGCAAATGTACTGTTTGATAGTGGCGCTAGCCACTCATTTATCTCGAGGAAATTTGCAAAGAATATTGATCACGACCCAATCTATATTGAAACGCCCTATAGAGTTCAAGCAGCCGGGGATCAGGTGTTTGTGTCTCATCATATCTTTAGAAATTGTGCGCTTGAGTTTAATGATTAGCGGTTTGAAGCTGACTTAATTCTAATATCCATGAATGATTTCGGCGTAATTCTTGGAATGGACTGGCTCTCCAAGAATTTTGCACACATCGATTGTAACGAAAAGCGAGTTACTATTAAGGGCCCAACGCGCAAGGAAGTAAATTTTCAGGGAGGTTCGAAACTAAGGAAATGTCCCAAGAATATCTATGTGAACGCGATGCGTGCCCAAAAGGCGTTGAGGAAAGGACAAGAAGGATTCCTGGTTTATGCACTAAGTGTCAATCAAGCGTCATCCGATATTTCTCAAGTTTTGGTAGTTCAAGAGTATCCGGATGTCTTTCCAAAGGAATTGCCAAGTCTTCGCCCAGATTGAGAAATCGCATTTGAAATCAATCTAATTCCGGGAGCTGAACCGATATCAAAGGCTCCGTATCGAATGGCGCCAGCTGAATTGAAAGAACTAAAGGAGCAGCTGCGTGAACTGCTGGAAAAGAAACTTGTCAGACCAAGTGTCTCGCCTTGGGGTGCTCCCGCACTGTTTGTAAAGAAAAAGGATGGAAGTATGCGGTTATGTATTGACTATCGAGATATCAACAAGATCACGATAAAGAATAAGTACCCATTGCCTAGGATCGATGATTTGTTTGATCAGCTTCGGGGAGCACGAATTTTCAGTAAGATTGACCTTCGTTCTGGATACTTTCAACTAAAGATCAAAGCCGAGGATGTTCCGAAAACCGCATTCCGGACACGTTATAGACATTATGAATTTCTTGTAATGCCATTCGGATTGACCAACGTCCCTGCAGCGTTTATGGATTTGATGAATCGAGTATTTCAAAAGCAATTGGACAAGTTTGTCATAGTTTTTATCGATGATATCTTGATCTACTCATCAGATGAAGAGTCCCATGTAGCCCATTTAAGAATCGTCCATGACATCTTACAGAGAAAGCAACTGTATGCCAAATTTAGTAAATGCGAATTTTGGCTGCACTCGTAGCATTTCTAGGACATGTTATATCTGAGGATGGGATATCTTTAGATCCTAAGAAAATCGATGCAATCACAGAATGGCCAAGGCCGACAAACTTTACAGAAGTACGAAGTTTTCTTGGTCTCGCTGGTTATTATCGCAAGTTTGTTGAAGGGTTTTCTCGGATTGCTATGCCTCTCACCCGTTTGACGTAGAAAAAGACCAAGTTCGAATGGGCCTCAGATTGTGAAAGGAGTTTTACCGAATTGAAGGAAAAGTTGACTTCTGCTCCAGTTTTGGCACAACCTACTTCAGGTGAAAGTTTTGTGGTATATAGTGATGCCTCTAAGAATGGACTTGGATGTGTGCTAATGCAAAAAGATCGAGTAATTGCGTATGCTTCCTGACAACTGAAGCCGTTTGAGCAGAATTATCCTGTACATGATCTCGAGCTTGCAACTGTAGTCTTTGCCCTAAAGATATGGAGGCATTATCTGTACGGTGAAAGGTGTGAAATCTTTACAGATCATAAAAGTCTTAAGTACTTTTTCACTCAGAAGGAATTAAATATGCATCAATGTCGATGGCTAGAGTTGATGAAGGATTTCGACCTTTCGATTGAGTATCATCCGGGGAAGCCAATAAAGTTGCCGACGCATTGAGTCGAAAGACAAGCCATCCACGTCAACCACCCTTGCAGCGTGATATGGAAGAGTTTGATCATGAAGTGGTCGATTCCATTGATAGCATGCTTGCCAAGTTGGTATTGATTCATCATTGATTGACAAGATTAAGGAGGGTCAAGAAAGAGATGAAACTTTGAAGAAAACTAAGGACAAGATGAAGATGGAACCGTCTGAGGATTTTGAGATCAGAAATGATGATAGTTTGTGGTTTAGGGGACGACTATGCGTACCTAATGATGATGATGTAAGGAATGAAGTTCTTTATGAAGCTCATAAATTCTAGTTTGTCTATCCATCCTAGAGCCAACAAAATGTACCAAGACCTAAAACAAAGATTCTGGTGGCATGGCACGAAGAGGCAAATTGCGGAATTCGTGGAGAAATGCCTTGTTTGCCAAACGTTGAAAGCGGAATATCAAAAACCCGCTGGATTATTGCAACCTCTTGAAGTCCCTGAGTGGAAGTGGGATCAGATTACCATGGACTTCGTGACTGACTTACTAAGGACCAAGAATGGGCATGATGCTATTTGGGTGATAGTCGATCGTTTAACAAAATCTGCCCACTTTCTGGCTATGACGATCAAGGCTACTATAGAGAAGTTAGCTACTATGTATGTTGACCAGATTGTGTGGCTGCACGGTGTGCCCATAAGCATTGTTTATGACCGCGACCCTCGATTCACTTCTCGATTTTGGTCAGCCTTTCAAAAAGCAATGGGCACTGAGATACGAATGAGCTCTGCATTTTACCCCCAAACGGATGGCCAGTCAGAGAGGATCATCCAAACACTGGAAGACATGTTACGAACTTGTATACTTGACTTTGGGGGGAGTTGGGACAAGAATCTCAAACTAGTGGAGTTCTCTTATAATAATAGTTACCATCGATCTATTGGGATGGCTCCTTATGAAGCTCTATATTAGAGAAAGTGTCACTCTCCACTGTATTGGGATGAGATCGGAGATAAAGTTTTCACGGGACCTGACCTAGTTGAACAAACTCAAGAAAAAGTAATGATCATCAAGCAAAGGTTGCAAACAACACAAGATAGAAGTAAGATCTGGGCTGATGAAAGACGTAGACCTCTAGAGTTTCAAGAAGGAGAGAAAGTTTTCTTAAAGGTCTCTCCATCTAAGGGAGTTAAAAGATTTGGTATTAAGGGAAAGTTAAGCCCAAGATTCAATGGACCGTATGAAATCCTGGAGAGAGTTGGTGAAGTTGCATATCGATTGGCGTGGCCCCCATCACTGTCTCAGTCGCATGATGTGTTCCACGTCTCCCAACTACATCGATACGTTTATGATCCAATCCATATTCTCGAAGATCAGCAGCTGAAGATTGAAGAGGACATATCTTATATAGACGAGCCTTTAAAGATCATCGATCGGGAAGAGAAATAGTTGAGGGAAGAGATCTATTCCCATGGTTAAGGTGCAATGGAAGCACCACACTATTAACGAAGCCATTTGGGAGATGGAAGAAAATATGAAAAACTTGTACCCTCACCTTTTTGTTTGACTACTTTTAAGTTTTGAGGACGGAACTTGTAATAAGGTGGGGGGGAGAATGTTGTACCCCGACTGTAACGTACTTGGAATTATGAAGAAGTGGCGTAATGAAATATAAATTCTTCCAAGTACATTTTATAAAGTTATATTAGTGCGTCCTTACTTAAATTCATTTGAGATAGATACAATATAATTATACGAGTGAATGTCACGGAGTGCGTTAAATGACAATTTCACCCCTCTAAGACCTCCTAAATTCGGCCACAAGGCCTTGATGGATCATGAAATATTTTCCAATTATAAGAAGACTAATCTTAAGTGTCTTCTTAAAACAAGCCCAAAATCAATTAAGGATTTCAAGAAGTGGGGAAAATTGTACTAACATGAAATATGGAAATGAAAAAATAACACAAATAACCCCTTCCTCAACCCCCTATATTTCGGCCAAGAAGAGATGGTTCTAGAACCCTCTCTAAATTACAAGACTCCATTTTAGTCTTAGATGAAGACTAAAATAATATAGGAAATTCAAGAATAAAAATAAAATAAAATAGGAAACAAAGCATGGTCAAAAAGGAGATTTCTTCATCTTCTTCTTCTTAGATTAGTAACTTCATCTTCATCTTGAAGTCCTTCAAGAATCTCTCAAGCAAGATAAGGTTCTTGGATACTTAAGCTCTTCCATCCTCCATCCCTATCTTACATACGGTTTTGAAGAGGTTAAGAGACTCAAAGAAATCTTCATCTTCAAGCTTCAAGACTCCTCTACATAAGTAGTATGTCAAGCTTCTTAGTTGGATTAAATTATTCTTAGAATGAAGCTCACATTGTTACTCTTTTTTTGCATCTAAAAAACGTGACTCTCATGGTCACTAGAGTCAAGCTTTTCAAGCTTCTAAGTGCTACTAGCTTCTTGGTGGTTTGAACATCATTCAAACCTCATCTTAGTAAGCTATTCTAACCTCATTCTAGCTCTAGTTTTCACTTAAGAAAATGACTAACATTTGTTCTTTTTCCTCCTCCAAAAACGTGGGATGTATGTTGAAGTGGAGGGAGACTTCAACTCATTTCATTCAAGAATCCAAGCTAAGAAAAGGTTCTAGCTTGAAGAGACAAGTACACTTTAAATGCTCTTGACTTGTGTGTGAAAGTATATGCTTGAATGTCTAGCTAATACTAAGAGTTAATATTAGATGAAAAATGTTAAGCTTGAGGAATGAAATATTAGTGCTTCTTAAGAAATGTGACTTGCATGAATAAATTTTCCCCAAAGATGAATTCTTTGCTCTTTGAACATGAAAAAGATGCATGCCTAAGATGAATGAGGTAAAGCTCTCTTCTTTAACATGTAAGAGAGACGTTTGGAGGATGAGGAAGAATGAACAATGATTCTTGTAAAAAGAATAAGTCTTGTGGGACAAAGGATACATAGAAGTCATATGACTTAAGTGTGCTGTGTATAATCTTCAAAACTGTTTTTGAAGGATTTTGTATGTGACTTTGGAACATGTTAGAACCTGAAATATTATGTTAAAAAGTGTTTTTGATGGTTAGTAAGCCATTTTTGAAGAATAACTTAAGTTGGAACACTTTTAGCAAGCAAAGTGGCAAAAGGAGAAGAAGTTACCGGAACTGGACAGATTCATGTAACGTTTTGTATGACCTGAAAAGGGACCTTAGAAGTCTTCAATTAAGCTAATTTTTCGCATGACACTAGATCTATGTATGTAGTACATATGAAAGTTGGAATTTCATTAAAAAGAGTTATGAGTTATTTTTAATAAATCTTTTGGTAAAACTGCTCAAGCTGAAGTTACTAGAACTGGGCAGAACAGTGTTACGTTGTGTGTGACCTAAAGAGAGATCTTAGAAGTGTCCAATTAAGCTAATTTTTGTCATGACACTAGCTCTATGTATTTAGTACAAATTAGATTTGGAATTTCAGTAAAAAGAGTTATGTTTTATTTTTAATAATCTATTGGTAAAACCCTCAAACTGAAGTTACTGGAATAAGACAGATTCAAGTGACGTTTTATATGACCTAAAAAGGAATCTTAGAAGTACCCAAATAAGCTAATTTTTGCCATAACACTAGATCTATGTATGCAGAACATATGAGATTTGGAATTTCGGTAAAAAAGAGTTATGGTTTATGTTTAATAAAACATTTGGTAATACTGCTCAAGCCAAAATCACTGGAGCTGGACTGAATTAAGTGACATGTTATGTAACCCGAAAATGGACCATAGAAACATACAAATGGGCTGAATTTTTGTAGGATGCTAGCCTTATGTGTTTATTAAGTCTGGGAGTTGGAATTTTGGAAAAAAGACTTACGGCTTGGTCACAATAAATTATTTAGTAAAACTGACCACTCCACAATCAGCATGTAACCAGTTTTCGAAAAGTAAATAGATGACCCCTTTAAAGTTATTGTAATGCTCCAAAATCTTTATGGCGAGTAGACGAGACATCATTATGTATATATAAGTCAAAGAGATCATGAAAATAGGCTGAGTTATGAGAGCTCGAGATCGCGCGAATAGAACAAAAATTCTGGAAAATTTTCCAGCTTAAGGAAAGAGATCATACTTGTATGTATGTGATGCATTTTGTCACGAATTGCATAGTGCACGTCATACATTGCATCATTGTCATTTACATGATTTACAAAACTGATTTTATGACAAAGAAAGATGAAAAAGTCTTTTCAAAATAAAGATTTCTGTTTTGAAAAGAACGATTCCGTTTGGTACCATTGATTCCTGGCCAGCCTAACCCGCTCCAGATCCGGGGTTAATTGATCTGAGGACGATTTACGACCGTTCAGGCCCAGAGAGAATAGACCTGATGACGACCGTTCAGGCCGAAATAATAGACCTGATTTACGACCATTCAGGCCAGGAGAGAATAGACCTGATGACGACGATTGATCGTATGACCGTTTCCGGATCCGGGAATAATAGATTCGAATAGATGGATACGACCGCCTCAGATCCGGATATAATAGATCTGAATATTCTCTCTCATTTTTATTGACGATGATGTTTTAAAAGGAAAGAACGAACAAACTCATTTTCATTTTTATCATACTGCATCACTCATGCATATTCATACATGATGCATTTAATGGCTAGACGCATGTTGGGTACACTGTTACTTAGGATAAGATGTTATGGATTGGTATCTCGTAAGTTATGATCTTAATGTTATTTCTTGTCATATAAGTTATGATCTTAATGTTAATTCTTGTCATATAAGTTATGATCTTGATTACTACGCGTGATGGATGGAAGGTAGGTATGTCGTGAAACCAAATTTTGGGGTTTGGTTCATGTGTATAATTTCCATTTAATTCATGGTCATTTATGGTATACTTGCTAGTGACATTGTCACTCATCCCTTATTTTTCATCCTAGAACCTGCAGGAAATAGGGTCGAGTGGATTGAGGATGAACCTAGAGTTCCGTATCCTTAGAAGATCGGACGAAGGACGACTTAAGGATTTTGTTGTGATGGTCATGGTCTTGTTATGAACTTATGTTAGAACAATGGATTTTTGATTTTCATATTTTGCGATCAGGTTGTAAGAATTATGTCGGATGTTTAGATGATCTTATTTAAAAGTTTTTATTCTACCTCGTTTTTGCTTACCGGTTGATGTATAAGCAGGAAAGTCCACATATTTTGTTATGGACTACGATATATAATGGATCGAGGCCTGGTACTCTCCGTAGTGAAGTACGGCAGGCGTACCGTATCCAGATAGGCCAGGTGCGGGGCGCTACATGGATGGTAGGTGTCAGGGGCATGTGATTATGTTCAGGCTGAGTGTACCGTGTCTGGGACATGGGATCTCCATCTGATTGCGTTTATGGCCGAGTGTAACACCGGGTTTGGGACATGGGATCTCCGTCATAGCGCGTTACCGTTAGTACATGTACATATGTTTATAATGTTTATGTCGTACATGTACAATATGGAGAATCAATCAGTATGTCATGTTCTATTATTCTTATGAAAAGTGCTATAGCTATTTATAAAAATGTTATGTCTTCAAGTTATGAAAATTTCATGTTATGCAAGTTATGAAAAGCAAGTCATGTTTATGAAAAGTCATGTTTTATGCATCATGTCATGATCATGTCACCTTAGGTTTATGATTAAGAATTCCTTAAGTCTATGATGGCACTACGGTGGTCGATGTAGTGTTTACGCATGAAAGTGTAGTACATGTAAGATATGTGAGGATAGTATAATTTATGGATTAGAAGCTAAGTATGGATACTATATGGTGTTACGAATTAAGTAGCACGGAATGATGTTATGTATGTTGTGAAATTTTCTTTATTTACCTGCTTTCAGTTACTATTATGCTATACTGTTTCAAATGGAGACGTGTTTATTATATTCAATATTCATGGTTATTATATTTTGTCACCCCGTCTCCCCATGTATGATCCATATGTCGTATCTAGTAAGACTACTTGCTGAGCGATTAAAAGATTGGCTATTGTTTATGCTTGCCTTATTTATCACTTTTTAGATAACAGGTGTCACTATACAGATTTGTTGATGACAGGCTAGATAGACCATTGATAACGAAGAACATACCGAGAGATTTTCTTCGAAGGCATTAGGTCTCAGTTTATGATGTATTTCAGGAGAGTTCAGTATTATGTATGTTATGACTTGTACGGATTATGATGTAGTGCATTGCATGTCGATTATGACTTGTTTGTGTTATGTTGCTTTTGCTTATCGATTCATTATTCATGTCGACATGTACATGTATAGTATCGATGCCTTGTACTCTTTGGAGTAGAGTATGGCGGGTGCACTGAGCCAGAACCCTGGTTTCGGGCGGGGCGTTACAGTTGGTATCAGGGCAAAGGCTCTAGATCCCTGCGGACACATTAAGTAAACAACGATACGAATTTAAGAAGTGATCTTAGAATTTAAGAAATAATCATAGACATAAGCAATGATCTTAGACGAAAACGAAAGCCTTAGTATAAGAAAGAAGAATGGAATTGGGCAGATACGAGAAACCAGAGAATATAAGTAGGTCATTTAAGTTTTCTGACATTTATACATGTCAAGTCACTAGAATAACTCAATTCTTTTTCCCTGTTAGTAACATAGTAGTCATAAACTGTAATTTCTATAATTTCAGGTTCAGCTTTATTTACGATAATATTTGAGGATGGTGATATAATTTCATAGGCTGATTAAGATAAGATGTGTAGAAGAACTATAAGTAGTGATTTACAATAATTATGACGATTAGCATTTCGTAAATACTTTGCACAAATAGTACGAGTATGATTGAGATGATGAATTTAGAAATTTTTGGAGTAGGTCAAAGATGTTAGTCGTATTAGGGATGTAGATGCATAGCCGTAAGAGTGCGATTATATAAATAGAGACAATGATATAATGAGTCATGTAATATCGGAAATTAATTATAAATTCTGAAGGTCGTCGTATTATCTGATTGGAATTAGTGGACGTAAGTTGAATCCTGGTAATCATGAATAAGTAGGAGTTGATACTATATAAGATTTTATCGGATGATGATTAATGGCTGAAATTGGTAAGTATAAAAGTTAGTAGAACACGCAGAAATATGAGGTTGTAGAATACCTAAGCAGATTAATAGGAGGTATACGGTAATAGTAATTTAAGAAAATTTTATTATAAGTCGGTTAATATTAAGTTGAATTATAGGCGATTAAGAAGTTAAGCGTTTAAATCTTTAACTGTAAAATCGACACAACTCTAAGTTTAGAGGACGAAACTTTTTATAAGGGGAAAGACTGTTACGACCCAAATTTACGGATCAATGGAAATGAAATAAGATAATGGAAAATAGAACGCAAATGTGATGTCGATAAAATTTCGGTGGAATTTAAATTTTATTTAGGATTAATAAGGACATCGACATTATATATCGGAGTTAGAAACGATCAGAAAAATAACCGAACGATAAGTTATCGGATAGTGAGACATGATGGGATTAGATCACGAACACTTCGGACATACTAAACAAATTAAATAAATTAGTCGGTGACAACATAAGCGAGTAGATATAAATTAAATTAAATAAAGATACCCGATAGAATAAATCTACTACAACCTTTTACCACAGTTATTATATTTTCTCCCACTTTACTCTATATGACACAAAAAAACAAACTTTTCTCCTCTCCCCAAGACCCTAGGCCGGCCACCCTACTCTCCCACTTGTCAACATCCACTTTTTCTTTCTTCTTACACACTCCTCCCTCATTATTATCCTACATCCTACATACCCATCATTCCACCAAATTTCTTTCTCTCTTTCCTCCCCAACCCTCACACACGGCTGAAGCTGCTCTCTTCCCTCTCCTTAATTTTGGCTGAAACAACAAGAGAATAACCCTTCTCTTCCCCATTTCATACACTACACATATTCGTCTTCTTCCACCAACAATTCTCTCTTCTCTTTCTTACAAACAACTCAAACTCCCAAAACTTCTTTTCTCTTCACCATGGCTGAGAACAACAAAGGCCAAGGGCAAGAATTTATCTTCCATTCAAACTCCAACATAAATCATATATCATCCAAACATCATCTCCTTCTTCTCCAAAATAAACAAGTCCTTCAACCTTCTTCCTCCCTATGTGACCGTGGGTTTTACCAAGGCAAGAAGGAAATTTTTCTTCATTTCATCTCATATATACACATCTCCAAGGTTAAGTTCAAACACTATTTCATTTTTTCCATACAACACTTCAACAATTATTTATCTTCTAACCAACCTTTTATTCTCTCTCCAAAAATAAAAACAAAGCCTTCCAACCTCTATTTTTATACATAGGACCGCGAATTCCAAGACATGGTATAAGATGTAATTTTTTTTCTCATCATACACACACCTTCAACACAATAACTACGACATCCTCCTGCATTCCAAGCTATAGAGAAAAAGGGGGTTTGAGTGATTTCAAAATATGTGATTTAAATGAATGACAAAACGTGTGCATGATATACACGTATGCATGATACATTGCTTATTACTTGCCTTATTTAGCTCATATATAATGTTGCCATACTAACGAGCCATGAAGCGTTAAAGCTTACATCATATGGCAAATATTTGTTGTGTTTATACTATTTTTAGGTGCCACCATTGATGAACTAAACTAGTTCATTAAGTGAAGTACTTAGTTAATTAAACTAAGTAGTTCATTAAGGGAAGCAACATTTGGAAAAGGCACAAAGGCAACAAGACTAAGAAAGGAAAGTCTCCTCCTCCTCATTTACCACACATATACACGCCTATATACATATATATATAAATATATATATTTTCAGATTTTTTGAAAAAGGCACATACACATGCATTCCAACTTACTACCGACACGTTATATATTTTACGTACGTACGTTAGCGTCACACCATCATACATAACTCATATTTGTGAGTATATTCAGGTCTTATATCATATGATATAAGTCATGGTAATGACAAATTAAATACGACACGTTAAAAGGTTCTAAACCAAAAATTGTCGTATCGGGCGAATACCGAAACTTCGCCAACGTGTCACGTACTTGCCATAAATAAATGGCCAGACCCTATACTTCAAAAATCATCAAAAATTTGGTGCCTAGGGTGATATTTTCAGCCAAAAATTCTTTCCATGTTGGCACACACAAATCACCCCACATTAAGGCCAAAATGTGAAGATTCCAATTTTAATTTTGTCACATGTTAATGGCGCCACTTTAGACCAGCCAAGTGCTGAGATTTAAAGTATATATTATATATATTATGTGTAACATAATATATATAACATGTGCAAGAAGTTGGAATTTAATTAGAGAAAAATCGGATAATCGATAAATATCGAAAATTCGGTTTTCTACGCACACAACACATGGAATATTTTTGGCACATCATATGACACGTATCTAGACACTTTTTACATATGTCATACATCTTAAAATGTTCTAGAAAATTAAATTAAGGGCTGATTGGAATATAACATGTGTGTATTATTAAATGTGCACTATTTTACAAAGTTAGCAAAAATAAATTTTAGCACATGCATATACATTATCCAACGCCCCTACAGCTGAGATGGAGCTTATGTGGAGCCTTGTTGGCATATTGATTGGTCAAGAATCAATCATACAATGGTGGTGAATTAAAGAGAGAAGCTACAAATGGTAAGATTTCAAACTTTGGCTCATTTAAAACACATGCTGAAAATTTCAGCATGTGTAAGTATAGCTGGCCGAAATTTTTAAATACAGATATTTGGTGTCTTGAATTATGTGGATGATTGGAAGAAGAAATGGAAGAAATTTGAATAAAGTACAAAGCCATAAATAGTGATATCTTCAATATCACACATGCTGAAATTTTTCAGCATGAGTAGTATGTATAATGGCCGAATTTGTAGTCTTAAGGGTGTCCAAATTCATTTCCAATTTAACAAGGATATTTTCCATCAATTGATGAGTTATTTTAAAAAGAAAAATCAAAGAAAAATGGAAGTTATTTGAATTATCCCACTAAGTAACACATGCTGAAATTTCAGCATGTTAACTAGCATAATGGCCGATTTTCATCCTTGTGTGGGAGGGATTTTGTCTTGCAAAATTCTTGTGACAATCTTGTGTATTATGGAAATTATTTTATGTTGATTTTGGCACATTTTTTGAGAGATATATTCAGATTTTTCCAAGTCATCAATGATGACAACATCCAACCTATCATGAAGTGCCAAGTAAGCAAAGCTTAAATGATCATCCAATGAGAAGGTGACAAGTAAGCAAGACCATGTCACAATGATGTCTTACATTCTCCCAAAGACTTAGAAGATAATTTTCAAGATGGGGAGGACACAAGGGGGGACGGCTGCAATATGATTAAAAGGAAAGAAGATGAGCAAAAACAAGACAAGCACAAGCATTGCAAAATCAAGTGATTAAAAACGCTAGCCTCTCTTCTTCTACTCTATCTTTCTTTCTTCTTGAAAGCCTATTGTATTCATATTTTCAATATTGAATAGGCTTGTTATAAACCACCACATATTCTATATCTTTGTAAAAGATTGATCAAGGTGTGATCAATCTTCATTCTTGCAAGGTGGTGGTGTTCGTGCGAATCGTATTCATCGTACAAGGTTTGTAAAGGGTTGGAGTTGGTGTGTAACTCCATCAACCCTGTGGTAAGGTGTATTGCATGTGTGTGACTAGTGTGAATCAAGAAAGTTGTTCCTTGAAGACTGGAGTAGGTTGTTTATAACCGAACTAGTATAAAATTCTTGGTGTCATTTACTTTCAGCATTTATTTTCTATTACTGCACAGTTTACTCTTTTTGTTTGCGTTCGTAAAAATAGTAAACGAATTTCAAAAATCACGAAAATTTCTAGAAAAATATCGACACGTTCTAGGGTTAATTTGGCACAAGTTTCAACCCTTTTGGATAAGTATAAGTCGATCAAACATCAAAAGTTCTGAGACTAGTGCAGTCTGATTTTCAGACTTGCAAAGGTTGAGACTTTTATTGTAGTTGACCTACTTCCAAAAAGAATTTTGCAAAATTGTTTCAACCCACTTAAATATAGTATATAAGGAGTTATTGGTTAAATTTTCAGAGCATTTGGACTTACACACAAATAGGAATAAATTTTTCAAAACCGTCTACCGTTTCTGGCAGATTCGCGCAATCTGATCACCAACGGTTTTTGAAGGGGTTAAAGGTTGAATTTAAATTTGAAATTGTTAGGAGACTTTCATAACATCTGAGGCTAAGTTCTCTCAAAATTTTAGAATTTTTGGAGACCTATAACCTGGTTTTAAAAACGTTTTAAAACTGGTCCTGAAAACAGAATCTGTTTTTAGAAGTTGAGTTGTTTAGTCTTAAACAAATTTTAAAAACCACACTTTCCGCACCACCTATTCAACCCCCCTTCTATTGGTGCCTTGCAGATCCTACACAAGCATATAGCCGAATTTTGTGGATTGAAAAACCAAGATGTAGCAAGGTAAAAACATCACCAAGTTCAACCATTCTTCCTCTATTGTTTAGCTTCATAAGTTTTACACTAACTCTATTATTCTTTTTCCTCCAAAAAAAAGTGACATTCAAAGAGAAAGGAGGTGGAGTTTTCTTCCAATCTAAGTGAATAAATCTTAACTTTAAAGTGTAAGAAAAGTGGTAAAAGCAATTACTCTTCATAGATCCTACATGGATTTTTCTAAAGTTTAATATATATATTCATATCAAGGTTGGATCATCATGTAGTATGTTCAAGAATTCTTCATAAGAATATGTATAATATAAGTTTCATATGATACATATCATATATACATTCATACGTTTATGTATATGGCCATAAGGCCCTTTTATGTTAAAAATGGTACTAATGTATTTTATAGATATTTATATGTGTATCATATATGTAAAATTATGAAAAAGACCAAACTATGTATACTATATGTCATAAAAATGTACACATACAAGTATACACATTTATATATATTTCGGCCTAAGGTTTTTGGAAAGGGTACAAATGGATTTAATATATACATATATATATATATATATATATATATATATATATCATATACATACACAGCCTTAGGCCTCCTAAATAGAAATAAAATAGTTTTGCATATGTTATACATGTATATACGTATATCATATGTACAATATATATTAAGATATGTAGTATAATCAAACATATGTTTATTACAATTATATATACACAAACGACCGATAAGGCATTCATGTACTAAAAATAGTGTTATCTTATTTTATAAATACATATATGTGTATTATTCAGAATATATATACATATACATATATATATATATATATATATATATGTGTGTGTGTGTGTGTGTGTGTGTATCATTGAGAAATATATATATATATATATATATATATATATATATATATATATATATATATATTCGGCCTATATATATATATATATATTTTGATGTCTAAGGACTTTATATGAAAAAAGAATATTTATAAGGTTTATGACATGATATATATACATATGTGTGTTTTATTGAGAAAATTATATATAGGTATAGTATACATATAGATTTCGGCCTATATGTATATTTGTGGACTAAATGACTTTATCTTTGTGAAAAATATATTTAAATGATTTATGACATGATATATATTTGTATATGTGTAACATTATGGAAAACATACATATATGTTGTATTTGTTTTTAAAGGAAATTTTGTTTTATTGATATATGGCCTCACTTGTGGTGGAGGAAAAACTTATTACATAATAACGTCATTGTAAGAAAAAAGTGAATGCTAGGAAATAATGATTATCAGCCTCCAATCATATATGATATGCCGCATTAAAACCTTGCCAAGTAAAACCACCCTTTGTGGATAAAACCTTGGCGAAGGAAAAAGCGTACATATTTATATGATTGGACGGTGATATGCGTTACAATACATTGGAAAATAAATTACAAGCCAATTGGATTAAAAAGAAAGACATAAAGTGGGCGGCCATAGAAGATCCAGCGCAGGTTGAGACACGGTCGCCACGTCCATGGTGATATGCGTTATCATGACATATGTCTCCGTCCATGCACATGTAAAATAAAATGCTTGGTTAAACAGGTATATAAGGCATAGCACAAAGTAGTAAGCGAAGAGAATGCAAAGCATACCGAGTCTTCCTGCACTCTTCAGAGTACATGCAGAGATGGTAAAATCATGCCAATGCATATGGAAGACCTGGAAAGCTTAAGGAAAATGAAGATTTGCAGATGAGAGATCCAAAGCCACGGATCCACGAACCTACGACGGTAGAGTATAAGGCAAGAAGTATTGTGTCTGAGGAAAGAGCATTGCATGCTGAGCAAGGTAATGAGCAGCCATATTTGACTCTCGATAAACATGATGAAAATCCAGCCGATGGAGATGAAGAGTGTATGTAGTAGGCGCAGATGATAGTTTCCAAAAAATGATTTTGGTTGCTTGAGCCGAGATAGCATTTGATTACAATCCGATTCTAAGATAATGGAACGATATAGCGGAAGGAAATACAACAAACCAAACACCGCCGCCTGTATCTCCACATTAAGTGGGGTACATGGAGGTAAGCAAAATGAAATCGCCCCCACACAGTTCCCCGAATGATCGCGCAAAATTGCCTCCCCCCTGACGCATAATGTCTGCCAACCGCCGCATAGATATTTAATTTTAGCCTACCAGAAGGAGGTGTCCACCAA
This sequence comes from Eustoma russellianum, assembly GCA_036186865.1. Taxonomy (NCBI): domain Eukaryota; kingdom Viridiplantae; phylum Streptophyta; class Magnoliopsida; order Gentianales; family Gentianaceae; genus Eustoma; species Eustoma russellianum. The sequence continues at coordinate 8,920,589 of AP025046.1, forward strand.
CGAACTACCTGCGGGCAAGGAGACCGAATAGCAGGAATCCATAAGAGCTGTGGTGTCGGTCCTGCTGCAAGTTTGGAACCCTGAATTGTTTTAATCCATATCCCTATGTCATAATGGATGGCAGCTTGAACAGAGGACAGAGCAAATGAGGTTGACTCACCCTACATAAGAGACGCATAGGAACGCCATATGTTGAACACAACAATCGCTGGAACAACTATTTTTAAAACCCCAAAAAGGGACGATAATGTGGAGCGATACCACCAAGAGAGCAGATATTGACGAAGATGTAATGATATGGGGAAAAAATCATATAACTCAGAGGAAAAAAATCCCACATGGGACGAATGGTTGTGCAGTATAGAAAAACATGATCCACCGTGGCCGAAGCTTGCTTACAAAAAGGACACCGCGTTGGACGAGGTGTAGAGTACTTACTATTATAATCCTCAAACGGCATAGCTGAATGGAAAAGGTGCCATAATAATAACTTTACGGCTGGAGAATGATGCTTGTATCAAATGAATCTAGCAGATAACAACGTCGGCTGTGGTATCCTAAAATGTCATAAGCCAATCATAATGTAAATTCTCCCGATGCCGATGGAGTCCAGGTGAGATGCGATTTATGGCCGTTAGAGTGAGCAAGACAAGTATCATGAATGCGGCAGATAAGTCTCCAGACTGGGGAATCTGGTAATCTAGGCAGATAATCCACTCAGTGGCCATATTTAATATGCATATATCTACTCCAAATTGTATCTTGCCACTGATAGGACCACCATATGCGACAATGATAGGCCTTTTATGACGTGCTTAAATCCCGAAGCCCTAAACCACCTTCCTCAGTTGGCGTAGTAATAATAGACCAGGCCACCCAGTGATGCCGATTTTCCCAATACAATGATGCCATTTTGTTTCTATGATCCTGATGACGGATTTTGGTGACCCTCATGCAGAAAGAATGTGTAACGGAAAAGACGAAATCACAGACCCAAGTAATACAAGACGACCTGCTGCAGAGAGTAGCCGAGAGTGTCATCCTTGTAGGCGTTCATCAATATGCTGCAGCAGTGATGTACAATATCGAGAGCGATTAATACCCTTATGTAAATAGGAGCCAAGGTATCGAAATGGTAAAGTAGAACACTGCATGCCTAACATGGCCTCGAATGACCGCTGCTAATGACTTGAGATGTTGGCAGAAGGAATGAAGCTGCTTTTCTGATAATTGACCTTCTGTCCCAAAACTGTTTCATACGAAGTCAAGAAAGTATGAAAGCATCTCAAATTGCTTTGTGTGCCACGTAAGAAAATAAGGAAGTCGTCTGCATAAGCCAAGTGTGTGATAGCAAGCGGAACCCGACCGAGTCAGAAAGGTTGTAGATCACCGGAGTCAACCAAAGATTTTAAGCCTCTACTGAAACCCTCAGATGAAAGAATAAAGAGCAAAGGGGACAACGGGTCACCCTGTTTAACCCATCTATAGGGCCGAAAGGACCCTGAAGTCTGACTATTAATCAAAACTGATAAGGTTGGGGCACGTAAATGATTAAGTATTATCTGAATGAAGAAACCAAGAAACCAAACTGTCATAACAACAGTTCTAAACAATCCCAGCTTACTCTATCAAAAGCCTTCATCATGTCTAACTTCAAACATAATTGAGAGCCACCCTTATCAAGCATGTGAATCATCTCAAGAGCCATTAAAACTTGCGTGGATATATCTTGCTCGGTTAAGAAACATGTTTGCTCTTGAGATATTAATTTGGGAAGCAGTAGTGTCAAACGGATGGCTATGATGCACGTGCAAACTTTACTCAGAAAATTTGTAAGACAGATAGGTCGGAAATCACTGAAAGTTTGAGGAGATGGTATCTTCGGGATCAAGCTTAATAGCGCACTAGCCATGACTGAGGGCTGTGGAACGCCAAGAAAAAAATTCCTGTACTGCTTTTACGACATCATAATGAATAAATGGCCAACAGAATCGATAAAACTGACCATGGAAGCCATCTGGCCCTGCTGCACTGGTGTGGGTCGAGATGGCACACTGCTTCTTTTACCTCTGTCTCCATTGGCAACTGCGTGAGCATAGTATTATCTCTCTCCGAGATCTGACAAGTTATGTGTGAAAGAATGGCGACATGATTATGCATTGACTCCCTAGCAAATAATGTTGTGTAGAAAGAAACCGCTTCGGACATGATTGCCGTGGGCGATGTGCACTGCTCACCAGTAGAAGTGCTGATCTGCTGTATGTGTAATCGTGACTGTCGCCCTTTGACAATAGAATGAAAATAACGTGTGATGGCATCACCTTCCTTGGGCCATTTGACATGGGCCTTTTTGTTTTTAGTAATGGAGCTCATAGGTGGAGGCACGAAGATATTCCGCTTTGGCACGATGATATGACTCGCGTGTGTCATCATTAGGATTGGCATCCCAAATTCTCTCAGCATTATTGAGATTAGATTCAGCTTGCATAAGATTTGTAAAGATATTGCCAAAAATATCTTTATTCCAACGTTGAATGTCCCTCTTCAGAGAAAATAATTTTGAATAAAAGCCATACATACCACCTGTAGTGGGATACGTGGACCACGTATTCTGTGTATATGAAAAGAAATCCGGATGGTGTAACCATGAGTCCAGAAAGCAAAAAGTGCGACGATCAGTAGCACTACCAAAGCGACACACAAATAATAACGGCGTGTGATCCGAGGAGACCTTCGAAAGATGAGTTAGCTGCATATCCTCAAACACATCCTGAAAAGAAGAGTTGGTAAATAACCAGTCCAATCTGCGACGCACTCGGCCTAGACCTCTGCCATCAACCCGAGTGTATCTAGGTCCCTGAAAATGCAGTGCCATCAGAGAGCAAGACTCAATACAGTCATTAAAATCTTACAATGATGCAAGGGGTGGATGTGAACGACCACTATGATCATCAAGCATCCGAAAAGTATTGAAATCCCCTCCAACCAGCCAAGACAAAGTGGATGATCTAGAAAAGTCACATAGAAACTGCCATAGAGAATGACGTAAAGAGGATGTGTGCTTGGCATAGACAGTCGACAAAGCAAAGGTGAAGTGAAGCAGGCGGAATATCAAGGTGAAACGAACAACTTGATTGTGATCCTGCGCATCAAGCAATTGAAACTCCGAATCACGCCAGAATGAGAAGAATAGCAATGTGAAAATCCAAAACTTAAACCAAAACTATTTATCATATTTATACACATGTATATATTGTAGGATCTGCAAGGCACCACTAGAAGGGGGGGTTGAATAGATGGTGCGGAAAGTGTGGTTTTTAAAATTTGTTTAGACTTGAACAATTCAACTTCTGAAAACAAATTCTGTTTTCAGGACCAGTTTTAAAACGTTTTTAAAACTAGGTTAGAGGTCTCCAAAAATTATGAAATTTTGAGAGAACATAGCCTCAGATGTTATGAGGGTCCCCTAAAAATTTCAAATTAAAATTCAAACTTTAACCCCTTCAAAAACCGTTGGCAATCAGATTGTGTGAATCTGCCAGAAATGATAGATGGTTTTGAAAAATTAATTCCTATTTGTGTGTATGTCCAAATGCTCTGAAAAATTTGACCAATAACTCCTTATACACTATATTTAATTGGGTTGAAACAGTTTTGCAAAATTCTTTTAGGAAGTAGGTCAACCACAATCAAAATCTCAACATTTGCATGTCTGAAATTCAGACTGCACTAGTCTCAGAACTTTTGATGTTTGATCAACTTATACTTATCCAAAAGGGTTGAAACTTGTGCCAAATTAACCCTAGAACGTGTAAGTATATTTCTGGAAATTTTTTTGATTTTGGAAAATCGTTTACTATTTTTACGGATGCGAATAAGAAGGGTAAACAGTGCAGTAACTAAAAAGTAAATGCAGAAAGTAAATGGCACCAAGAATTTTATACTGGTTCGGTTATAAACAACCCACTCCAGCCTTCAAGGAACACATTCCTTGGTTCACACTAATCACACACACGCAGTACACCTTATCGCAGGGTTGATAGAGTTACACCTTAACTCCAACCCTTTACAAACCTTGTATGACGAGTACAATTCACACGAACACCACCACCTCGCAAGAATGAAGATTGATCACACCTTGATCAATCTTTTACAAAGATATATAATGAGTGGTGGTCTATATCAAGCCTATTCAAGATTGAAGAATATGAATACAATAGGCTTACAAGAAGAGAGAAAGAAAGAGAATGTAGAAGAAGAAGAGCTAGGCTTTTTGATCACTTTGATTTGCAATGCTTGTTCTTGTTTTGTTTGCTCTCTTCTCTTTCCTTTTAACTTGTTTGGCCATCCCCTTAGTGTGCATTCTCCCTCTTAAAAATTATCTTCTAAGTCCTTGGGAGGATGTAAGACATCATTGTGACAAGGCCTTGCTTACTTGGCATCTTCTTATTGGATGATCATTTAAGCTTCGCTTACTTGGCACCTTCTTATTGGATGAATGTTGTCATCATTGATGACTTGGAAAAATATGAGAATTACACTTAAACATGTGCCAAAATCATCACAAAATAACTTCCATAAATCATAAGATATATCACATAAATTTTGCAAGACCAAATTCCTTCCCAACTAAGATAAAATTCGGCCATTATGTCACATTGCCATGATGAATTTTCAGCATGTGTATCATTCCGTTTCTTTCAAAATAATGCCAAATTTACTTTGATTTTTCTTTAAGAAATGAATCACCAATTGATGGTAATTGTTCCTATCACATGAGAAATGAATATGGACATCTTTATGCTCTAAGATTCGGCCACCATGTCTTCACACATGCTGAAAAATTTCAGCATGTGTGATATGTAAAATATCACACTTTATTAATTTAAATAATATTCAAATCATTTCCATTTCTTCTTCCAATCAATCACACAATAAAAGATGATGAAATATCTCACATAAATGTCATATAATTCGGCCAGCTTGTTGTAGCATGCTGAAATTTTCAGCATGTGATATAAGAGAGACAAACTTTGAATTCTTACCATTTGTAGCTTCTCTATTTAATTCACCAACATTGTATGATTGATCCTTGACCAATCAATATGCCAACAAGGCTCCAAATAAGCTCCATCTCAGCTGTAGGTGGCGTTGGACATGTATGTGTATGTGCTGAAATTTATTTTTGCAACTTTGTAAAATAATGCACATTTAATAATACACACATGTTATATTCCAATCAGCCCTTAATTTAATTTTTTAGAACACTTTAAGATGTATATCATATGTAAAAAGTGTCTAGATACGTGTCACATGATGTACCAAAAACGTTCCATGTGTTGTGTGCGTAGAAAACCGAATTTTCGATATTTATCGATTACCCGATTTTGCTCTAATTTAAATTCCAACTTTTGCACATGTTATATATATTATGTTATACATAATATATATAATATATAATTTAAATCTCAGTACTTGGCTGGTCTAAAGTGGTACCATTAACATGTGACAAAATTAAACTTGTAATCTTCATATTTTGGCCTTAATGTGAGGTGATTTGTGTGTGCCAACATGGAAAGTATTTTTGGCTGAATTTTCTGTCATGTGCACGAAATTTTCATCAATTTTTGAAGTATAGGGTCTGGAAATTTATTTATGGCAAGTACGTGACACGTTGGCGAAGTTTCGGTATTCGCCCGATACGACAATTTTCGGTTTAGAACCTTTTATCGTGTCGTGTTTGATTTGTCATCACCATATCTTATATCATATGATATAAGACCTGAATATACTCATAAATAACCTTATCTCTACATATATGTATGGTGTATAAGTTGAGTCTCGAATTATGAATATACATGTAGTTTAGATTTTAAGAAAGTATGGTTATGGTATTTTCTTAAGTTATGGTAAGTAGGCCTTAAGTAAGTGATGTTATTAGTGGTAGTATGACGAAGGTATCCCCATATGATCGAATCTCATGTTGTATGATATGAAAAGTGATTTTATCGCATTACATGTTTAAAAGTTCATATGTATGTGAATAATAAACGCGAGACGATTGATTCCATTTACATACGATATGTTATTTTAAGTTCGCAGTGTGACATCGATACCGGGATGGTAGGTGTCAGGGGCATATGATTATGTTCAGACTGAGTGTAACACCAGGTCTGGGACACGGGATCTCCATCTGATTGCGTTTATGGCCGAGTGTAACACCGGGTCCGGAACAGGAGATTTCCGTCATAGCGCGTTACTGTTAGTACATGTACATATGTTTATGATGTTTATGTCGTACATGTACTATATGGGGAATCAATCGGTATGTCCTGTGTTATTATTCTTATGTAAAGTGCTATAGCCAATTATGAAAATGTTGTCTTCATGTTATGAAAATGTCATGTTATGCAAGTTATGAAAATCAAGTCATGTTTATGAAAAGTCATGTTTTATGCATCATGTCATGATCATGTCACCTTAACGTTATGATTAAGAATTCCTTAAGTTTATGATGGTACTACTATGGTCGATGTAGTGTTTATGCATGAAAGTGTAGTACATATAAGATATGTAAGAATAGTATAAGTTATGGATTAGAAGCTAAGTATAGATACTATATGGTGTTACGGATTAAGTAGCACGGGATGATGTTATGTATGTTGTGAAATTTTCGTTATTTACCTGCTTTCAATTACAGTCATGTTATACTGTTTCAAATGGAGACGTGTTTATTATATTCAATATTCATGGTTATTATATTTTGTCACCCCGTCTCCCCATGTATGATCCACATGTCGTATCTAGTAAGACTACTTGCTGAGCGATTAAAAGATTGGCTATCGCTCATGCTTGCCTTATTTATCACTTTCCAGATAACAGGTGTCACTATACAGATTTGTTGATGAGAGGCTGGATAGACCATTGATAACGAAGAACATACTGAGAGATTTGTTTCAAAGGTGTTAGGTCTCGGTTTATGATGTATTTTAGGAGAGTTCAGCATTCTGTATATTATGACTTGTACAGATTATGATGTAGTGCATTGCATCTCGATTATGATTTGTTTGTGTTATGCCGCTTCAGCTTATCGATTCATTATTCATGTGGACATGTATATTGGACCTGTATAGCACAAATAGAAGGAGGGGGTGAATAGTGAGTGCGGAAAAAATAGGTTTATAAAAATTTTAATGACCAATTACTCACTTCTGAAAACAGAGACTGTTTTCAGGACCCGTTTTTAGACACTTGGTTGACTGAGTTGTAGACCTCTAAAAATAGCGAAATTTAGTGACAATTTAATCTCAGGTGTTATGAATGTGTCATAAAAATTTCACATTAAAACTCAATGTTTAAGTCACTCAAAGGCTGTACGTGATCTGACTGTGTCAGTTTGGACAGAAACTGTACCTTAGAATGAAAAATTTATTCCTATTTGATGACAACTCCAAATGATCTGAAACTTTTATGAGATGACCCTTAGGACGTTTAGTATACTCAGTTAAAATAGTTTTGAAAAATTTCTTTGGGAAGTATGTCAACCAAGTTGATGTTCTCAACCTCTGCCAATCTGAAAAACAGATTTGCACTAGTCTCAGAACTATGAACGTTTGGACGACTTAGGCTTATCCAAATTCGATGAAACCAGTGGAAAATGAACCCTAAGACACAAGGATATGTTTCTGAAAATTTTTATGATTTTTGAAAATGATTTGCTATTTTTACCGAGACCATAAAATGATGCAAAAACAGAAACTGAGAATAAAGAATGCTGAAAGTAACAACACCAAGAATTTTATACTGGTTCGGCCAACGTGACCTACTCCAGTCTTCAAGGACACCTTCCTTGGTTTTGACTAATCACCAAAGTCACCTTAGAACAAGGGTGGATAGAGTTATACACCAACTCCTTCAATCCCAACCCTTTTACAATGTTCTACACCAAGAACAACACCAATGAAACACAATCAGCACCACCTCACCGAATGAAGGTTTGATCACACCTTGATCAACCTTGTAGACCAATGAATCTTATTTGGGTGATGTGTATGAACCCTATTCTAAATATGACATGTAAGAATGATAGGCTTTGGCTTTATACAAGAGATGAATATGGAAAATGAAGTGAAGTCTTGCAAACACTAAACATAATTTTGCACTTATTGTTCTAGTCTTGTGTTGATCATCTCTTGGCCTTTTTATAGACATTTGGGGCGCCTAAGAGGGTTGCGAGGAGCCTCCCAAATCTGATTTGAATTCTCTTGAATGCCTTTGAATAAATTTGAATACTTTAGGTCATTAATTCCCCCCAAAACTTCAGCCACCAATCTGAAATTTCATATTCAAAAACAGAATTTTTCAGCTTGTTTGGTCCAAGCTTTGACTCCTTAATTTGTGTATCTTTGTCTTCCATCATTGCTTGGTCTTCCTTCATCAATTATATTGTAATATGAACACCACCAAGGCTCCCAACAGGCTGTCCCAGCCGCCCCATCTGTTCAACCAATGTGCTGAATTCAATTTTGAATTTTGCATGGTAACAATGTAGAATTCTTCATAAACATGGTAAATTTCTTTTACCATTTTACCTTGCCTTCTAGAACCTTTCAAGATATGTCTTTGGCTGTGTAATTCATGTATAATACATGTATAAATACATGTGACATAATGTAGCAAATAAACGTTCCATGTACGATGATGTAGTAACTTCAAATTTCAACTTCCGTCGATTGCTCGGTTTTTCGCCGTTTTGTCTCAAACCCCTTCAACATATAAAATGTGTGATGTAACATGTAATATACATATAAACATCTATAATCTCAGCTCCAATGTATGTTACAAATTCGGCCAAGGGGTATATCAATTTTGAATTTGATTTTCCGAGAAATAAGGAAGATGATGGAGAATTGATATATGTATTTGTTTTGAGTGTTGGAAACGTATATTGGCTGGTCATCTTTGTATGATAAGTATATGATGTGTCGGAGATGGCTCGATAGTCATATAATGTGATACATTTCGGTTTATGCACTTTTGTCATGTCGATGTAATTTTGGAAGTTTGATGACATGAAATATATGACTTGAGAGTATCATGGATGTATATATGATGTATATATGACTCTCTTGTCGTTGACATGTGTTGATAGCATATTGACAAAGTGTAGAGATAGAAATCTCATAACATTTAAATCATGTAATCATATATCATATGCATTAATCACGTAACATATAAATCATGTACTTGTAAATCATTCAAACCCTGATTTCTCAACAATCTCCCCTCGTTTGATGATTTGCAAAATAACCTTTAGTCATGATTTAGATGTGGCATAACCACTCCCCCTACACTTATGCATTCATAAGATGTATTTCAAAATGTAATTTCAAATACTCCCCCTAAAGTCATGCTCCCCCTTAAGTCAATCTCTCCCTTTATATCATTCATATAAATTAGAAATTTCTCCCCCTCACGCTCTCTTTGACTTTAAATCATGCTTTTTCTCCCCCTTGATTTTGTAAATCACATCAAAATATATAATTATAGCAAAAGGAACAAGTTATAGTATATCAAAATGGAAATCATGCCTAATTTAGATCGTAAATTTTCACATGTGGCTTGATTAAGGGCTTTTGTAAAGATATCAGCTATTTGTTCTTCAGTACGAACATGATCTATAATAATATTACCATTACTTACATGATCACGAAGAAAATGATATCTTACATCTATGTGTTTTGCCTTATAGTGTACAACAGGGTTCTTAGATAATGTGATAGCACTTGTACTGTCACAATATATGGGGATTTTATTTACATTTATTCCAAAGTCTGAAATTTGATGTTTTAGCCATAATAAGTGCATGCAACAAAGACTTAACGCCATGTATTCAGCCTCAGTAGTGGATAATGCTACACTAGCTTGTTTCTTTGAACACCATGATATTAGTGAGTTTCTAATAAATTGACATGTACCGCTTGTACTTTTTCTGTCTATCTTACACCCTCCATAATCAGCGTCAGTATAAGCATGTAGATTGAATTCAGAGTTTTTATCATACCAAATACCTAATGTGGGTGTGTGCTTAATTTACCGAAATATTCGTTTTACAGCATTATAATGTGAGACTTTCGGATTACTTTGAAAACGAGCACACATACACACACTAAACATGATATCAGGTCTACTTGCAGTAAGATAAAGCAAATAGCCAATCATAGATCTATACAATCCGTTATCAAAGTCTTTTCCAGTTTCATCTTTATCAAGCTTAGTTGCTATACTCATGGGAGTTGTAGATAGCTTTAAATTCTCAAAGTTAAACTTCTTAATCATGTCATTCACATATTTTGCTTGACTTATGTGTATTCCTTTATTAGTTTGTTTAATTTGCAAGCCAAGAAAATAATTTAGTTCGCCTACCATCGACGTCTCAAATTCAAATTTCATACAATTTTCAAATTATTCAATTAATTTATCACAAGTAGATCCAAATATAATATCATCAACATAAATTTGAAGAATAACTAAATCAGATTTTTCTTGTTTTAAAAATAGTGTACTGTCTATGGTTCCTCTTTTAAATCAATTTTCTAAGAGAAAAGTTGCAAAACGATCGTACCAAGCTCTAGGAGCTTGTTTTAAACCATATAGCTCTTTCTCTAATTTGTATACATGATTAGGATATATCATATCCTCAAAGCCAGGTGGTTGTTTTACATAGACTTCTTCTTGTATAAAACCATTTAAGAATGCACTTTTTATGTCCATTTGGTAAAGTTTAAAATTCTTTATGCAAGCAATAGCAAATAGTAATCGTATAGCTTCTAATCGTGCTACGGGTGCAAATGTTTCATCATAGTCGACGCCTTCTTCTTGATTATATCCTTGAGCTACAAGCCTAGCTTTGTTTTTAACCACTTTACCATCTTCATTCATTTTGTTTCTAAACACCCATTTCGTACCTATTATTGTTTTATCTTGTGGTTGAGGTACTAAATCAAAACATCATTTCTTGTAAATTGATTAAGTTCATCATGCATAGCATCAATCCAAGAAGAACCATTTAAAGCATCAAACACATTCTTGGGTTCTATTTCTTAAAGCATAGCATGGAATTGATTTATTTCATCTTCATTTATTCTTCTACGTGGTCGTACACCTTGTGATATATCGCCTATGATGAGTTCATGTGGATGATTCTTATGAAATCTTGTTTGATTATTCTCTAAGTTCTCATGCATTTCTAAGTGATCATGTGTTTCTAGTGTGTTGTGTTCATCATGTACTATGTTTTCTTCTATATCATCAATTACAAGTTTGAGTTCAAAATCACCATCATAATCTTTAGTTGTTTCATGTTCACCGAATTCATCGAATTTCACATGAATGGATTCTAAGATTTGCCTAGTGATAGGATCGTAACATCTATATGCCTTAAAATTTTACAGAATATCCAACAAAGATGCATTCAATGGATTTAGACTCAAATTTATCTAGATTATCTTTTGTGTTGAGTACAAAGCATTTACATCCAAAAACACAAAAATAGCCAATCTTAGGCATTCGATCATTTAAAATCTCATAAGGGGTTTTGTTTCTTTTCTTTCTAATTGATAAACGGTTGACTATATAGCATGCACAATTTACAGCTTCTGCCCACAAGAATTTAGGTAGTTTATTTTCACATAACATTGTTCTTGCAATTTCTTGTAGTGTCCTGTTCTTTCTTTCTACTACGCCGTTTAATTGGGGTTTTCTAGGTGGTGAAAATTCATGTTTAATACCCTTTTCTTCACAAAATGCAATCATATCTTTATTCTTAAATTCACCGCCTCTATCACTTCTAATCTTCTTCATATTTATGCCATATTCATTTTCAAGTTAATTTATTAATTTGGCAATCTCAACAGCACTATCATCTTTATTTGCAAGAAATAAAGTCCATGTATAGCGAGAAAAATCATCAACTATGACACATGCATAGTGTCTCCCTCCAAGGCTTTTAGTACGACTAGGACCAAACAAATCAATGTGTAATAATTCTAAGATAGTAGATGTGCTAATCTCATTCTTAGGCTTAAGTGATTCACGTGTTTGTTTGCCTCTAATACAAGATTCACATAACTTAAAGTTGTCTGTATCAAGTTTAGGCAATCCTCGTACTAGATTCTTTCGTTGGAGTTTTTCAAGAGTTGATATGCCAATATGTTCTAACCGTCTATGCCATAAGTTCACATTTGGTTCATTTGTCATAAAATATTTTACTTTAGCATCTAGTATATCATCTATGGATAGTGTAAAAATATTTCCTTCTCATTTTCCTTTTAGTATGGTTTCTCCATTTTTATTAACTATATTGCAGTATGGATGAGAGAAACACACATCATAACAATTATAAAGAAATTGTGAAATGCTAAGTAAGTTGTATGATAGATTACTTACTAGGAACACGTTGGAGATTTGAAGAGCACTTGGATTTCCGATTGTTCCTTTTCCAATTATCCGACCTTCATTGTTATCTCCAAAAGTTACGGATCCTCCTTTTTCAACTTTCTTTAGTTTGAAAAATAGAGTTGGATCACCCGTCATATGTCTTGAACACCCACTATCAAGAAACCACTTATTTCCTATGTCTTTTGATACCTACAAAACATAACACTAACCTACCCTTTAATATTGGGTCCTTACGGGTTAGTGATTTAGACCATTGTAAGAATACCTTTTGGTATCCAAACTTGGGTAACCTTTCTTTGTCTTCCAAAGGATGATAAGATATAGTGACCGAATGTACCATTGTGAGTTGATTTGTAATAAGTGTTTCGGTTTATTGGCAAGGTGTGTGATCTAGATGCGTTTGTACAATATGAATGTTGCATATGCCTTGATGGCTTCCTTTGATATCTACATGGGACATGCTTGTATTTTTCATGTGATGAACTATAGGTAGTGCGATGAGATGCCATTGATGTCTTGCTAGTTTGTATTGTTACCTTCTTAGGCTTCTCAATTGTTTTGAATACATGTTGTTGTTTAGATGATGATGCAACAAAGTTTATAGATTTACTTTGTACATGACTATCTTTACTATATCCTAATCCGGTTTTGTCATTGTCATGCTTTTGAGACGAGATAAGATGATCTATCATGCAAGTTCCTTTATCAAATTTCTAAACCATATTCTCTAAGTCGATGTTTCTTGATCTCAAGTCTAGGATCTTGGATTTCATTTCAACATTTTCGGATGTTAAGGAAATAATTTCAGATTTCAATGTGCTAATTACACTAGGCGACTCTTCTTTTGAATCGTTTAATTGAGACACAAGATTTGTGTTAGAGGATTCTAACAATTTCTTATCTTCAACTAAGCGTTTCTTTTCTTTAGCAAGAGCTTTTGAAAATTTATGCAATTCAAGATATTGACTAAATAAATCATCATATGAAGCATCAGTATCAGAATCGGAATCGGAATTTACCTCATTTGACGCCTTTGATGCAAAGCAAACTTGAGCCGTTTCATCCTCAGCTTCTTCATTTTCTGAGTCGGATGAATCACTCCATGCAGAAGCTTTGAAGGCCCTTCTTGTAATCCTTTGTTTCTGTTCTGAGATGAGTCTAGTATGATTCCGTTCCTTGTCATGGTTTTTGTTCATTGTTTTGTCCTTGTTTGGGCAGTCATAGGAAATATGTCCAGGTCTTCCACGGTCATAACATTTCATGTCTTTATCATTGTTCTTATTTCTATTTGACTTAGATAAGGTAGATTTATGTTTGTTTCTAAATGACTTCTTCATAAATTTCCTTAATCTTTTAGCCAGTAGAATTAGATTTTCATCATCCAAATCAGTGTCACTATCATTTACGCAATTCGAAGAAGTAGAGACGTTTTCATTTGAATTGAATGCCATTGTCTTACTTTGTTTGGAAGTTGATTCGGATTTCCTCGTAGTAAGTTTGTTTTCATATACCTTCAATGATCCAATCAATTCCTCCATTTTTATTGACTTGGTTTCCTTGCTTTCTTCTATTGCGGTAACTTTCGGATCCTATTCGGATGGAAGGCTTCTTAATACCTTTTGTACCTTTTCCTGTGAAGTAAAAGCTTTGCCAAGAGACTCAAGAGAATTGTAGATGTTAGTTGATCTCAAATCCATATCAACAATGAATTCATTTGGCAACAATTTGAAGGATTCAAGAGTAGACATAAGCATATTGATATTGGACTCTTTTACTTGACTTGTTCCTTCATGCTTCATTTCTAAACTCTTCCACATATCTTGTGCATTAGAACAATTAGATACATAACTAGATTCACTTTTGCTTAAACCATTTAGAAGAAGTTGCATAGCTTTAGCATTCATACTTAGCTTCTTCTTATCATCACTTGTATACTCTAGTTAGACTTCGTAACTTCTATAGCAACACCATCAACCGTGGTTATCTTAGATGGAACAAACAGACCATCTTGTATTATAGACCACAAATCAATATCAATAGCCATAAGAAACAATTTCATACGAAGTTTCCAATGATTAAAAGACTCACCATCAAAGAATGGAAGCCTTTGGCTAGACATATCTTCTTACTCGGTTTTGTGACTAGTTGATGTCATCTCACAAAGATTGTTATATCTTCTTGTTGTGAGTGAACCTTGCTCTGATACCAATTGTTGGACCTGTATAGCACCACTAGAAGGGGGGTTGAATAGTGAGTGCGGAAAAAATTTGTTTATAAAAATTTTAATGACCAATTACTCACTTCTGAAAACAGAGACTGTTTTCAGGACCCGTTTTTAGACACTTGGTTGACTGAGTTGTAGACCTCCAAAAATAGTGAAATTTTGTGAAAATTTACTCTCAGGTGTTATAAATGTGTCATAAAAGTTTCAGATTAAAACTCAATGTTTAAGTCACTCAAATGCTGTACATGATCTGACTGTATCAGTTTGGACAGAAACTGTACCTTAGAATGAAAAATTTATTCCTATTTGATGACAACTCTAAATGATCTGAACATTTTTTGAGATGACCCTTAGGATGTGTAGTATACTCAGTTAAAACAGTTTTGAAAAATTTCTTTGGGAAGTATGTCAACTAAGTGATGTTCTCAACCTCTGCCAAATTGAAAAACAGATTTGCACTAGTCTCATAACTATGAACATTTGGATGACTTATACTTATCCAAATTCGATGAAACCAGTGGAAAATGAACCCTAAGACAAAAGTCTATATTTCTGAAATTTTTTATGATATTTAAAATGATTTGCTATTTTTACCGAGACCATAAAGATGATGCAAAACAGAAACTGAGAGTAAAGAATGCTGAAAGTAAGAACACCAAGAATTTTATACTGGTTCGGCCAACGTGACCTACTCCAGTCTTCAAGGACACCTTCTTTGGTTTTCACTAATCACCAAAGTCACCTTAGAACAAGGGTGGATAGAGTTATACACCAACTCCTTCAATCCCAGCCCTTTTACAATGTTCTACACCAAGAACAACACCAATGAAACACAATCAGCACCGCCTCACCGAATAAAGGTTTGATCACACCTTGATCAACCTTGTACACCAATGAATCTTATTTGGGTGATGTGTATGTGTAGGATCTGCAAGGCACCACTAGAAGGGGGGGTTGAATAGTGGGTGCGGAAAATGTGGTTTGTAAAATTAGTTTGAACCAAAAATCCAACTTCTGAAAACAGTTTCTGTTTTCAGGACCAGTTTTAAAACGTTTTGAAAACTAGGTTGCAGGTCTTCAAAAATTCTGAAATTTTTAGAGAATTTAGCATCAGTTGTTATGAGTTTCTCCTAAAAATTTAAGATTTAAATTCAACCTCTAACCCCTTCAAAAATCGTTGGTGGTCAGATTGCGCGAATCTGCCAGAAACGATAGACTGATTTGAAAAATTAATTCCTATTTGTATGTAACTCCAAATGCTCTTAAATTTTAACCACTAACCCCTTATATGTTATATTTAAATGGGTTGAAACAGTTTTGAAAAATTATTTTGGGAAATTAGTCAAATACGATCAGAGGCTCAACCTTTGCAAGCCTGAAAATCAGACTGTACTAGTCTCAGAACTTTGGATGTTTGAATGACTTATACTTGTCCAAAAGGGTTGAAACTTGCGCCAAAAGAACCTTAAGACATGTGGCTATGTTTCCTGAAAGTCTCCTGATTTTTGATATTCTTTTACTATTTTTACGAACATGATTAAAAGCAGTAAACAGTGCTGAAACAGAAAATCGGTGCAGAAAGTAAATGACACCGAGAATTTTATACTGGTTCGGTTATAAACAACCTACTCCAGTCTTCGAGGACACCTTCCTTGGTTCACACTAATCACACAACACAAAAACACCCTACCACATGGTTGATGGAGTTACACACCAACTCCAACCATTTAGAAACCTTGTATGTTGAATACAATACACACGAACACCACCACCTCGCAAGATTGAAGATTGATCACACCTTGATCAATCTTTTACAAAGATAAAGAATATATGGTGGTCTAAGATAAGCCTATTCAACTATATAAATGTAAGTACAATAGGCTTTTAGGAAGAAGAAAGAAAGAGAGAGTAGAAGAGAAGGCTAGAACACGTTTTGATCTTTGAATTTGCAACTCTTGTTCTTGTTCTTGTTTTGCTCTTCTTCCTTCCTTTTTAACACATTGTTGGCCGCCCCCTATGGGTCCTTCTCCTGTTGAAAATTATCTTCTAAGTCCTTGGGAGAATGTGTGGCATCATTGTGACATGATCTTGCTTACTTGGCACCTTGTCATTGGATCATCATTTAACTTTTGCTTACTTGGCAGTCATTGATTGGTTGAATGTTGTCATCATTTGATGACTATGAAAATTTGAGAATTCCACAAAAATCATGTACCAAAATAATCTTAAAACAATTACCATAACTTCCAAGATCATCACATAAATTAAGCAAGATAATTTCCTCACAAAATTGGATGTAAAAATCGGCCATTACTAGACTTTACATGCTGAAATTTCAGCATGTGATACATGGATGTTTATTTCAAATTGTTGCCAAATTTTCTTTGATTTTTCTCTTAAAAATAAATCACCAATTAGTAGACAATATTCTCATCAATTTTGGCAATAACATGGCCAAAATTAGGCCTAGATACATTCATACACATGCTGAAATTTTTCAGCATGTGTGATATTCAAGATATCACAAATTTACTTTCATATCTTATTCAAATTAATTCCAATTTGTCTTCCAATTAATCACATGAATATACGCTCATAAATGGTGAAAATTGGCCAGCTCTTAATACACATGCTGAAATTTTCATTATGTGTTTCAAATGAGATAAAATTTGAAACATTACCTTTTGTAGCTTCTTTCTTTAAGTCACCAACATTGTATGATTGATTCTTGACCAATCAATATGCCAACAAGGCTCCACATATGCTCCATTTCAGCTGGAATAGGCGTGTATGATATGTATATACATGTGCTGAATTTTATTTTTGCAAACTTTGTAAAATAGTGCATATTTAATAATACACACATGGTATATTCCAATCAGCCCTTAATTTAATTTTCTAGAACACTTTAAGATGTATGACATATGTAAAAAGTGTCTAGATACATGTCTATGATGTGCCAAAAATGTTCCATGTGTTGTGTACGTAGAAAACCGGATTTTCGATGTTTATCGATTACCCGATTTTTCTCTAATTAAATTCCAACTTTTTGCACATGTTATATATATTATGTTGCACATAATATACATAATATAAACTTTAATATTCAGCACTTGGATGGTCTTAAAGTGGCGCCATATACATGTGACAAAATTGAAATTGGAATCTCTATAATTTGGCCTTAATGTGGGGTGATTTGTGTGTCCCAACATGAAATGATTTTATGGCTGCACATAACATCATACCCACAAAATGTTTTGAGTATTTTTGAAGCGTAGGGGCTGACCATATATTTATGGCAAGTACGTGACACGTTGGCAAAGTTTCGGTATTCGCCCGATACGACAATTTTCGGTTTAGAACCTTTTAACGTGTCGTATTTAATTTGTCATCACCATGACTTATATCATATGATATAAGATCTGAATATACTCATAAATATGAGTTAAGTATGGTGGTGTGACGTTAACATACGTACGTAAAATATATAACGAGTCGGTAGTACGTTGGAATACATGTGTATGTGCCTTTTTCAAAAAATCTGAAAATTTATATATTTATGAGTATATATGCGTGTATATGTGTGGTGAGAGGAGGAGGAGACTTTCCTTTCTTAGTCTTGTTGCCTTTGTGCCTTGTCCAAATGTTGCTTCCTTTAATGAACTACTTAGTTTAATTAACTAAGTACTTTAATTAATGAAGTAGTTTAGTTCATTAATGGTGGCACCAGAAAGTAGTACAAACACAACAAATGTTTGCATTTGATGTAAGCTTTAAAGCTTCTTGGCTCGTTAGTACGGCAACATTATATATGAACTATATAAGGCAACTTTCATGCAACAACGTGTTATGTCATAAAATATGTCATGCATTTCTTTGTAACACGTTATTTAAATCATGCATTTTGAAATCACTCAAACCCCTTTTTCTCAACAATCTCCCTTTTTTGATGATTTTCAAAATAACCTACATACATGATTTAAATCTTATCACTCCCCATTCAATCGTGCATGAATTCAAATTTTGAATTTCAAATTTCAAACCGCTCTCCTTTGATTTATGCAATTTAATCTTTCTCTCTCCCCCTTAAATCATGCATTCTCTCCCCCTTTATCTTGGAAAGACAATCAAAAGCGCATGTAAAGATAAAAAGAAATCATACATTTTATAATATCAAACGTGCGTTCGTAAGGGTTATTTATTCGACCCTTTGAAAATGTCCCTTTTGGTACCCAAATTTGGGTGACCTTTCTAGGTCTTCCAAAAGGTGAGAAAGGTGATGAGAATGCAACATAATATATGTTAGGGGCAAATGCGTTTGGCCTTTGGCCAAGAATCCCATCATGCATATAGTATAGTTTCTGTTTTTGTTGTGCATTTCAGTTTGCATGCACGGGACGTGATCTAGATGCATTTTTGTGATATGAGTGTCGCGTATGCATCATTTGTTTCTTCTCATATCTATATGGCACATAATTATATTTTGCATCATGTGAAGAAGAAGCACGATAAGATGTCATAGGGGAAGGTCTAGGCGTCTTCATATATGTCTTTGATGCATCTATTTTCTTAGATGGAATGAATTTGGTTGGTTTGTTTAGTGAATCATTTTTATCAACGTATCCTAGTCCGGTTTTGTCACTATCATGCTTTTGTGAAGAGGTGATGTGATCTAGTATGTTTGTTCCCGTGTCAAATTGTTTCACCATTTTCTCTACATCCGCATTTCTTGATTTCAAGTTTGAAATCTCGGATCTCAGTTCAGTGTTTTCGGATGTCAATGATGAAATTTCAGACTTTAATGAATTTATAATGTATAACGACTCTTCTTTTGAATCGTTTAATTGAGACACAAGATTTGCGTTAGAGGATTCCAACGATTTCTTGTCTTCAATTTAGCGTTTCTTTTCATTTGCAAGAGTTCTAGAAAACTTATGTAATTGAAGATATTCAACGTACAAATCATCGAAAGATAGTTCAGAATCAGAATCGGAATTTACCTCACTATCAAAAAATGAAGGCCTTTGCCTTGACACACCTTCTTTCTCGGTTTTGTCGCTAGTGGTTGCCATCTCACTAAGATCGTCGGATCCTTTTTTTGTGAGTGTTCCTGCGCTCTGATACCAATTGTAGGATCTGCAAGGAACCACTAGAAGAGGGGGTTGAATAGTGGGTGCGGAAAATGTGGTTTTTAAAATTAGTTTGAATCAAAAACCCAACTTCTAAAAACAGTTTCTGTTTTCAGGACCAGTTTTAAAACGTTTTGAAAACTAGGTTCCAGGTCTTCAAAAATTCTGAAATATTGAGAGAACATAGCCTCAGATGTTATGAGTGTCTCCTAAAAATGTGAGATTTAAATTAAACCTCTAACCCCTTCAAAAATCGTTGGTGGTCAGATTGCGCGAATCTGCCAGAAACGGTAGACTGATTTGAAAAATTAATTCCTATTTGTATGTAACTCCAAATGCTCTTAAATTTTAACCACTAACCCCTTATATGTTATATTTAAATGGGTTGAAACAGTTTTGAAAAATTATTTTGGGAAATTAGTCAAATACGATCAGAGGCTCAACCTTTGCAAGCCTGAAAATCAGACTGTACTAGTCTCAGAACTTTGGATGTTTGAATGACTTATACTTGTCCAAAAGGGTTGAAACTTGCGCCAAAAGAACCTTAAGACATGTGGCTATGTTTCCTGAAAGTCTCCTGATTTTTGATATTCTTTTACTATTTTTACGAACGTGATTAAAAGCAGTAAACAGTGCTGAAACAGAAAATCGGTGCAGAAAGTAAATGACACCGAGAATTTTATACTGGTTCGGTTATAAACAACCTACTCCAGTCTTCGAGGACACCTTCCTTGGTTCACACTAATCACACAACACAAAAACACCCTACCACATGGTTGATGGAGTTACACACCAACTCCAACCATTTAGAAACCTTGTATGTTGAATACAATACACACGAACACCACCACCTCGCAAGATTGAAGATTCAATCTTTTACAAAGTTAAAGAATATGTGGTGGTCTAAGATAAGCCTATTCAACTATATGAATGTAAGTACAATAGGCTTTTAGGAAGAAGAAAGAAAGAGAGAGTAGAAGAGAAGGCTAGAACACGTTTTGCTATCTGAATTTGCAACTCTTGTTCTTGTTCTTGTTTTGCTCTTCTTCCTTCCTTTTTAACACATTGTTGGCCGCCCCCTATGGGTCCTTCTCCTCTTGAAAATTATCTTCTAAGTCATTGGGAGAATGTGTGGCGTCATTGTGACATGATCTTGCTTACTTGCCACCTCCTCATTGGATCATCATTTAACTTATGCTTACTTGACACTCATTGATTGGTTGAATATTGTCATCATTTGATGACTAGGAAAATCTGAGAATTCCACTAAAAACATGTGCCAAAATCATCTTAAACAATTACCATAACTTCCAAGATCATCACATAAATTAAGCAAGATAATTTCCTCACAAAATTGGATGTAAAAATCGGTCATTTTGATTTTACATGCTGAAATTTCAGCATGTGATACATGGATGTTTATTTCAAATTGTTGCCAAATTTTCTTTGATTTTTCTCTTAAAAATAAATCACCAATTAGTAGACAATATTCTCATCAATTTTTGCAATAACATTTGACAATAACATGGCCAAAATTCGGCCTAGATACGTTCATACACATGCTGAAATTTTTTCAGAATGTGTGATATTCAAGATATCACAAATTTACTTTCATATCTTTTTCAAATTAATTCTAATTTGTCTTCCAATTAATCACATGTTTCAAGACACAAAATATAGGCTCATAAATGGTGAAAATCGGCCAGTTCTTAATACACATGCTGAAATTTTCATTATGTGTTTCAGATGAGATAAAATTTGAAACATTACCTTTTGTAGCTTCTTTCTTTAAGTCACCAACATTGTATGATTGATTCTTGACCAATCAATATGCCAAAAAGGCTCCACATATGCTCCATTTCAGCTAGAATAGGCGTGTATGATATGTATATACATGTGCTGAATTTTATTTTTGCAAACTTTGTAAAATAGTGCACATTTAATAATACACACATGGTATATTCCAATCAGCCCTTAATTTAATTTTCTAGAACACTTTAAAATGTATGACATATGTAAAAAGTGTCTAGATACATGTCGTATGATGTGCCAAAAACGTTCCATATGTTGTGTACGTAGAAAATCGAATTTTCAATGTTTATCGATTACTCGATTTTTCTCTAATTAAATTCCAACTTTTTGCACATATTATATATATTATGTTACACATAATATACATAATATAAACTTTAATATTCATCACTTGGCTGGTCTTAAAGTGGCGCCATATACATGCGACAAAATTGAAATTGGAATCTCTACAATTTGGCCTTAATGTGGGGTGATTTGGGTGTCCCAACATGAAATGATTTTATGGCTGCACATAACATCATACCCACAAAATGTTTTGAGTATTTTTGAAGTGTAGGGGCTAACCATCTATTTATGGCAAGTACGTGACACGTTGGCGAAGTTTTGGTATTCGTCCGATACAACAATTTTCGGTTTAGAACCTTTTAATGTGTCGTATTTAATTTGTCATCACCATGACTTATATCATATGATATAAGATCTGAATATACTCATAAATATGAGTTAATTATGGTGGTGTGACATTAACATACGTACGTAAAATATATAATGTGTCGGTAGTACGTTGGAATACATGTGTATGTGCCTTTTTCAAAAAATCTGAAAATATATATATTTATGAGTATATATGCGTGTATATGTGTGGTGAGAGGAGGAGGAGACTTTCCTTTCTTAGTCTTGTTGCCTTTGTGCCTTGTCCAAATGTTGCTTCATTTAATGAACTACTTAGTTTAATTAACTAAGTACTTTACTTAATGAAGTAGTTTAGTTCATTAATGGTGGCACCTGAAAGTAGTACAAACACAACAAATGTTTGCCATTTGATATAAGCTTTAAAGCTTCTTGGCTCGTTAGTACGGCAACATTATATATGAACTATATAAGGCAACTTTCATGCAACAACGTGTTATGTCATAAAATATGTCATGCATTTCTTTGTAACACGTTATTTAAATCCTGCATTTTGAAATCACTCAAACCTCTTTTTCTCAACAGTATGAAGCCTATTCTGAATATGACATGTAAGAATGATAGTCTTTGGCTATATACAAGAGATGAATATGGAAAATGAAGTGAAGTCTTGCAAACACTAAACAGAATTTTGCACTTGTTGTTCTTGTCTTGTGTTGATCATCTCTTGGCCTTTTTATAGACATTTCGGGCGCCTAAGAGGGTTGAGAGGAGCCTCCAAAAAATCTGATTTGAATTCTCTTGAAATGCCTTTGAATAAATTTGAATACTTTAGGTCATTAATTCCCCCCAAAACTTCAGCCACCAATCTGAAATTTCAGATTCAAAAACAGAATTTTTCAGCTTGTTTGTCCAAGCTTTGACTCCTTAATTTGTGTATCTTTGTCTTCCATCATTGCTTGGTCTTCCTTCATCAATTATATTGTAATATGAACATCACCAAGGCTCCCAACAGGCTGTCCCAGCCGCCCCATCTGTTCAACCAATGTGCTGAATTCAATTTTGAATTTTGCATGGTAACAATGTAGAATTCTTCATGAACATGGTAAATTTATTTTACCATTTTACCTTGACTTCTAGAACCTTTCAAGATATGTCTTTGGCTGTGTAATTCATGTATAATAAATGTATCAATACATGTGACATCATGTAGTAAATAAACGTTCCATGTACGATGATGTAGCAACATCAAATTTCAACTTCCGTCGATTGCTCGGTTTTTCTCCGTTTTGTCTCAAACCCCTTCAACATATAAAATGTGTAATGTAACATATAATATACATATAAACATGTATAATCTCAGCTCCAACGTATTTTAGAAATTCGGCCAAGGGGTATATCAATTTTGAATTTGATTTTCCGAGAAATAATGAAGATGATAAAGAATTGATATATGTATTTGTTTTGTGAATTTGGTATTGATCTCTCCATGTATTGCATGAAATTTTTGAGTGTTGGAAATGTATATTTGCTGGCCATCTTTGTATGATAAGTATATGATGTGTCGGAGATGGCTTGGTAGTCATATAATGTGATACATTTTGGTTTATGCACTTTTGTCATGTCGATGTAATTTTGGAAGTTTGATGACATGAAATATATGACTTGAGAGTATCATGGATGTGTATATGATGTATATATGACTCTCTTGTCGTTGACATGTGTTGATGGCATATTGACAAAGTTTAGAGATAGAAAGATATAGCTTGTCGTCTCGGAGATAGAAATATATGTCGAATGTATATCCATGAAATGTATATATGCCGTGTGACTCCAAGAATTATATGATGTGTGTATCCATAAGATATATATGCCGAGTATGTCCAAGATATATATATGCCATATCCAAGAGATGTATATATGCCGTGTATGTCACCTAAGAATATTATCAATGTGTGCTATATGATTTAAGCCTTAAAGCTTCATGGCTCGTTAGTACAACAGTGATAGATATAGGCATATAGCACATACGCATTTTGAAATCTCATAACATTTAAATCATGTAATCACATATCATATGCATCAATCACGTAACATATAAATCATGTACTTTTAAATCATTCAAACCATGATTTCTCAACAATCTCCTCCTTTTGATGATTTGCAAAATAACCTTTAGTCATGATTTAACCAGAATTTAACTTTAGTCATGATTTGCAAAATAACCAGAATTTAACTTTAATGTTCACAGGCTGAGAGATTGATGTTGGATGGAAAGTTTTCTGCCTGACATCGATCGATCGAAGTGAGAGACTGATGTGGCATCGATCGATCGATGTCCTCAGTCTATGAGATCGATGTTGGACAGTGAGTTCCAATCTCAACCATTCTTGTCATAGTGTAATTTTCTCATTTTGCATCAAGTCTCAAGTATAAAATTTAACTTATTTAAAACATCTTTACATCATCAAAACAAATTATATCTTAAAAATCTCCTCTTTTTTGATGATTTCAAAACCATAATTCAAAAGATGTTTTTACTTTGAATATTTACATCTCCCCCTTAGTCCATGTATTCTTATCATATCAAAGACTCCGCTTTAATATGTAATCTTCCTAAAGCTAATAAATATGATCAATATGCTCCCCCTCAATCCATGCACCAAAATCTTTTCAATATGTGAGTTAGCAACTAGCATAGCAAAGTAACATCAATCATTTTAAACAAGCATATGCCACCCTCACTATTCTTTCCATGCATATTACTTATACCATGTATATACCATACCAATCACACCAAAATCCAATACTATTTACCAAGAAAGCAACGTAAGTACTTTAACCAACTCACATCAAGCAACTATTGCTACCAAAAAAACACTTTCAAGACCAATTTATGCAAACCATGCCATGTTACCAAAAATTAAGCCAACTTAAACTAACTCATGCATACTTATGCAAAAAAAATCAAAAAAATTTATCAGACAAGCCAGACAAATTCATGCTTACCAAATATGCAACATCAAAACAATTTATTAGACAAGCCAGACAAATTCATGATTACCAAACTTAAACCAAATTCATGCTTACCAAACTTAAACCAAGTCATGCTTACCAAACTTAAACCAAGTCATGCCAACCATGCGATGCATCTCATCAAAATGCCAACTTCTCTCCCTTTTTGAAAACATCAAAATAATAAGAGACGCGGAGATGAAGGATTAAAAACATCATGAAGGATTAAAAGCATCATTAAGCAAATGTGTATGAGATACATGAGTAACCTCATCTTCTAAGCTAATCCTATAGCTACGAGGGGAATAGCGGAAATCATGGGATAACTACTCTTCATCAGAGGAAAAAGCTAATCCAGGAAGGCACGCCTTGAGTTTCTCCTTAAGTTTGTTTTATTTCTTCTCTATAGTTGAAACTTGCTTTTGAGATTTGTGTTTTCTTTATCATGATCATCAATGCGTACAGCTTCTTTGGTTAACTCCTCTCCCCATTGACCAAGAGTGCGATGCATCTCTTCAATTTCAGCCTCCGCGTCGAATTGCTCCTCTGATTCGCTAGCTTCCTCTGTTGCATCTTTTCCTTTGTCCGCTTGGGAGGTAGAACTAGGTTGTGTTGGAGGTTGTAGGGGTTCAGTGGATGGCTCGGTGGGTTGTGTTGGAGGACTAGGATCCGCAAGGGGGATATCTTCAGCTTCTTCTTCTTCTTCTTGGTCATGTTGACCACCTCGCCTTTGCGTTTCTTTTCGAAATTTATGTATTTGTTGGATGTTGGTCTTTGTTTAATAATCCTTATTGGATATTTGTTTGGTAAATTCTTCATCCAACTCTACATTGGCCTTTTTGAGCAATCTATAAAGTAGATTGCTATATGGAAGCGCCTTTGCTTTCTTCGTAACGTCTTCCATCATATTTGCGAACACAATCTCCCCAAAATTTACTGGTTCCCTCATAGAAATACGGTAAGCAATGTAAAAATCTAAGTTGCTAGGGAGTTTAGCCGACTTTCCATTTATACAGAATGTAACAATGGCAAGTAAAACACGATAAACTAAAGGCATGTCATTTGTATTTTTGGTGGGGTGAAATGCAAGGTAAGTTTCAACCTCATCTTCGGATATTTGATACTTATAGATATCCCACCTCCACGGATCAAATCCTTCCAACCCTCATCAGGAACACCAAGCAACTCATTAATGGTCTTAGAAGTAAACTCTAACAATTGACCATCTATTATCGAATTTAAAGCATTTGGCACTCTATTTCTGTAATCTACACATAGATTAGCATAGAACATTCTCGTATAATGGATGGACATGTTATCCATTTGAGAAACTTCCCAAACAGGTCTCCATTTTTGATCATCGAACCAATTGATGATCGGTTTCAATTCCTCATTTCTCAAAATGTCTTTAATTTTGAGAAATTTCAAGGGAATGGTAGACCTCTTCTTGTTTTCCCATTCTCTAAACAACAATTGAGCTCTAAGGGATTTGTAAGCGAATTTACCTACGCCCGTAGGCTCTTTCAAAGCATCCTTGTAGTCCTCAAACTTGTGCCATGGAAAATTGTTGAGGGTTAGCCTTCCCCTTGTCTCACTCAACATAGCTTCATGAGAGGAAGTTGCCTTCTTCCTCAACTCTTGAGTCCTAGACCCGGTTGGAACTTGAGGATGAGAGTGTGGAGGCACATTTGCTTCCTCCTGAGATGTTCTTTGCCTTTTATGCGCTTTGGGAGCCATTGAAGGGTTAGGGTACGAATATTTTCAGAAAATGGTGATTGGAATGAGAGGCTTTGTGCAAGGAGTGATTGATTTGAAGAAGAAATGAGAATTTGTGCAAGAATTTGGAGTTGAGAGAGAGAGAAGAGTTTCGAGTTGCTGAAGGATAGAGGTTAGGGTTGCATTTTTGGGAAAGAGAAGAGTGCAGAGAAATTAGATTTTGCAGCTTTTAATCTTTCTGCCCGCTGACATCGATCGATGTCTGGGACATCGATCCATCGATGTCCTAGACATAGATCGATCGATATCTGTCTTACATCAGTATCTCAGATTGCCACATAGATCGATCGATGTGTTCTGGAATCTGCCTTTTTGACAGTTTTGACCATCTAACCATTGTTTATCATCCCTAATCTTGTTCTAATTGATTCGAATGTCTCAGTGAGAAGGGATTTAGTAAAGATATCCGCTAGTTGGTCATTGGTTGGAACAAATTCGACGCATACTAATCCTTTTTGAATGCAATCCCTTATGAAATGATGCCTTACTTCAATATGTTCTGTCCTACTATGGTGGACCGGATTTTGTGCTATACTTATTGCTGATGTGTTGTCACATAGGATGAAAACTTTATGAAACTTAACATTGTAATCGTTTAAGGTGTTGATCATCCAAAGTAGTTGTACATAACACGAAGCGGTCGATACATATTCGGATTCTGCCGTTGAAAGTGACACACTATTTTGTTTCTTGGAAAACCAAGAAACTAAACAATCTCCAAGGAATTGGCATGTTCTGGAGGTGCTTTTTCTATCAACTAGATTTCTGGCATAGTCGGAGTCACTATACCCTCTTAAATCGAAACAACCATTTTTGGGATAAAACAACCCAAAGTTCAAGATTCCTTTTAAGTACTTAAAGATACGTTTAACGACAACTAGATGTGATTCCTTAGGCATACTTTGAAATCTAGCACATAAACGCACATCATGCAAAATATCTTGTCTACTAGCGGTTAAATAAAGTAAACTCCTAATCATACCCCTATATTTGGTTACCTCAACCGGCTTTCCTTTTTCATCTTTGTCAAGCTTTGTACTTGTGCTCATTGGTGTGCCCAACTTCTTCCATCTTCAAACTTGTATTTCTTGAGTAAATCCTTTGTGTACTTTGTTTGATATATGTATAATCAATCTTGAGTTTGCTTGATTTGAAGACCAAGGAAGAAATTGAGTTCACCCATCATGCTCATCTCAAATTCTCCTTCCATCAATTTAGCAAAATGCTCATAAAGAGAATTATTAGAAGCACCAAATATAATACCATCCACATAAATTTGAACTAGCATTGATGGTTTCCTTGTTCTTTAATAAAAAGAGTAGTCTCGACTTTTCCTCTTGAAAACTCATTTTCAAGTAGGAAGTTACTTAATCTTTCATACCATGCCCTAGGAGCTTGTTTAAGTCCATAAAAGGCCTTTTTGAGTTTAAATACATGATTTGAATAATCATGATTTTCAAACCCCGGTGGTTGAGCTACATACACCTCTTCTTGAATTATTCCATTCAAGCATGCGGAGTTCACATCTATTTGATATAGTTTGAAATCCTTATAACATGCATACACTAATAACATCCTAATAGCTTCTAACCTAGCTACGGGGGGAAAGGTCTCATCATAGTCTATGCCTTCTTCTTGTCTATATCTTTGAGCTACTAGCCTAGCTTTATTTCTAGTGATGTTTCTTTTATCATCTATTTTGTTTCTAAATACCCATTTAGTGACAATTATAGGATGATCATTAGATTTACCCACTAATTCCCAAACATCACTTCTTTCAAATTGATTTAGCTCTTCTTGCATATCTAATACCCAATCTTCTTCATTTATTGCCTCTTTTATATTTTCAGGCTCAACTTATGAAATAAAAGCAATTTCACTAAATTTCCTCCTAGTCATTATGCCTTGACTAGTTTCACCTAATATTAATTCTTTAGGATGATCTTTCCTATACTTATATGACTCCGGTAAATTTGAAGTATCTCCTCTTAGTTCTTCATCTTCAACCTTAGATACAAGTGGATCAATCCTAATGTCAATAGCAATATTCTCTTTTGGATTTTTAAATTTTTTTATATGACTTACTCCAATTATTTCCTCATCATTATTATCATTTATATACGACTCATCCTCAAGGAATTCACTAAAATTGATATGAATTGACTTTTCAACTTTCATACTCCTTTTGTTATATACTATAAATGCCTTGCTATTTTGAGCATATCCCATAAAGATTCCTTCATCCGATTTGAAATCGAGTTTATCCAAGTTATCTTTGGTGTTAAGTATAAAACAATTACAATCAAATACCTTGAAATAACCAATATTTTGTACTCTACCTTTCCAAAGCTCGTAAGGAGTCTTTTTGGGAGATGGTCTCAAATAAACTTTATTGATCACATGACAAGCGGTGTTTACCGCTTCAGCCCAAAAATACTTGGGTAGCTCAAATTCATTTAGCATGGCTCTACTCATTTCTTGAAGTGTTCTATTTTTCCTTTCCGCAACACCCTTTTGTTGAGGAGTTCTTGCAGCCGAGAAATTATATCCATACCCTTTGGATACACAAAATTCTTGAAACTCACCACCTCTATCACTTATTATTTCCTTGATTGTATCTTCTCTTTGATGTTCTAATCTCCTACAAAGTTTTATAAACTCATCACATGCATCATTCTTTTTGGCCAAAAACATAACCCAAGTAAACCTAGAGAAGTCATCTACCACTACAAAGGTGTAATGTTTTCCACCTAGACTTGCCGTACCAATATCCCCATACAAATCCATATGACGCAATTGTAGAGGTTTGGTTGTGGAGATTTTACTTTTGGGCTTGGAGCTTGTTTTAACAAGCTTTGCCTTTTGACAAGTGTCACATAAGCTATGGTTTTCGAAATTCAATTTTGGAAGACCTTGGACTTTTTCATTTTTGCAAATCGCTTTGAAAATTTTAAAACTAATATGTCCAAGCCGTCTATGCCATAGTTGAGCCAAATCTTTTTGGCAACTATGCAAGAAACACTTTGTGATATCAAATCATGCGTGCT
The DNA here is from genome assembly GCA_036186865.1 of Eustoma russellianum. Lineage (NCBI taxonomy): Eukaryota > Viridiplantae > Streptophyta > Magnoliopsida > Gentianales > Gentianaceae > Eustoma > Eustoma russellianum. Next base: position 8,950,681 of record AP025046.1, read on the forward strand.
AAATTTGTAAACATCATTTTTTCTTATAGCCTCAAAAACAATCTTATTGTTCCTTTTCACAATACATTTTCTTTTTCAAAATTCAACTTCAAAGTTAGCATCACATAGTTGGATAACACTTATCAAATTATATTTAAGCCCTTCTACATATAATACATTATTAATAGTAAAAGAAGAGTTACCAATTTCTTCATGTCCAAGGATTTTGGCTCTCCCATTGCCAAAATGCACCGTTTTACCATCTTGGAGCTTGAGCTTGATGAACAACGTTTTGTTTCCGGTCATATGCGTTGAACATCCACTGTCCATAAGCCATTTGATTCCTTTTTCTTTGGCTACTCCATTTACCTTGAGAGCCTATAAAATCAAGAAATTTATGCATTGGTACTCTTTGATGGTTGGGTCTTTTAGGGTTAGCTTTTCGACCCTTAGGCTTCCAAACATACATACTACTAAGTCTAGCATTACATACACTTTTCACATGTCCTATTTTGTTACAATGAAAACAAGTAGGTACATGTCTTGGTTCGTAAGATGATGAGCTATGTTGTGTTCTTGTCTTATTTGCCTTTTTTCTTTGAGAACTTAGGCTTAGTATAAGAATGTGATGGATTAAATCCTAAACCAGTTTTATCATTTCCAACTCTTTGGTTTCCAAGTAACTTATCTAGATTATTTTTACCATTTGTTAGTTTTTGTAAATCTAATCTTAGTCTTTCACATTCTTTCCTAATTTCTACTTTTTCAAGAGCTACGGTTTTATGCATGGTAAGTATAATGACATGATCTTGAAATATCAAAATGTTCTTAACATGCAAACTCTTATTTTCTAAAATGCACTTCTTAAAATCTTTCTTCAAATGTTTATACTTCAAATTTAGCTTTTCAAAATCATCTTGCAAGTCCCCTATTTCATCTTGTAAATTAAAAGGATTAGAATTTACCTCAAGGTCATCTTCAATTGTCATGAGACAAGTATATTGAGCCTTAGGATTTTCAACAATTGCAACAAGTCCAAAATCATTGTCTTCACTTTCTTCTTCTTTTGATTCAGAGAGGAGATCATCCCACGTGGCTACCTCCGCATTAAGAGCTTTCTTCTTTTGAGGAAAGGCCTTATTTTTTTGCTTTTGCGACTCCTTGACGTGGCAATCGGCAATGAAGTGACCGGGTCGACCACACCTATACCAATTTTCACTTGCTTCTTTTTCCTTGGGTGGTCTCTTGAAAAACTTTCTTGCTTGAGCCTTATTTCTTGTTGAATTTTCTCACTAGAAGAGCAACTTCCTCATCCGATTCATCGGATTCTACCACCAATCCTTTATGTGATGTTTGTGTGGGCTTGATAGGATTCATCCTATTTTGTTCATCAATAAGAATTTCATGTATAAGAAGATTACCGGATAGCTCATCAAGAGTAAGAGTCTTGAGGTTCTTTGATTCGGTGATGGCGGTGACTTTAGGTGTCTATTCTCTTTGCAAGGAGTTGAGAAGTTTTGAGACAAGGTCTTCATTTGAGATTTTCTTGTCCACCATGGAAAGTTGATTCACTATTTGTGTGAATCAGTCGATTGTCTCATCTATCTTTTCACCATTCTTCATCCCAAACATTTCATATTCCATCATGAGCATAAGTCTTTTGGCCATTCTTACTTGCTCAGTCCCTTCGTGTAACATTTCAAGCCTCTTCCATGCTTCATGGGCTGTTTCAAGACCATGAAGTCTTATAAGTTTGGTGATGGTAAGAGCACTTGAAAGAACATCGAATGCTTTGCCATTGATAGCGAAGTTTATTTTCTCTTCGTCGGTGTAGTTATCTTCATCTTTGAACATTGATTCTCCTTTTGAGTTGGTAATCATAGGAACTTCGATTCTTTTGACAACGGCTCTCCATATATCAAATCCACAGCCTTTCAAATGATTGATCATTCAAAATTTCCACAAAGAATAATTTTGGGCATCAAACATAGGTGCTTTAGTACTTGATCCTGAGAATAGTGCAGTTGGCTTGGAGGTTGAGGTATGAGATGAAGAGGTTGTCATTGCCATGATCTTTAGCCTTGCTACTTGTAAAGAGAGATCAAGCAATCAAGGTTAGACTCTGATACCAATTGTTAGGTACGAAACACACTCTAGAAGGGGGTGAATAGAGTGTTTGGCACTTTTGCAGAATTTTCTTGTTTAGCTCAACCCAAATGGAATTCAAAATCAAAGCAAGAATGGGAGGTGAGAAACAATGAATGAGTACACCGGATATAGAGTGGTTCGAATCGTAAATGATTCTACTCCACTATCACTTTGTTGCCAAAGTGGAATTTCAACAACTACTCTTCTTATTAAAGATAATAAGAACAACCACAACAACATTTACACTAACACCTTAGTGTAAGCAACAACAACAACTTCTTGCACAAAATACACTGTGCAACAATAGCAACTACATCTCTTGCAAGAACAACTTCTTGCTACCTCACAACTTCAACAAAGTTCTCTCAAGAACTTTCTCATAGTGGGTTGAGGAAAAAAGTAAGGATCACACTTTCTCACTAGTCTAAACACAATAAAGAGATCAAATATTTATGGTTCCTCTTGTGCTAGACTCTATATCTCTCAATATACAACAATGAAGAACAAAGAAAGCCTTAACAAGCTTTAAGCACTTTTACAAATATGAGAGAAGTATAATACAATGAATGATGAAGCTTGATGATGGTGAAAGTGTGTATTCACATCATCCAAACCTCTTCTCTTTATAGAATATGTTGACCACTTTTTGGAGCCTCACACATGTCTTTGAGTCAATCCTCTTGTCTTTGAAAAATTGAGAAAGTAGCTTTTAGCCACTTTAATTTGAATTTGCTCCATGGACATCCTAGAGTGTCTTGAATATGTTTGCAAAAGTATAGAAGGCATTACACAAACCAAGGTAAAGTCTACAAAAAATTTGAGCAAGATTGGAAAGAGAAAACATTAAAAATCTCCCTTGGATTGTGTTGCAACGATCATAAAAATTTGAATTTTGGGGGACATCGATCGAGCGAAGTGCCTGTGGTGAGAGATCGATGTCCTCCAGAAACTTTACAGTTTTGAAACTGCTTGAAATCGATCGATTGAAGTCTCCCCTAGAGAGATTGATGTCATATCGATCAAGCGTTTCTGTCTGACATCAATCGATCGACGTCTCTCTAGGGAGAGACTGAAGTGACATCGATCGATCGACGTCTCCAGGTTGAGAGATCGATATTGGACAGAAATTTTTTTTGCCTGACATCGATCGATCGAAGTGAGAGACTGATGTGACATCGAACCAATCCATGTCCTCAGTCTGAGAGATCGATGTTGGACAGTAAGTTCCAATCTCAACCGTTCTTGTCATACTGTAATTTTCTCATTTTGCATCAAGTCTCAAGTATAAATTTAACTTATTTAAAACATCTTTACATCATAAAAACAAATTATGTCTTAACACGATATACTGAAACTGATTAAGATTAGAGATAAGGGTAGGTCCTCATACATCAGAATGCACTATGAAGAAAATAGAGTTGACTCTTATGTTATTTGGTCATAATGTAATTCTATGACTCTTAGGGAATGCATGTTTCACATCTCATGTGAGTGGTATTATTCGTAAAGCAGAAATAAGAGCTTAAGCAATCCGAAAGATGGATGACCCAAACATCTGTGCCATAACCAAGGCTGTATTTTGACCGTTCTGTAAGCAAGCATGGTATGACCTTTGTGGGTCATCTCATCAACGTAGTAAAGGCTACTGTGTTAGTTCGATGATCTCTTTTGCAAGAATGTCCTGCAAGAGACAAAAATCAGGATACATTAACACAACACAATTAAGTTCTTTTTCACCTAACTAGTTGATAGTAACTTGGATGACAATATTGGGACATAAAAACAGTTATTAACTTTATCTATGGAGAAAAGGCAATACATCCATTTCTTTGAACTTTGACTAATTCTCAACTGGCTGTTTCAATATGGGTTTTAATGGTGATGGCAAAGAAGTTTATGAAGTCTTTAGGGTCATACGTCATTGTATCTGTAACTCCGAAGTTAAAGATCCATTTATGATTTTTTTCCTAGACGTATACCTAGATGTGGAGCTGGTGTTGTGGGCTTTGGACTGGGGTAAACATTCAGAGTACACAAAATATGGGGTCCGATGTGCAGCTTTGAAGACATCTGGGGTTATATATGTAATTTTTGAACTATATGGGTGTAAATGTGAAGAATTTAAAACATTTGGGATAAATTTGCAAATTGTGAAATATTTCGGAATGAAAAAAAGAATAAAAAGTTAGGGGATTGGGATTTAAAATCTCTACTCACTCCTTTCTTATCTAGCTCACTGTACAAAGATACATATCTCTTCATTTGGTCGTTCCCCCCTCCCCCTCTTTCTTCTTTGTGTCGAGTTCTATCTTCCGCTCCATTCGCCCTCTCGCTATGAATGCTCCTTTGCTCCACCACTACTGTTTTCGTTGATTGTCTGGTGTGCACGGCCGCTGCTGCTTCCTATGCCACCGCCGCTACTCTCCACATCGTCGCCACCTTTGGTGACCTCCGGGATGCCGGTGTCGGTGCGCTTTATCCAAGAAAGGCCAAAAACATACTAGGTTCAAGGGTTGAAAAAAAAAAACCACAAAGGGGGGTTTGAGTTAATCCGTCCAAACACTAAGATGAAAATATAATCATCTCTCATTATAGCGTGTGTTGTACACTTCAAGCTAAAAGTGGTCAGAAAGTTGACTATCCAATGAAGGCCAAAAACATACTAGCTCCACGGGTTAGGGAAAAAGGTAGAAAAAAAGAAAAAAACTACAAAGGGATTAAGAGTTAATTCGTCAAAACAGTAAGATGGAAGTATAATTATCTCAAACATACATTTTAACAAGGATACATAAGTATGTTCAGAAGTGAAGTTAGTCACTTTTTCTTTTTTTCTCTTGATGTAAAACACATTCCACTTAGTCCACCTGTGTGTCCCTTGAAGTGTAACGTTGTAATTGATGTGTTTCTGTTAGTCACAGCATTTTGCAACATGAGACCATTCATATTCCATGACTTAGTGTTTAACATGGCATTGGTTGGCAAGCAGGTGTGAAAGCTTTTACCATGTACTGATTCGCGATATTTTCCTGAAGCATCCATGTTGCTAGCACATTTGGGAAGTAACCCATCTTTCTCCTGACCTTGGCGAGTAGCAAATGACAATGAAGTTCATATTTTTCTGGACTCATGGTGTTACGTCCGTGCCCGTTAGGGCAAGGAAAAACAGTAGAAAAAAATAAAATAAAATAGGGTATAAATTATAAATATTAGGAAAAGGAAAATGTTAAATATAGTTAATAGCTATCCTAAGATTAATAGATTGGAATAGGAAAATAAGGATATGGACAAACTATAAAGGATTAGCCTTAGTTGAAATTCCTAAACCTATTAGGAAATTACCAAAAACCTAAATAATTATCATAACTATAAAAATATATATAATACATGCTTAGCCTACCCACCCCCACAAAAATCCTGGCCGACCCTCCCCCTGTCACAAAGGATCGAAATTTTTGATAGCCAATTTCCCTCCTTCAATTCTCGGCAGCACCATTGGGAAGAAACAAAAGGAATTTATTCCAAACAAAACTACAGATTGGTGAATACGGTATAGCATAAACAAAACCCCAGATTATGCATTTGTGAAATTTGTGTCATTATTTTCGTATCAAAATATGGATCATAAATAAGTATATCTGATTGCATAGAAGCTTGTATATACATATTCATATGTGGCTCAACATATATATATTTGTGCTGGTGTACTGTGATATACTTATATGTAAAAATGGAAAAAAAAAGAGAGAGAGAAAAGTTGTGAGCGGGTTGAGCCAAGCACTGGCCGCCACCCATGAAATTATATTTGGAATTGTTTTATTTAAAGTATAAAATTGTATATTCTATATCGTGCATATATATATATATGTATATATATATGTATGTATATATATGTATGTATATACGTATATATGTTTATGATTCGTAATTGTTGTGTGTTAATGACCGAAAAATTATATTGGATTTGGGCGCATTTTGGTAATTTTGAGTAATTTTGACAAATTTGACATTTTGACCCATTTTGGTAATTTGGACTAACTTTGGTACTCAAAAAATGATTTTGAAAATTGCATTCCATGTTTTTGGAAATTCACCCTTATATGGGAAATATATTGTTAAGCTGGATTGGTTCCGAACAAACAGGCCATCCAAGCATATTGGCTATTTTGGTATATAGAGCGCTTGGACACATTTGACTATTTTGATAGGCCGTCCTTGACACATTTGACCATCGGGGGATCAATTCGTAAGTCTTGCGATATAAGTCACTTGTAAGGAAAGTGCCATGGTCTTTACATTGAAAAACGATTCGATATTTGGATTTTGGACCCTTTAAGCCAAATTTGGATATTTGGACATTTGGTATTTGGACTGGTTTGGAACCGGATATCGGATTTGGATTTGGACATTTAATCGAATCGTTTTGTATCGAACATCGCATTGGAATTTAGAAAAATTTAGAATTTTAGTATCGAACTTTGAATTGCATCGATTTGGAAATTGCATCATTGATTTTGAACCTGGACTAACATTTGATTCGCTATGGTTTGGTTTGACTTAGTCATTGGTCTACGTGTTGACTTTGTTGTTTGATTGTTATAGGGTCAGAATGGTGAATTTATTTAAGAATAAAAAGCATGCTATTTTATCATATTGTTATTTATTTTTATTACACTTGTTCTACGTGTATGATCCCATGGTAAGTATAGTGAGACTACTTACTGGACAATTTATGTCGCTCATACTATACTCCATTGTTATTTTGAAGACAAACAGTTAAATGAGTTAGTATACCCGAGGATGGTCAAGAGTGAAGATATTGAGATCGATGATATTCCAATGAGACTTTCGAGAATTTAGTACAGACAGATAATTTGAATTTTGGAGGTTTATGTATTTTGGAGGTTTAGTATTTATCTACGTTTGATAATTGTATCGGATTAGTTTTTGCCTAGACAGTTGTATTAATGACGATGATTACTTTATTGAAGATTTTTATTTATGACTTCTGCTGACGTGTATTTGTATCGATTTCGACACCTTGTATTTTCCTCAACGAAATACAGCGGGTGATTCGTTTTGAATACTAGGGCTCGGAACAAGTCGCTACACTTGGATCCCTATAAATGGTACTTTGAGACCCCTTATATACTTCGGATAATTTTTTCCACGGATGATCATGTGAGATTGCTGATGCAAGAAGATGGACATGAATGGAATGTGAATTTAATTCAAGCATCCTTTCCAGTGGAGGTGGAAAATTGTATGTTATTAATTCCACTATCTCAGGTGCATTATAAAGATTTTCCTTGCTGGTTGCATACCAGAAAAGGAAAAAAAAAAAACTGATAATGTTAAATCTGCATATCATTTTTTGCTTAATAGGCGGAATACACTGAAGACTTTATCTAACAGCATGATTACTGGCATCAAATGGAAAAGGGTATGGAAGCTCAATGTTCTAAACAAAGTCAAGAGATTTTTATGGCGATTTCTCAGAAAACAACAACAACAACATTACTCCATTAGTTTAGAGGCTTCGACAAAATATGAAAGGGTCGGATGTACACAATCATACTCATTTGTTAGAAACACACAGAGATTATGTCATAAAACCGTTACCTAAAGCTGTGAATTGAGCAAATGTGGAATTCAGACTGATGGTGAGTGTCCTTGGCGCAGTGAAAAAGATGAATGCCTATTGCATTTATTTCTGAGGCCCCTGGTTGCTACACAGGTATGTACACTTAGTTATATGGCTATGTGTTCTATTTATGATATAACAACATTAACTCATCGACTTAGAGGCTTCTGTCTATAGCGGGGTATGAGGTGGTCGGATGTACGCAAACATACCAATGTATTAGAAACACACAGAAGTTGTTTCCTGATGACCCATAATAAAAATTGTATCTGTAGAAATACTTAACTTCAAGATTTAATGGAAGCAATGAATCAAATCATTGTATACATAGAGGTAATACCTCTGTAACATTTTACATGAGAGAAGAATTGCTAATATATACAAGCTAGCAACTACAACGGCTATAATCTGTCTATCACATCATATGAACAGTAAGGTTAACGGCTATATACAATTTTTATATACATATTCTACACTCCCCCTCAAGCTTGGTGTACATATATTAATACACCCAAGCTTGGATAACAATCTATGAAATAATCCTGGGACAACAGATTTTGTTAGTATATCTGCAACTTGTTCTGAAGATTACATGCCGGATGAACAAAGATTGATCCTCAAGTTTTTCTCGAATAAAATGTCTATCAATCTCCACATGTTTAGATTTGTCGTGATGAATAGGATTCTCAGCCATATGTATTGCAGATATATTATCACACACGGCAGTGATGGGAGATGTATGAAATTCTTGACACAGATCCTTTAAGACCCTTTTTATCCACATGTCTTCACAAAGTCCAAGGGCTAATGCTCTTAATTCTGCCTCAGCGCTGCTTCTCTCTACAACACTTTGCTTTTTACTCCTCCAAGTCACGAGATTTCCCCATACAAATGTACAATATCCAGACGTAGATCTCATATCCTTCTTTGATCCTCCCCAATCAGCATCGGTATAAACTTTAATTGTTCTATCTTCATTTTTCCGGAAAAATAGTCCTTGACCTGGAGCTCCCTTTAGGTACCTTAAAATCCTCATCACAGCTTGAAGGTGTATATTAGTAGGTGAATGCATGAATTGGCTTACATAGCTCACTGCATAGCATATATCAGGACGTGTATGAGAAAGATAAATCAGTTTACCAACAAGTTTTTGATATGAATTTATATCAGATAAAACAGTCTCATTCTTGTTATCAGAAGACACACCAGGAATAAGAGGTGTGGATGCAGGTTTGCATCCAAGCATCCCAGTTTCCTGTAGGAGATCCAAAACATATTTTCGTTGTGATATGCACATGCCATTTTTATTCCTTCCTACCTCCATTCCAAGAAAATACCTAAGGTTTCCTAGATCTTTAACCTCAAAAACGGTGGATAAGTGACTTTTTACACGGCTAATACTATGTGTACAGTTACCAGTAACTATAATATCATCAACATACACAATGAGAATGGTAACTATAGCTTCAGAAGTCAATATGAATAATGTATGGTCACTCTGAGCTTGTCTAAATCCATACCTGAGCAGAACTTGTGTAAACTTGGAGAACCAAGCCCTGGGTGATTGTTTTAATCCATAAATTGCCCTTTTTAATTTACACACCTTACCTTTTGTATGTTCTGATTCATATCCTGGTGGAATAGTCATAAATACCTCCTCTTTTAACTCCCCATTAAGAAAGGCATTCTTGATATCTAACTGGAACAATTGCCAATCCAGATTAATTGCCACAAAAAAAATTATTCTAACAGTATTTAATTTAGCAACAGGAGCAAAAGTTTCCAAATAATCTATACCATAAGATTGAGAGAAACCCTTTGCCACCAACCTAGCCTTATACCTGTTGAGTGTCCCATCTGAGTTGTATTTAAGAGAGAATACCCATTTGCATCCAACAGGTCTATGTCCAGGGGGGCCATACACCAGTTCCCAAGTATCATTTTTGATGAGTGCATTCATTTCTTCAGTGACTGCCTTCTTCCACTCAGCGTGGGAAAAAGCTTCATGAATTGAAGAAGGAATAGGTTGTGTATCTAAACTTACAGTAAATGACTTGAACTTGGTACACAAGTTATTATAAGACACATAAGCAGTTAAAGGGTGACTTGTAGAACATACTTGTGACTTCAGTAGTTGATAATCACTGTATTTAGGAGTTATATACTTAGTGCATTCTCTGGGTCCCTTCCGTAAGGCAATAGGTAACTCTAAATTTTCATTCTGATTTTGTCCAGAAAAGTCAGATATGGTAGAGGAATCATTTTGAATAGAATGTAAGTTATCAGGACTTGTGGTAGATACCTGATTCTTCCTCCTAGTGTAGACATGGGTAATGGGTGGCTGACCTCTAAGACCAGGCTGAGATTCTATTGGAGACATCTCTTCTTGTGGCCCGGCTGGTACTGGATCAGTGTGATCATCCCCACAAAGATCCTCTGATTCATTTGTTGTTGTATGAACTCTATCAAGTGTGTGTGCCCCTGTGTGAGAAATATCAATAACACTCCAGTAGTTGACATGGTCAGATCCTTGTAAACTTATGAGATCATTAGTACCATAAAAAGGAGTATTTTCATCAAAATGTACATCAAGAGTGGTATAAATTTTTCTAGATTTTGGGCAGAAGCATTTATACCCTTTTTGTGTACCTGCATACCCAATAAACATACACTTGAGAGACCTTCTGTCTAGCTTTCCTCTGTTATGTTCTTGAAGGAACACATATACAACACAGCCAAAAATTTTAAAAGGCAGCTCAGATAACATCAAGCAGTGAGGCTAAATACTCAGTAACTTTTGTTTAGGACTGAGAAATCCTAGCACTCTGGAAGGGGTCCTGTTAATAAGGTATGTAGCAGTCAAAACTGCTTCTCCCCACATGTGTTTGGGCACATTCATGGAAAACATCAAGGATCTAGCAATTCCCAGAATGTGTTTATGTTTTCTTTCAGCAATACCGTTTTGCTGAGGTGTGTAAACATTGGAAGTCTGATGATGTATGCCTCTCTCAGTTAAGAAAGACTTGACATCACTGCTCAGATATTCACTTCCGTTGTCCGTCCTGAAAGTCTTGATCATCTCATTAAACTGATTAGAAATAAGGTTCACAAATGCTTTGAGCACAGAATATAAATCTGATTTATGTTTCATAAGATAAATCCACGTAACCCGTGTATGGTCATCAACAAAAATAACAAACCACCTACACCCGTTGACATTGAGGACCCTAGAAGGTCCCCAAATATCAGAGTGTATTAGGTTAAATGGTTTGCTTTCTTTGTAACATTTAGGGGAATAGCATATTCTAGACTGTTTTGCATATAAACACGTTTCACACTTAAGCCATTCAGGTTGAACATTAGCAAAGAGCTCAGGTTTGATCTTCCTGAGGTACAAAAAATTTGGATGTCCCAAACGTTTGTGCCAAAGCAAAATAAGGTCTATTCTAAGTTGCATGTTATTTATTCTAGAAACAGAAGTCCTGTTTGCACAAGAATAAATCCTAGAACAGCCTTCAAAATATTCCCCAGAACCTGGTTTCTGGTTGTTCAGCAAAAACAAACCATTACAGACACTAGCAGAACCAATCTTCTCCTTCAGCACCTCCTCCTTCATAACTTTCCCCTGGAAACATGAGGAGGGCAAGAAAAGACATTTAGATGGAGTAAAAATGGTTAAACATGTGTTGTCAATCATAATTTTCCTTACAGAAATAAGATTGCAATCTAAGGTTGGAACATATAATACATACTTTAGTTGCAATTTTTCAGTTAGCATGATATCTCCATAACCCAAAATATCAATGAAATGACCATTAGCTACTTTGACCTTCTTGACCACGGGCAATAATGTAAAGGATTTTAGTAGTTGTTTGTTAAACGTCATGTGGTGGGTAGCCCCTGAATCAACCACCCAGTAATCAGACTTACCATCACCATTACCTGTACTTGCCATAGTTGCCCTGATTTGTCCAGAAGCAACTTGGGCCTTCTGACTTTCCATTATCCTGAGCATTGCATCCAGATGTGCTGAGTAAAGATGGGTTCTTGACTGTTCACCTGTGAGCCAGCCGCTCCCTCAGGTGAAGCATCAGCCACTGTTGCCTTTGGTGTTGGCCTCCAAGAACTGCTATCTGACCTCCAAGGATCATTCGTATTAGACCTTTCAGATGAAGCCTGCCTGAAGCTGTTGTTCTGTTTGTAAAATGAGGAAGGAGGTTTTGCCTTCGACCCAGGCCTGCGATAATAGTCTTCCACAAGATGTCCCACTTTGTGACAAAATTTACAGTATTTTTTATGATACTCACTATTTCCAGATTTCGTAGATGCAAAGAACACACTTTTATCTGTCATTAGTACTAGCATGAGAAACCAAGGCAGAGGACTCAGTAGTTATTGAAGAGTTAGACCCCATCATGACCTTTAACCTTCTCTCTTCCTGTCTTAGTTCTGAAAAAACTGTGTTCATTTGAGGCAAAGGTTTTGTTCCAAGAATTCGACTTTTGACTGCATCAAAGTCTTTGTGCAATCCAGACAAGAGACCAAAGACACGCTTAGTGTCTTTGATAGTCTTGTACTGTGGGTCATTGGTGGTGTGTGGCCATTGATATGACTCTAACGAGTCAATCTGTTGCCAGATCTGAGACACCCTACTGTAAAACTTACTTACAGTTTGATCACCTTGTTTCATATCCTTCAGCTGTGCTTCCAGCTCATACAGCTCTGAGATATTGTCTCGTTTTGAATACATTTCCCTAGTTGCTGTCCAGATTTCAGCAGCAGTCTGGTATAACATGAATATATTACTCACCTCTGGAACCATAGAACCTAGAAGCCACGACATAATCATTGAATTTTCAGCTTCCCAGCTGGGATATTTTTCACTTGTCTCACTAGGAATTGCCATTTTTTCGGAGAGGTACTCCTTTTTCCCCTACCTTTGATGAACAGTTCAACTGCCCGACTCCATGGCAGATAGTTAGCTCCAGTTAATTTTTGGTTTGTTATGGTGACTGGTTGGGAATCAACAATGGATCCGGACCCAACATTGGTTCCTGATCCAGATCCAGTGACTTTCTCCCCCCCGGATGAAACTCCGCTTCCTAGATCTGCCATGCAAGTACGAGAAGTGAAATGTGAGATGAAGAAGATTCCTGGGCTTGAGGTAAGAAGAAGGTGAATATATGAGAGAAACTGAGTTCTGGATTGTACGAATCCAAGTTGAAAAACAAGCTGAAGTGTATCAGAGGGAAAAAATGTTTCAGATTGTGAAATATGAGATGACACGGAAGGCGGTGGAGATAGTAGTGGGACAGCTGTAGTGAAACTACTGGACCCGGATTCGGTGAGTTAATACACACGTACGGTGCACTTCAGAAATCGTAAAAGTAAGGCAAAAGATAATAATGTTTTTTTTTTGTTTAAAAATAATATCAGCTTTTTGCTAAAATTAACAATGCCTTTTGCAAAATTCAATAACTGCTGTTTTGTGAAACGTAATAAATGCAATAATAGAAGAGAGTGAAAGAGGAAATTATTTCTTCCCTTTTAGTAAAATGGCAGCGTTTTCACTTCGTCTTCTTCCTTTCCAAAAAACTTTTGCAGACTCTGTTTTCAGCTGCAATCTCTTCGAGCAGTGTGAAATGAATACAAATGCCCTTTACAAAGTGACAGAGCTCCTTTGATATGAGGTTCCAAGGGAGGATCAAGACTAGATTTTCGATCTTCCTTTTAGCTCCAGTATTAACCCGATTTCGTATGGAGCTTGATTCTTCCTTAGTACCGGAAGTTCGTTGGTCTAACAATCCCAGCAGGTTGATCTTCAGAAAATAATCTTAATCAACTCCTCTTCAAAATAACAGATTTTGAGCCAGTGCTCTGATACCATGTAGAAATACTTAACTTCAAGATTTAATGGAAGCAATGAATCAAATCATTGTATACATAGAGGTAATACCTCTGTAACATTTTACATGAGAGAAGAATTGCTAATATATACAAGCTAGCAACTACAACGGCTATAATCTGCCTATCACATCATATGAACAGTAAGGTTAACGGCTATATACAATTTTTATATACATTTTCTACAGTATCAAACTGTGTCGATCAACTGCTACTTTACAATATAAGAAACACATTCAATTTAATGAGTCATTTTGGTTTTATTCCATCATATTCCAAAGACAAGGAAGAGTGTATTCTTGACTCCATTGGAAATGCTAATAATTGGATAGGTGAAATACATAATGCCATAGCTTCTACTAAATGCCTGGAGTAAAAAATAAATTTTATTTTTATTTATCATAGATCGGTCATTAGGAAAACCAATACTTGGTCTTTTTTCGTCTTTTTTTTTCCCTCTGTTTGATGCTTATTTTGATTTTCAATCATGTAAACAATTGGTTCCGCAATATCAGATATTCCGGCTCCTATTGCAACTAAGATATATTACTCACAAAGGAATAACCCCGTGAGAGCAGCAATCCGCTCTATGTACTACAAAACACCAAGGTACGCCCCTGGCCCATCTTTTAATTCTGAAGCACCACAGCCTAATCTGGTTCCCACCTTGGCGTCATCTTTAACCAGGATTCTTGATCACATTGTTTATAAGCATTGGGATAATGTTGAAACTTGGGCTTACATGAGGTTAGGTTCATATCTATTCAAAATTTTAAGGCAATAGGTGATGATACTCATCCTTATATAACCTATATATTTTATCTCAAAGTGTTTTATATGGGATAATAAGTGTGTGATGTGGGATAATATTCACTATACCCTTGTGTCAGATGTGGGATAATACTCTCAGCGCCCGTTCTCACGTGAGAACTTGGCTTGACATACACACGCGCCTCAGCACTCGCCCTCAATCACAAACCACAAGCTAGACATGAATATCTGGACTTGGGTAAGGGGAGATAATAAATGGCCAACCATTGGCCAGGTAAGGTGTGAGACCACATTTTTAAACCTCGCTCTGATACTATATTGAAACTTGGGCTTACAAACTTAAGTCAATAGATGGTGATACTCATCCTCATCTCAACAGATAAAGTGCCAACTTATCAAGTTTCTGCTTAGTGAAAAGTTGTATTCTATTCACAGGCTAACATCTGCATGCTGCTAAAAGCCACTTCCACATTTTCTGCTGGATGGCTTTCTGTTATTTGTATGTTCAAGATTTTTTGGGGTCATATTTTGATAGACGTGTTACACCTATAACTTATTATTATGAAACAGGAAAGGAAACATTTTGCATTCTGTATATAATCCTGCTCAAGTCATCTGCCTCTGCAGATCAGGAGGATAATCCTCTGACAAAAGTATTTCAAACCAGTTTCCTGTGCATAACAACCTCATAGCATGTATTCTTAGAAAGATCACGAGCAATTACTTTTTCGAGTTCATTAGCTGGAGGATCTGGAAATTAATGTGGGTCAGTGAAATTACGCTCAGATATAGACTGTGTGTAATGTGTATCTAAATTATTTACCTCTGGCAGTTCATTCATCGGGGAAGGAGCATCAGGCGGTACTGGTGCTTCAGGCAGTACAGTGTCGGGAGCTATAGCACAGTCGGCGCCATCTACTTGCCGTATTGGAACAGCTGTCGTGCATGTAGGTTGTCGCACCAACCAATCGAGGGTTCCATCACTTGGACCAGGAAGCTCCCCCTGAACCCAAGATTGGGGGGTATAGTAGTATTCGGTTTTGAGAAATACACAGTTCATGGTAACGTGATTGTTGTGGGTTCCAGGGTTATAGCATCGATACCCTTTGTGGGTCGATGCGTAGCCAACAAAGATACAGCGTTCACTGCAGGGGTCAAGTTTTATGTGTTCGTGTTTGGGAGTGTGTACGAAGACAGTACACCCAAACACCCGCTGGGATACAGGGTATGTCATGTTGTGTGGATAAGGCTTGTAAAGGGGTTTTATAGTCAAGGATTTTGCTGGAAAGGCGGTTTAGAAGGTAGATCGCGGTGGATACAGCCTCCGGTCAAAAACTCATCGGGACGTGAGAGTCAAACATCATTGCCCGAGTCATCTCAAGAAGAATGAGATTTTTTCATTCTGCAACCCTATTTTGTTCAGGGGTATGAGAGCACGTGTCTTGGTGGATAATACCATGTTGATGGCAGAATTGACTCAGATCTCCAGTAAGATATTCTCCGCCATTATCGGAACGGAGAATTTGGATTTTTGTACTGTATTGAGTGTGAATCATATTAAAGAAATGAACAAACTTTTGGGAGACCTCTAATTTATGTTTCAGAATATACAACCACGTCATACGAGAAAAATCATCCACAAAAATGACATAGTAACGAAAACCCAGAGGTGTATTATATGGAGAAAGGCCACAGACATCAGAATGAATTAAAGTAAACATACGATTAACACGGGTATTATTTGAAGGATAAGACGCCCGAGTCTGTTTTGCTCGAGGCATGTATCACACGTAAAAGTTTGTTTAGAAGAAAATAAAGTAGGAAACAAACGGTGTAGGTAGGCAAATGAAGGATTCCCTAATCGGCGATGCCATAACCACACCTACCGAGTAACCGTCCCGGTAGCAAGTAGACTGTCCCTGTTGTGCCACCGCATTAACAAAATACAGCCCTTGGCACTCAGTACCACGCCCAATGATCGCCCTCGTATGAATGTCCTGCAAAAGGCAAAAATTAGGATACAACAGAACAATATAGTCTAATTCTTTAGTAATTTGACTGACCGATAACAACTTTGTTGATAAAGAAGGAACATACAAGCAATTTTTAAGAGTAATAGTCGGAGTAATAGAAATAGTGCCACCGACGGGGACTGGGATAGTTGTGCCATTTGCAGTTTCCACAGTGGTTTTGGTTGGAGATGTGTAGGTAAGTAAGTCGGATGGGTCATTGGTCATAGTATCCGTAACTCCACAGTCAAAGATCCATGGGGATTTAGGTGGTGTAAGATAACATTGAGACATGGTGGATAAAGGAGGTGTTGTGGGGGCGAATTTGAAGTTTCAGAAGGTGTTGAGGGGCCAACTGGAATTAACTGATTAGTAGGGGGTGAATATTGTAATTTAGAAACTTTAAGGGGTGCAGATGACGGTTTTATAAAGGTGAAGGGGCAAACTACATTACCAGAAATAGTAGGGTCAGTAATCATACTTCTATTAAGATCAGTGACGGATGAAGCAATTTCAGTAAAAGGGGGGTATATAAAGGCGGGATAGGGTTAGGGTTTGTAACCCCAACCCTGTTACCTGTGGTGGCGGCCTCTTTTTCCTCTGCAGCCATCCCTGTTGCTGCGAGTGCTGCTCCCCCTTGCATTTCTTTTTCCCTTCGATTGATGCTTTCATCTTGCTCCTGGCTGCCGTATGTTTGATCAGTGGCCTGAGCAACCGTCTGAGCAACCGTCCTTTTCCTTTCTTAGTGAATTCCCCCCACCATTCAGGGTAACCGCGAATTTAAAGAACTTCTGTCTGGTGTGCCCTTTCCTTTTACAATGGGTACATTCCATTTGGGTTTTGTCCTTTGCCCCACGCCGTGATGGTTGGCCTGAGCGTGGTGGTGGAGTGTCGATTGGTCGCCTCTGTCCGCCTTGATTTGATGCTTTCAGCGTGAAGCCCTGTCCAACCCCATAGGTGACTGATTGTCTGATGGGGTTGCAGACAGCACTCCCTCTTGCATGCTTGACCTACGCAACTCGTTGTAGGCCATTTCTACTGTGGGTCTTGGCTCCCTTTTTAGAATCTCCTTTTTGGTGTTAGAAAATCTGTCATCAACTACTAGAAGCAGTTGATACAGTCTTTGTTCCTGAATCTTTTTTGTGTAGATGACTATGTCATTCGGAGATTCCATGGGATTTGGATCCATGGAATCTATTGTCATCCACAAGCCTTGGAATTGATCCCATAATGATTCTAGTGTTCGGCCTCCCTGTTTAATCGTATAGCATTGTTTATGGAGGTCAAAAATTTGTAATGGGTCACTTCCTGATCCATAGGTGACTAACAATCCGTCCCAGAGAGCTTTATCAGTTGAGTATTTTGAAACATTATTTACTAGGCTATCATCTATATTATCAATAAGACAAGTAAATACCAGTTGGTCGCTTTGTTCCTATGATGGATACAACGAATCAGTTGGCAGGGGGTGGAGGAACCCCTGTGATGTGGATGCTCTTCCCCCTGCCTCCTAGCACGATTTTCATGAGCCTGATCCATAGTGGGTAGTTGGTGCTTGTGAGTTTAACTTTTAGCACCAGATTCGATGTTTGGGCTGGGACTGGTGGTGAAGTACTTATGCTGTGTTGAAGAAATCTAGCAAACTGTTCAGATAAGTCAAAATTTGCTGGAAAGCTTGGTTTGGTTTCTGAGCTTTCTGGTGTTTCTGTGTTTTCTGGGAATTGTGACATGTTGGTTAATTTTTTTCAGGCACTTATGGGACGATTTGAGCAAGGATAACAACTTGGTCCGAACCAGGTTGAGATATGGTATATAGGCAATGAGGTACCCCGAACAATAGAAGAAGCTCAAAGCCAACCAAAATGGCGAGAGGCCATGGTAACTGAAATACAAGCCTTGGAGAAAAATGAAACATGGGAAAAGTGTGTCCTCCCAGCTGGAAAAAGGTCAGTCGGGTGTCGATGGGTATTCACAGTCAAGTACAAAGCAGATGGAAGTGTTGAGCGGTACAAGGCTCGGTTAGTGGCAAAAAGATATACCCAGGCATCGATTATTCTGAGACTTTTTCACCAATGGCGCGCATCGATACGATTCGAGTACTGTTCTCAATCGCAGCAACTCAGAATTGGCCCCTTCACCAATTTGATGTCAACAATGCTTTCCTACATGGTGATCTGAAGGAGAAAGTGTATATGGATCCGCCTCTAGGGTTCTCCACAAGATTCAAATCAAGAGAGGTTTGCAGGTTGAAAAAGGTTTTGTATGGGTTAAAACAGTCTCCTCGGGCTTGGTTTGGCAGATTCACTGGAGTAATGAAACAAGATGGTCATCACCAAAGTATGTAGCGCCCCGCTCCTGAGCCCTAACATCGGGAACAGTGCACCTGCCGTATCTCACTAAGGAGAATACAAGGCGTCGAATCAATCTCTTACACGTCAGAAATCATGTAGAAATTTTTCTCGCGGAAACGTAAATCATAACTTAAATTAAACTTCAATAATCGTTTTTACATTACTACATAAAAATTTTGATAATAAAAGTAATAAAGAAGTCTGTGAAAAATCCCCAAAGTATAAATACGAACAAACAGCTGCAGAGCCCCATCGTATCCTAGATGCAGCTATCAACCAGCCCATTCTGCCATGCCCGTCCCGTCCTCAATGAAGATGTGCTCCTAGTCCTCATCCGGCTCACCTGGGAAGTAGGGGTGAGTGACAGAAATCACCCAGTAGATGCCCGCCTGAAACAAATACAAAACGTACATACCGAAATGATATAGCCACATAGCACATAAACATGATATAAACATATCACATAAATATAAGATAACATGCATAAGATAAAGTAAATGCGGTAAGTAAAGCACTCCACATAAAAATGCGCAAGTACGTGATGCATGCTCAATCAACGTGTCACACGCAACAAGAATCATGTCATACAATATGCCCTAGATCTATATGCAATGCATGATCCCGGGATTGACTGGATGCCTGTAGCCCGTACACTACAATCCACCCTGACCGATGCCCGTGGCCCGTACACCACGATCCACCTTAACCGATGCCCATGGCCCGTACACCATGATCCACTATGACCGAGTACCCATGGCCCGTACACCATGATCCACTCCACTCGAGCGTCTGAGACCCGTACATCTCAACCCACTCCAAATGCAATGCACGTGCCATGAATGCAACAACAAAGTCGCCTGGGGCCCGTACGCCCATCCTCACCAACTCCGGCACTCAACACTAGTCGTCTGGCGCCCGTACGCCCATCCTCACAATCTCCGGCACTCAATATTTAGTTTCATAAATTTTATGAATATTGGAAAGTTGTTATTTAGCATCCCCTTATATTTCCTTAGCTTGTATTAATTTACTAGAATTGTTTTACTAATTTCTCCTATGTTTCCCCTTATTTAATTCTATTTATTACTATTAATTTTTAATTACTCAAATTTACCTAGCTTCAGAAATTAAGTGGAAATAATTTAATTTTAACCTTTTATATTTTCTGGAACTTATTTAAATTTAATTGGTATTTAATTATCTTTTCCTGGCATAATTCACCAGACCCGGTACATTTTTTTCTAGAGGTTAATGGGCCGCCTTCGGTCCGACCCGCTGGCCAGTCGACCCGGTCCGTTGGCCGGCCTGTTCTCTGCTTTAAAATTAATTAATTATTTATTTATTTCTTGGATGTTCCACCAGTGACAACGCGCGCTGTGATTAAAGGAAGCAACATTTGGACAAGACACAAAGGCAACAAGACTAAGAAAGGAAAGTCTCCTCCTCCTCCTCTCTTCACCACATATACACGCCTACATACATATATAAATAAATATATTTTCAGATTTTTTGAAAAAGGCACATACACATTTATTCCAAACGTACTACCGACACGTTATATATTTTAAGTACATACGTTAATGTCACACCACCATACTTAACTCATTTTTATGAGTATATTCAGGTCTTATATCATATGATATAAGTCATGGTGATGACGAATTAAATACAACACGTTAAAAGGTTCTAAACCGAAAATTGTCGTATCGGGCGAATACCAAAACTTCGTCAATGTGTCACGTACTTGCCATAAATAGATGGCCAGCCCCTACACCTCAAAAATCATTAAAATTTTTGTGTCTATGATGATATTTCCAGCCATAAAATCATTCCATGTTGGCACACACAAATCACCCCACATTAAGGCCAAATTGTGGAGATTCCAATTTCAATTTTGTCACATGTCTAGGCGCCACTTTCATCCACCTTATAAGCTGAACATTAAATTTTATATTATGTATATTGTGTGTAACATAATATATATAACATGTGCAAAAAGTTGGAATCTAATTAGAGAAAAATCGGGTAATCGATAAACATCGAAAATTCGGTTTTCTACGTACACAATACATGGAACATTTTTGGCACATCATACAACATGTATCTAGACAATTTTTACATATGTTATACATCTTAAAGTGTTCTATAAAATTAAATTAAGGGCTGATTGGAATATACCATGTGTGTATTATTAAATGTGCACTATTTTACAAAGTTTGCAAAAATAAAATTCAGCACGTGTATATACATATCATACACGCCTATACAGCTGAGATGGAGCATATGTGGAGCCTTGTTGGTATATTGATTGGTCAAGAATCAATCATACAATGTTGGTGATTTAAAGAAAGAAGCTACAAAAGGTAATGTTTCAAATTTCATCTCATTTGAAACACATGCTAAAAATTTCAGCATGTGTAGTTTGAGTGGCCGATTTTTTTCACTAAGAAATGCCATATTTTACTATCTTGAATCATGAGGATTAATTTAGGATGTTGTGGTAATGTTTTGAATTAATTATGAAATTAAAATGATGATATTTTTAATATCACACATGCTGAAAATTTCAGCATGTGTAGTAATGTATCTTGGCCGAAATATTGGCCATGTTGGTGCCCAATTTCATTTCCGAAATTGCTAAGAATATTTGCTAACAATTGGTGATTTATTTTGAGTGAAAAACAAAGAAAATTTGGAAATAATTTGAATAAAAGCACCATGTATCACATGCTGAAATTTCAGCATGTCAAAGTGTAGTTATGGCCAAATTTTTACCCATTTTTGTGAAGAAATTATCTTACTTGATTTGGGTGATAATCTTATGAGTTACGACAACTATTTTATGATGATTTTGGCACATGTTTTTAGTGGAATTCTCAGATTTTTCAAGTCATCAAATGATGACAACATTCAACCAATCAATGAGTGCCAAGTAAGCAAAGTTAAATGATCATCCAATGAGAAGGTGCCAAGTAAGCAAGATCATGTCACAATGATGCTACACATTCTCCCAAGGACTTAGAAGACAATTTTCAAGAGGGGGAGAGCACCAAGGGGTCGGCCAAAACAATTAAAAAGGAAGGAAGAAGAGCAAAACAAGAATAAGAACAAGAGTTGCAAATTCAAAAAGATCAAAAGTGTTCTAGCATTCTTCTTCTACACTCTCTTTCTTTCTTGAAAGCCTTGTTAGGTCCAAAATACACTCTAGAGGGGGGGGGTGAATAGAGTGTTTGGCTCTTTTGCGGAATTTTCTTTTTTTTTTCTCAACTCAAAAAGGATATTCAAAATCAGAGCAAGAATTGGAGATGAGAGATAATGAATGAGTACACCGGATATAGAGTGGTTCGAATCATAAATGATTCTACTCCACTACCACTTTGTTTCCAAAGTGGATTTTCAACAACTACTCTTCTTATTATGAACAATAAGAACAACCACAGCAACACTTACACTAACACTTTAGTGTAAGCAACAACAACAGCAACTTCTTGCACAAAACACACTTGTGCAACTACAACAACTACAGCTCTTAGCAAGAACAACTTCTTGCTTCCTCACAACTTCAACAAAAGTTCCCTCAAGAACTTCTCACAATGGGTTGAAGAGATATAGTAAGGTTCACACTTTCTCACAAGTCTAAGCACAAGCAAGAGATCAAATAATTATGGTTCCTCTTGTGCTTGACTCTCTTTCTCTCAATATACAACAATGAAGATCAAAGAAAGCTAGACAAGCTTTAAACAAATTTACAAGTATGAGAGAAGTATACAACAATAGAAAATGAAGCTAGATGATGTTGAAAGTGTGTGATTGCTTCATCCAAGCCTCCTCTATTTATAGATGAAGTTCACCACGTTTTTGAGGCTCTCCACCAAGTCTTCATCTTCAAAAATGTCAAGACAATGCCCAAATAGTCTCTAGCCACCCTATGGAGTGATTTGATCTTGGATAGCCACCCTAGAGAATCTTAGACATGTATACAATAGTCAAGGAAGCATGTAATTAGTTGAGTTAAAGTCCACAAGAAGTTTGAAGAAGATTGGAAAGACAAAACCTTAAAAATCAGCCTTGGATTTTGTTCTAACGTTCAGAAAATTTGAATTCTGGAGGACATCGATCGATCGAAGTCCCTGGAAGGGAGAGATCGATGTCCTCAGATTCTACATCGATCGATCGAAGTCCTGGGTGGGAGAGATCGATGTCCTCAGATCCCACATCGATCGATCGATGTCCAGGGAGGGAGAGATCGATGTCCTCAGATCTCACATCGATCGATCGATGTCCAGGGAGGGAGAGATCGATGTCCTCAGATCTCACATCGATCGATCGATGTCAGTGACATCGATCGATCGATGTCTCCTCCTTGAGAGATCGATGTCTCCATTTGAGTTCCAATCTTAACCATCTTTGGAAATAATGTATTTTCCCATCATGCATCAAATATCAAACATAAATTTAACTCATTCAAAACATCTTTTCATCATCAAAACATTTTACAACTTAACAATCTCCCCCTTTTTGATGATTTCAAAACCACAATTCAAAAGATGTTTTTACATGATACTTTTTCAACTAAACTTGATATTTTACAGCTCCCCCTTAGTTCATGCTCCCCCTCAACCTATGCATCATGTTTCATATGTAAAGTATATCAAAGAACTTCATGCCATACCAAATTCATCTTATCAAGCTAAGCTATGTGATGAAAAATAACCAATATAAGTCTAGCCATTTGGATACCCATGCTTAACCAAACCATGCCAACATGTTCAACCAATTTTGCCAAAACATGCCATATATGTGTTAATGCCCAATCATACTTGCCAACAAACCATTATGCCGACAATATCAAACCATCAAAAATTTTCAACTAGCATGCCCAATATATCATTAACTCATATGCCAAAATCTTGCCAAAACTATATCATGCCAAAACCATACCAAGCCATGATCAACTAGCATGCCAAATATATCATTAACTAATATGCCAAAACCATATCATGCCAAAAACCATACCTCATATCATGCCAAAACCATATCATGCTAAAAACCATACCTCATATCATGCCAAAAAACCATACCTCATATCATGCCAAAACCATATATCATGCTAAAAACCATACCAACATTCATCTCCCCCTTTTTGAAAGCATCAAAAAGAAATGAGAGATATCAAAACGAGAAGAGAAATACCATCAAGAAATATCTAGTTTTGAGATACAAACGTAAACTCAAACTTTGCAAAATACGCATAACTACTAGGGAATAGGGAAATATAAAAGAGCTACTCCTCATCGGAGGAAAAACACAATCCAGAGAGAGCCGTTTTGAGCTTTTCTTTCAACTTTTGATATTTCGTCTTCTGTACGGCTAACTCTGTTTTCAGTTCTACAACGTCACTGTTGACCTTTGTTTCGATGGAGTTTATACGTGCCTGAAAGTTTTTATACTCCTTTTGTAGGTCATCAATACGGCTTGCTTCTGTGGCCAAGTCTTCTCCCCATTGACCAAGAGTATGACGAACGTCGGCAATTTCGGTCTCTGCGTCAAACTCGTCATCAGAATCACCTTCTGCCGCCATTGGGGCTTTTCCTTTGGCCTTTTGGGATGTGGATGTTTGTTGTGGAGGTGGTTGTGGTGATGGATGAGAAGAGGTTTCCATGGGAGGTTCGGTAGGGGATGGTGGAGGAATAGGATCTTCATGTTCTTCTTCTTCTTCGTCTTCTTCTTGTTGTCCACCCCGTTTTTGAGCCTCTTTCCGTGATTTGTGGATTTATTGAATGTTAGCTTTTGTATAGTAGTCTTTCTTGGTGATTTGATCCGTGAAATCATCATTCAACTCCACGTTTGCCTTTTTAAGCAATCTATATATGAGATTGCTATAGGGAAGCGCTTTTGATTTCTTGGTGGCGGCTTCCAACATATTGGCAAACACAATCTCCCCAAAATTTAAGGGCTCCTTCATAGCAATACGATACGCAATGTAAAAATCTAAATTGCTCGGGAGTTTTGCTGATTTTCTATTGATACAAAACGTGACAATAGCAAGTAAAACTCTATATACCAAAAGCATGTCGTTTGTATTCTTGGTGGGGTGAAAGCCAAGAAAATATTTAACCTCATTTTCAGAAATTTGATACTTGAAGGAATCCCACTTCCATGGATCAAAGTCGTTCAACCCCTCATCCGGAACCTCAAGCAATTCGTTGAATGTTTTAGATGTAAACATCAACAAGTTGCCTTCTACTATCGTATTCAATGCATAAGGCTCCCCATGTTTATAATCTACCCACATATTTGCATAAAACATTCTAGTACCGGGTAGACATTTTGGTCATCTGTGAGACCTCCCAGACAGGTCTCCATTTTTGAACATCAAACCAATCAATAATTTGTTTTAATTCTTCATTGCTCAAAATATCTTCAATTTTGAGCAATTTTAATGGAATGGTTGCCCTCTTTTTGCGCTCCCATTCAATGAAAACCATTTGAGCTCTAAGATTGATATAGGCAAATTTACCTGTACCAGTTGGCTCTTTCAAAGCATCTTTATATTCTGAGGACTTGAGCCAGGGAAAGTTGTTGACGGTTAGCTTGCTTCTTGTTTCAATCAACATTGCGTTGTGAGAGGGAGTGGCCTTCTTCCTCAATCCTTGTGTCCTAGACCCTGTTGGCACTTAAGGATTAGAATGAGGTGGCGTAACATCTTCTTCCTCAGAAGTTCGTTGCCTTTTTGCTGTTTGTTTCGTTCTTGGTGCCATTCTTTGAGCTAGGGTTTGGATTTTGTGAGCAAGTATATGGAATAGATGTAATTGTTGTAAGGGATGACTGATTTGAGAAAAAAATGAAGATTTATCCAAGGGTTTTGGAGTTTAGAGTGAAGGGTTTCGAATTTGAGAAAAGGGAATTAGGGATTTTCGGTGGAGGAAGAGGGAAAGTGAAGAGGAAAGAGAAAAGTACAGATTTTAATGACCTGTCCGCGCAGACATCGATCGATCGATCGATGTCTGGGACTTCGATCGATCGATGTCCTAGACATAGATCGATCGATGTCCTTTTTTACAGCAGTCTCTGAGACTGCCACATAGATCGATCAATGTATGCAGGAATCTGTATTTTTGACCTTTTTAGCCTTCTATCCTTGGTTTATCATCCCTAATCTTGTTCTAATTGATTCGAAAGTCTCGATGGGGAGGGATTTGGTAAAGATATCCGCCAGTTGGTCATTTGTTGGAACGAACTCAACACATACCAATCCTTTTTGAATGCAATCTCTTATGAAGTGATGCCTCACTTCAATGTGTTTTATTCTACTATGATGAACCGGGTTTTGTGCTATACTTATGGCTGAGGTATTATCACATAAGATGGGAACTTTTCAAACTTAACATTGTAATCGTTCAAGGTGTTGATCATCCAAAGTAGTTGTGCACAACACGAAGCGGCCGATACATATTCGGATTCCGCCGTGGAAAGTGACACACTATTTTGTTTCTTGGAGAACCAAGAAACTAAGCAATCTCCAAGGAATTGACATGTCCCGGAGGTGCTTTTCCTATCAACAAGATTTCCGGCATAGTCGGAGTCACTATATCCTCTTAGATCAAAACAACCATTTTTGGGATAAAACAATCCGAAGTTCAAAGTTCCTTTTAAATACCTAAAGATACGTTTAATGGCAACTAATGTGATTCCTTAGGCATACTTTGAAATCTAGCACATAAGCACACAGCATGCAAAATATCCGGTCTACTAGCTGTTAAATAAAGTAAACTACCAATCATACCCCTATATTTTGTTACCTCAATTGGCTTTCCTTTTTCGTCTTTGTCAAGCTTTGTACTTGTGCTCATCGGAGTGCTCACACTTCTTCCATCCTCGAATTTGTACTTCTTGAGCAAATCCTTTGTGTACTTTGTTTGAGATATGTATATTCCATCTTGAGTTTGCTTGATTTGTAGACCAAGAAAGTAGTTGAGTTCACCCATCATGCTCATTTCAAATTCTCCTTCCATCAATTTTGCAAAATGCTCACAAAGGGAATCATTAGTAGCAGCAAATATGATATCATCCACATAAATTTGAACAAGCAATTGATGGTTTCCTTGTTCTTTAATAAAAAGAGTAGTGTCGACTTTTTCTCTTGAAAACTCATTCTCAAGAAGGAAGTTACTTAATCTATCATACCAAGCCCTAGGAGCTTGTTTAAGTCCATAAAGGGCCTTTTTGAGTCTAAAGACATGATTTGGATAGTCATGATTTTCAAACCCCGGAGGTTGAGCTACATAGACCTCTTCTTGAATTATTCCATTCAAGAATGCGGATTTCACATCCATTTGATATAGTTTGAAATCCTTATAGCATGCATATGCTAATAACATCCTAATAGCCTCTAACCTAGCCACGGGGGCAAAAGTCTCATCATAGTCTATGCCTTCCTCTTGCCTATAGCCTTGGGCTACTAACCTAGCTTTGTTTCTAGTGATGTTTTCTTCATCATCCATTTTGTTTCTAAATACCCATTTAGTGCCAATTACGGGATGATCACTAGGTTTAGCTACTAATTCCCAAACATCACTTCTTTCAAATTGATTTAATTCTTCTTGCATAGCTAATACCCAATCTTCATCGTTTATTGCTTCCTTTATATTTTTAGGCTCAACTTGTGAAATGAAGGCATTTTCATTGAATTTTCTCCTTGTCATTACGCCTTGGCTAGTTTCATCTAGTATCAACTCTTTAGGGTGATCTTTCCTATATTTATATGAATCCGGTAAATTTGAGGTATCCCCTCCTACTTCTTCATCTTCCACCTTAGGTTCAAGAGGATCAATCCTAAGGTCAATAACGATATTGCCTTTTGGATTCTCAAATTTCTCTATATGACTTACTTCAATTATTTCTTCATCATCATCATCTTCATTAATGTTTGATTTATCCTCAGTGAGTTCACTAAACTTGACATGGATTGATTCTTCAACTTTCATGCTTCTTTTATTATATACTCTAAATGCCTTGCTATTTTGAGCATATCCCATAAAGATTCCTTCATCCGCTTTGAAGTCGAGTTTATCCAAGTTGTCTTTGGTGTTAAGTATAAAACACTTACAACCAAATACCTTGAAATAGCCAATATTTGGTACTTTACCTTTCCAAAGCTCATAAGGAGCCTTTTTGAGAAATGGTCTCAAATAAACTCTATTGATCACATGACAAGCGGTATTTACCGCTTCGGCCAAAAATATTTGGGTAGCTCAAATTCGTTTAGCATGGCTCTACTCATTTCTTGAAGTGTTCTATTTTTCCTTTCCGCAACACCATTTTGTTGCGGAGTTCTTGGAGCTGAAAAATTGTGTTCATACCCTTTGGATACACAAAATTCTTGGAATTCTCCATCAAACTCACCACCTCTATCACTTCTAATTTCCTTAATTGTGTCTTCTCTTTGATTTTCTAATCTCTTACACAGCTTTAGAAATTCTTGACATGCATCATTCTTTTTAGCTAAGAACATTACCCAAGTGTACCTAGAGTTGTCATCTACCACCACAAAGGTGTAAAGTTTTCCACTTAGACTTGCTGTACCAATATCCCCATACAAATCCATATGAAGCAATTGTATAGGTTTGGTGGTGGAGATTTCACTTTTGGGCTTGAAACTTGTTTTAACAAGCTTTGCCTTTTGACAAGTGTCACATAAGCCATGGTTTTCGAAATTTAATTTTGGAAGACCTTGGACTTTTTCATTTTTGCAAATCTCTTTGAAATTCTTAAAACTAATGTGTCCAAGTCGTCTATGCCATAGTTGAGTCAAATTATTTTTGGCAACTAGGCAAGAAACATTTTGTGATATCAAATCATGTGTGCTAAATTTGTAAACATCATTTTTACGAATAGCTTCGAAAACAATCTTATCCTTCTTTTTCACAACACATTTTCTTTTCACAAACTCAATTTGAAAATTAGCATCACATAGTTGGCTAACACTTATCAAATTGTATTTAAGCCCTTCTACATATAGTACATTATTAATAGTAAAGGAAGAATTACCAATTTCTCCATGTCCAAGGATTTGGCTCTCCCATTGCCAAAATGCACCGTTCCACCATCTTGGAGCTTGAGCTTGGTGAACAACGTCTTGTCTTCGGTCATGTGAGTTGAACATCCGCTGTCCATAAGCCATTTGGTTCCTTCTTCTTTGGCTACTCCATTTATCTTGAGAGCCTACAAAACCAAAAGATGTATGCATTGGTACCCTTTGATGGTTGGGTCCTTTAGGGTTAGTTTTTCGACCCTTAGGCTTCCAAACATATGTGCTCTCAAATCGAGCTCTACATGCTTTCTTTACATGTCCTAGCTTGTTGCAATAAAAACAAGTGGGTACAAGCTTTGGTTCAGAAGATGATAAATTTTGTTGTGTTTTTCTATTGTTTGCCTTTTTCTTTAAGGACTTAGGTTTAATAGAGGAAGATGAGGAGTTAAATCCTAAACCGGATTTATCATTTCCAATTCTTTGATTTCCAAGTAGTATGTCTAAGTTGTTTTTGCCATTTGTTAGTCTTTGTAAGTCTAACTTTAGTTTCTCACATTCTTTTCTAATTTCTTCATTTTCAAGAGCTACGGTTTTATGCATGGTAAGTATGATATCATGCTCTTGAAACATCAAAATATTTTTGTCATGCAAGCTCTTATTTTCTAAAATGCATTTCTTGAATTCTTTCTTTAAATGCTTATATTTCAAATTTAATTTCTCAAAGTCATCTTGCAAATCTCCTATTTCATCATGCAAATTTGAAGGGTTAGAATTTACCTCAAGGTCATCTTCAATCGCCATAAGACAAGTATGTTGAACCTTTGGATTTTCAACTATTGCCACAAGTCCAACACCTTGATCTTCACTCTCTTCTCCTTCCGATTCCGAAAGGAGATCATCCCACGTGGTTACCTCCGCATTGAGGGCTTTCTTCTTTTGAGGAAAGACCTTCTTCTCTTGCTTTTGTGGCTCTTTTACGTGGCAATCGGCAATGAAGTGACCGGGTCGACCACATCTATAGCAATTTTCACTTGCTTCCTTTTCTTTAGATGGTTTCTTGAAAAACTTTCTTGCTTGAGCTTTGTTTCTAGTTGCCATTCTTCTAAATTTTCTTACTAGAAGGGCAACTTCCTCATCCGAATCATCGGACTCTACCACCAATCCTTTGTGTGATGTTTGTGTAGGCTTGATGGGATTCATCCTATTTTGTTCATCAATAAGAATTTCATGAGTAAGAAGATTACCATATAGCTCATCAAGAGTAAGAGTCCTGAGATTCTTTGATTCGGTGATGGCGGTGACTTTGGGTGTCCATTCTCTTAGCAAGGAGTTAAGGAGTTTTGAGACAAGGTCTTCATTTGAGATTTTCTTGTCAACCATGGAGAGTTGATTCACTATTCGTGTGAATCGATCGATTGTCTCCTCAATCTTCTCACCGCTCTTCATTCCGAACATCTCATACTCCTTCATGAGCATGAGTCTTTTGGCCATTCTTACTTGCTCAGTTCCTTCATGTATCATTTCAAGCCTTTTCCATGCCTCATGGGCTGTTTCAAGACCTTGGAGTCTAATGAGTTCAGTGGTGGTTAGAGCACTTGAGAGAATGTCAAAAGCTTTGCCATTGATGGCGAACTTTATCTTCTCTTCGTCGGTGTAGTCATCCTCATCTTTAAACATTGATTCTCCTTTTGAGTTGGTAATCATAGGAACTTCAATTCCTTTGATAACAGCTCTCCATATATCAAATCCACAGCCTTTCAAATGATTGATCATTCGAAATTTCCATAAAGAATAGTTTTGGGCATCAAACATAGGACCTTTAGTGTTTGAT
Source organism: Eustoma russellianum (assembly GCA_036186865.1). Taxonomy (NCBI): domain Eukaryota; kingdom Viridiplantae; phylum Streptophyta; class Magnoliopsida; order Gentianales; family Gentianaceae; genus Eustoma; species Eustoma russellianum. Next base: position 8,981,348 of record AP025046.1, read on the forward strand.
CCGGAAAATAGTGCAGTAGGCTTAGGAGATGAAGAGGTTGAGGTTGAGGTTGTCATTGCCATGATCTTTAACCTTGCTACTTGCAAAGATTGGCCAAGCAATCAAGGTTAGGCTCTGATACCAATTGTTAGGTCCGAAATACACTCTAGAGGGGGGGTGAATAGAGTGTTTGGCTCTTTTGCGGAATTTTCTTTTTTTTCTCAACTCAAAAAGGATATTCAAAATCAGAGCAAGAATTGGAGATGAGAGATAATGAATGAGTACACCGGATATAGAGTGGTTCGAATCGTAAATGATTCTACTCCACTACCACTTTGTTTCCAAAGTGGATTTTCAACAACTACTCTTCTTATTATGAACAATAAGAACAACCACAGCAACACTTACACTAACACTTTAGTGTAAGCAACAACAACAGCAACTTCTTGCACAAAACACACTTGTGCAACTACAACAACTACAGCTCTTAGCAAGAACAACTTCTTGCTTCCTCACAACTTCAACAAAAGTTCCCTCAAGAACTTCTCACAATGGGTTGAAGAGATATAGTAAGGTTCACACTTTCTCACAAGTCTAAGCACAAGCAAGAGATCAAATAATTATGGTTCCTCTTGTGCTTGACTCTTTTTCTCTCAATATACAACAATGAAGATCAAAGAAAGCTAGACAAGCTTTAAACAAATTTACAAGTATGAGAGAAGTATACAACAATAGAAAATGAAGCTAGATGATGTTGAAAGTGTGTGATTGCTTCATCCAAGCCTCCTCTATTTATAGATGAAGTTCACCACGTTTTTGAGGCTCTCCACCAAGTCTTCATCTTCAAAAATGTCAAGACAATGCCCAAATAGTCTCTAGCCACCCTATGGAGTGATTTGATCTTGGATAGCCACCCTAGAGAATCTTAGACATGTATACAATAGTCAAGGAAGCATGTAATTAGTTGAGTTAAAGTCCACAAGAAGTTTGAAGAAGATTTGAAAGAGAAAACCTTAAAAATCAGCCTTGGATTTTGTTCCAACGTTCAGAAAATTTGAATTCTGGAGGACATCGATCGATCGAAGTCCCTGGAAGGGAGAGATCGATGTCCTCAGATTCTACATCGATCGATCGAAGTCCTGGGTGGGAGAGATCGATGTCCTCAGATCCCGCATCGATCGATCGATGTCCAGGGAGGGAGAGATCGATGTCCTCAGATCTCACATCGATCGATCGATGTCCAGGGACGGAGAGATCGATGTCCTCAGATCTCACATCGATCGATCGATGTCAGTGACATCGATCGATCGATGTCTCCTCCTTGAGAGATCGATGTCTCCATTTGAGTTCCAATCTTAACCATCTTTGGAAATAATGTATTTTCCCATCATGCACCAAATATCAAACATAAATTTAACTCATTCAAAACATCTTTTCATCATCAAAACATTTTACAACTTAACAAGCCTATTGTACTTATATTCTTATTCTTGAATAGGCTTATCTTAGACCATCACACATTCTATATCTTTGTAAAAAATTGATCAAGGTGTGATCAATCTTCATTCTTGCAAGGTGGTGGTGTTCGTGCGTAATTATATTCATCATACAAGGTATGTAAAGGGTTGGAGTTGGTGTGTAACTCCGTCAAGCCTGTGGTAAGGTGTATTAGTGTTGTGTGACTAGTGTGAACCGAGGAAGGTGTTCCTCAAAGACTCGATTAGGTTGTTTATAACCGAACCAGTATAAAATTCTTGGTGTCATTTACTTTGAGCACTGATTTTCTGTTTTAGCACTGTTTATTGTTTTTAATCTCGTTCATAAAAATAGTAAACGAATTTCAAAAATCACGAAACTTTCAGGGAACATAGCTACACGTTCTAAGGTTCTTTTGGCACAAGTTTCAACCCCTTTGGACAAGTATGAGCCATCCAAACGTCCAAAGTTCTGAGACTAGTGCAGTCTGATTTTCAGGCTTGCAAATGTTGAGACTTTGATCGTATTTGACTAACTTCCCAAAAGAATTTTTCAAACTTGTTTCAACCCATTTAAATATAACATATAAGGGGTTAGTGGTTAACATTTTAGAGCAATTGGAGTTAAGTACAAATAGGAATAAATTTTTCAATACAGTCTACCGTTTCTGGCAGATTTGCGCAATCTGATCACTAACAATTTTTGAAGGGGTTAGAGGTTGAATTTAAATCTGAAATTTTTAGGAGACACTCATAACATCTGAGGCTAAGCTCTCTCAAAATATCAGAATTTTTAAAGACCTACAACCTAGTTTTAAAAACATTTTAAAACTAGTCCTGAAAACAGAAACTGTTTTCAGAAGTTGGGTTTTTGGTTTGCAACTATTTTAAAAATCACATTTTCCGCACCCACTATTCAACTCCCCCTTCTAGTGGTGCCTTGCAGATCCTACAATCCATCAGAATATTTTCTGTCCTACATCATACCCTACATCGATCGATCGAAGTACTTCATCCCCTCACATCGATCGATCGATGTCCGTCAGAATACTTTCTGTCCTACATCATACCCTACATCGATCGATCGAAGTACTTCATCCCCTCACATCGATCGATCGATGTCTACGATTCCAGAAAAGAAATTCTGCAATTTCTGCAGAAACTGCAGAACCACAACTCTAATCGATCCCAAACTTCATACCAAGCATCCCAGGCCTAATCCCTGCTATAATCTCATACCTAAACTACCAATTGAACACTACACACATATCAATCAAAGATTCAAGCCTAAGACTCAAATCATCCACCAAAACAACCCAAAAATCCTACTTTTCACTCTCTTCTCCCCTCAACCGAATATAGCAGCAAGGAGGGGTTCAAAGGATTGGGATTTGCAAGATTTCACGTAATCAACAACAACAACGAAGGATTTTCAATATACAGTGGCCAAATCTCAAAACCAAAACACATAAAGCACACATAGATTCACGGAAAGAAACTACAGCATGGTGATCCATTTTGATATCAAAAATAGGCCTTTTCTCTTTCGCAAATCGTAGGAACTTATAAGATGATTACTTGCCTTTGATTGCTCGAAGACGGATTGGGAAACAAACAGAGATTGGATCGATTCTTGAAGGCTATCTCCTTCACTTCTAGGTTATGGAAATCGCTGGCTTGGGGGGAGGAGAGGAGAAGTCGACGGTTTCTTCTGTATGCATAGGGAAAACTGACGTTCTGTCAGTTTTAATATGGGTAAGGGCAAAACTGGAATTTCTAAATTGTATTTTACTTAAATCTTTTTCTTTTATAATTAAATTCTAATATTTAATTCTAAATTAAATACTACTTAATTCTAATATTTAATCCATCAATAAATACCAATTAATGTATGAATTAATTCTTAATTCATTACTATTGACTGTCTTAATCTCACTTAATTTCCTTTTATCCTTTAATCATTCTACGGAGGGTGCGGGGCATAACATTCCACTCCCCTTACAAAAAGTTTTGTCCTCGAAACTGATGTACCTTATTGGAATATATGTGGATATAACTCTTTCATTTGCTCCTCAAGCTCCCACGTGGCTTCACGCTCCGTATGATTACTCTATTGCACTTTGATATACGGAATCACGCGCTTGCGCAGGACTTGATCTTTCTTATCCACAATCTTCACTGGATGTTCTTCATATGTAACATCTTCTCTAACATCCAATGGTTGAGCCTCAAGGATATGACTCGGATCCGGCACGTATTTCCTCAGTTGAGACACATGGAACACATTGTGGACTTGAGATAAGATAGGAGGCAAGGCTAGTCGGTATGCTCTTTCACCAACTCGGCCGAGCACTTCATATGGATTAATATATATAGGGCTTAACTTGCCCTTCATTCCGAACCTCGTAACTCCCTTGGTGGGTGAAACTTGTAGATAAACCTTTTCACCTTCTTCAAACTCCAAGGGTCGTCTTTTAGTATCGGCTCAGCTCTTACTGCGATCCTGCGCCACCTTTAGCCTCTCTCTTATGATTTTCACTTTTCCAATTGTCTGTTCGACCAACTCCGACGCAGTGATCGTCCTTTCTTCAACTTCATCCCAACAAATCGGGGATCTGCACTTCCGTCCGTAAAGAGCTTCAAACGGTGCCATGCCAATTGCACTGAGATAGCTGTTATTATATGAGAACTCCATCAGCTTTAGCATGCTATCCCAGTTTCCTTTAAGATCCAAAGCGCACGATCTCAACATGTCCTCTAAGGTTTGGATTGTCCTCTCTGACTGTCCATCTGTTTGAGGATGGTATGCGGTACTCATTCTTAGCTCGGTACCCATCACTTTCTGAAATGCCCTCCAAAATTTAGAAGTAAACTTGGGATAACGGTCCGATACAATACTGATGGGGACTCCATGCAAGCTCACAATGTTATCCACATATATGTTGGATAATTTTTCATAAGAGGTACCATGTGGCATAGCTATGAAATAGGATGTCTTTGTCAAGCGGTCTACAACTACCCAGATCATCTCATTCCCATTTCTGGTTTTGGGTAACCCCATCACGAAGTCCATAGTCACGTGCTCCCACTTTCATTCTGGAATCTCTAGTGGCATCATCAAACCACCAGGTCGTTGATGTTCATCTTTGACTTGTTGGCATATTAGACACCTTTCAACATACTCCGCGATAGTTCTTTTTAATCCTACCCACCAATAATTCCTTTTGAGGTCTTTGTACATTTTTGTGCTCCCGGGGTGGATAGACATTCTCAAGTTATGCACTTCGCGAAGCAATTCCTTTCGGAGCTCATCATTATCGGGTATGCATAATCGGCTCTGGAACCATAGACTTCTATCTTCCCTCAATTGGAAATCTTTTACTGGTCCCATAGACAACTTTTCGCAGATTTCTTTTAGTGTTGTATCATCATACTGCACTCGTCTAATTCTGTCTACCAAATCTGGGTTATAGATAAGGCGGTAAGGACATTTGCTACTGAGTCTATAACATCCAAACCAAATTCTTTGATCTCGCGCTCTAAGGGAGACTGTCTTGCGTGGCTAGATTTTTGGCTCAACGCGTCTGCCACTCAATTTGCTTTACCCGGATGAAAATTTATGGTTAAACATAGTCCTTAAGTAGTTCCAACCATCTCCTTTGTCTCATATTCAGCTCCTTCTGCGAGAACAGATATTTCAGGCTCTTATGATCTATGAACACGGCACACTTCTCTCCATACAGATAGTGCCTCCAGATCTTAAGAGCAGATACCACAGCTGCGAGCTCCAAGTCATGCGTCGGTTAATTCTGCTCATATGGTTTCAACTGTCTTGATGCGTACGAAATGACTCGTCCATTTTGCATAAAGACACAACCTATAAACAGAAAGTTAGTTTAAGACTGGTATATGTATATACAATGCATTAGTTGTAATGATGTACATACCTAGTCCTTTCTTGGACGCATCACTATAGATCACGAAACCATCAGTTCCGGAGGGTTGCGCCAACACCGGGACAGTGGTCAATCTCTTCTTGAGCTCAGGAAAGCTCTGCTCGCATTCAGCGGTCCATTCAAACTTAGTCTTCTTCTGTGTAAGTCGACTCAATGGAACTGCTATTGTTGAGAATCCCTCAACAAACTTCCTATAGTAGCCTACCAAGCCGAGGAAGCTTCTTACTTCAGTCACGTTTGTAGGTCTAGGCCATTCAGTAATGGCTTCTATCTTCTTAGGATCCACAGAGATCCCATCCTCCGAAATCACATGACCGAGAAAGGCTACACTTCTTAGCCAGAATTCACACTTGCTGAATTTGGCATAAAGCTTTTGTTGCCTCAGAATTTGCAAAACCACTCTTAAGTGTTCCACATGATCTTGCTCGTCAGGGGAGTAGACCAAAATTCATCGATGAACACTACTACGAATTGGTCCAACTGTTCTCGGAATACGGTGTTCATCAAATCCATAAAGGCTGCTGGGGCATTAGTCAATCCAAAAGGCATCACCAAAAATTCATAATGCCCATATCGAGTCTGAAAAGCTGTTTTAGGTACGTCTCCTGCTTTTACGAGCAACCAATGATACCCCTGGCGAAGATCAATCTTTGAAAACCATCGGGATCCCTTTAGTTGATCAAATAAATCCTCAATCCTTGGCAGAGGATATTTGTTCTTTATGGTTACTTTGTTTAGCTCTGTGTAGTCAATGCACAATCTCAAACTGCCATCTTTCTTCTTGACAAATAAGACAGGGGCTCCCCAAGGTGATACACTGGGTCGTATCAACTTCTTGTCTAACAACTCTTGTAATTGACCCTTTAACTCCCTAAGTTCAGCTGGGGCCATCCTGTACGGTGCCTTGGATATAGTTTCAGTTTCGGGGATCAAGTTGATTTCAAACTCCACTTCTCTTGATGGATGTACTCCAGGCAAATCTTCTAGAAATACGTCTTTGAATTCGTTGATTACCGGCATCTGGTCAATGGATGGAGTTTCTTGCTTAGCATCCATAGCATACACCATAAATCCCTATGCTCCTTTTTGCAAAGCCTTAAAAGCTTTCATTGTCGTCAGGTATATCTTCTTCGGGGCTTTGGTTAGCTTGATATTTCCTTGTACCATTATTTTGTTCATCTCAGGGTCCTTAACGGTCATTTGCTTAAGTATGCAGTCAATATTGGCATGATACTTGGTCAGCCAATCCATGCCCAATATCACATCAAAATCCTTCATCGTGATTGGAACTAATGTCACGGAAAACACCTTCCCATCCAACTCTAACTCATAGTCTTTGTACTGGTGGTGTGAAACCAGCACTTGTTCGCCGGCTACCTGCACCCTGAAGGGGGTTTCAAGCCATTCAGGTAGACAGCCGAGTCCGTTGACGAACCGCTTAGAAATGAATGATTGACTCGCTCCACTATCAAACAATACGTTCGCAGTCATTTTATTAACTAGAATCACAACTAAACACAAAAAGTGTAGCACATAAAGGTTTTCACATATAGCACATTTAATCTCCAGCTTAAACGACTAAAATTCAACTTAAACAACTAATATTTAACTTAAGTCGTACCTGTCACAACTTCCGTGCCCTCCTGCACTTCGGCGTCCGTCATTGCATGGACTCTGGCATTTGTCCTGGGCCTAGCTCTCTGTTGCTGTGATGGCCCAGTGTGTCCCTGTGGCTTTTGCTTCCACTCGGGACAATCTTTGATTCTGTGGCCCGTCTAGCCACACTTAAAACATGCTCCCGTCTTCTTCCAACATTCTCCGACATGACTTTTCTGACAATGTGGGCACACTCCGAGCACCTGACGATCAGACTGACTCGGCTGCGGTGCCCTCTGAAATGGTCCTGTTTGACCCTTCTTGGGAATTTCGATCCAACGTCCGGGTATACCTCAACTTCTCTCATCCCTAGGCCTCTTGCTTGTTTCGTCACGAGCCTCTCTAGGCTGAGACCTGCGCATGTCACTCTACTCGGTAACAGGCGTCCAACATCTCCTCAAACGTCTTCAGGCTAGACCCCGCTATAGCCATCCGGATGCGGCGGTTCAAACCTTCTTCGAACTTAAGCATCTTCATTCTATTATTTTCCAACACCATGGGCGTGATTTTTCCCAAGGCATGGAATCTATCAGCATAATCAGAAATGGACATCTTGTCTTGTTCAAATTTATCAAACTGCCTCATCTTCTCCAGAATGGCAGTCTCAGGCACATTATAGTCTTTGTAGGCCTCAACAAATTGTCTCCACAAGATCGGAGGAATCATCTTCGACAGAATACCATTCCACCAGGCATTTGCTCTGCCACTTAGTAACGACATGGCCACATCGACCTTAAGTTCTTCAGGCACTTGTACCATCCTGAAGCACTTTTCTACTTCGTCTAACCAAAACCCGGCCACCTTTGGATCAGTGGTCCCTTAAAAAGTAGGGGCATGCATTTTCCGCATCTCCCAAATATAGTAACGGATGTCGTGCTGAGGCGGTTGTGGCGGAGGGGGCTGTTGTTGCTGTTGAGAAACTCCTTGTGCTATCACTGTGATAGTGTCTATTAGTGTCTGGATACTATCACTTGTGGTGGTGGAGGGTTCTCGTTTCTGTTCCCACCGTTTCCTTGGTTATCTCTTCTGGGAGACATTGTCTGCAAAATTACCGCTTATTAGGATTCAGTAATTCCAAAAGTAAATGCTGAAGGCCCATATACGTTGTACAAGGTGGAATTCGTAAACCGAAAGAAAATAAAGTCGATGAATTATGTTTTATCGCGCTCACACACACCCAACCCCATCACACTTATATTTAAGATCACATACTTAGACCTGCGGATCAACCTAGGGTCACGATTGTAGGATCTGCAAGGCACCACTAGAAGGGGGGTTGAATAGTGGGTGCGGAAAATGTGGTTTTTAAAATTTCTTTAAACCTAACCAATTCAACTTCTGAAAACAGTTTCTGTTTTCAGGACCAGTATTAAAACGTTTTTAAAACCAGGTTAGAGGTCTTCAAAAATTATGAAATTTTGAGTGAACTTAGCATCTGATGTTATGAGGGTCCCCTAAAAATTTCAAATTAAAATTCAACCTTTAACCCCTTCAAAATTTGTTAGTGGTCAGATTGTGCAAATCTGCCAGAAACGATACACTGATTTGAAAAATTAATTCCTAATTGTGCACAACTCCAAATGCTATGAAAATTTAACCACTAACCCTTTATATTCTATATATAAATGTGTTGAAACTGTTTTGAAAAATTCTTTTGGGAAGTTAGTCAAATACACTCAAAGTCTCAACCTTTGCAAGCCTGAAAATCAGACTGCACCAGTCTCAGAACTTTGGACGTTTGAATGACTTATACTTATCCAAAAAAGTTGAAACCTGTGCCAAAAGAACCTTAAAACGTGTGGCTATATTTTCTGAAAGTTTCGTGATTTTTTAAATTCGTTTACTATTTTTACAAACGTGATTAAAAACAGTAAACAGTGCTGAAACAGAAAATCAGTGCTGAAAGTAAATGACACCAAGAATTTTATACTGGTTCGGTTATCAACAACCTACTCCAGTCTTCAAGGAACACCTTCCTTGGTTCACACTAGTCACACAACAAAAATACACCTTACCACAGGGTTGATAGAGTTACACCTAACTCCAACCCTTTACAAACCTTGTATGGTTAATACAATTTGCACGAACACCACCACCTCGCAAGAATTAAGATTGATCACACCTTGATCAATCTTTTACAAAGATGTATGAATGGTGGTTTATCTCAAGCCTATTCAAGAATGAAAGATATGAAAAACAATAGGCTTTACAAGAAAAGAGAAAGAAAGAAGATGTAGGAGAAGAAGAGCTTGGCTATTTGATCTCTTTGAAATGCAATGCTTGTTGTTTTTTTTTTTTGTTGTTGTTTGATCTCCTCTTCTCTTTTTAATGTGGCAGCCGTCCCCCTTAGGGTTTCTCCCTCTCTTGAAAATTGTCTTTTAAGTCCTTGAGAGAGTGTAAGACATCATTGTGACAATGCTTTGCTTACTTGTCATCTACCTATTGGATCATCATTTAGTCTTCGCTTACTTGGCACCTCCTTATTGGTTCAACATTGTCATCATGATGACATGGAAAAAATCTGAGATATACACTTTAACATGTGCCAAAAATCAACCACAAAATCATTCCATAAGTTAAGAAATACACCATAAATTGCAAGACAAAGAAAGTCTTCCAATTTCAATGAAAATTTTGGCCATTAAGTCACATTGCCATGCTGAATTTTCAGCATGTGCATCCTTCCTTTTCTTTCAAAATAATACCAATTATTCTTTGATTTTTCATCATAAAAATTAATCAACAATATATGGTAAGTATTGCTACCAACTAAGAAATGAATTTGGACACAAAAAGCTCTTCAAATTCGGCCATACACCTTGTACACATGCTGAAAAATTTTCAGCATGTGATATGTATAATATCACCATTTATTTATTTTAAATAATATTCAAAACCTTACCATATCATCTTCCAATCAATCACACAACTTAAGATAACAAAATATGTCACATTGAACACCATAAAATCGGCCAGCTTGTGTGTAGTATGCTGAAATTTTCAGCATGTGACATAAGAGAGATATACCTTGAATTCTTACCTTTTGTAGCTTCTCTCTTTAATTCACCAACATTGTATGATTGATCCTTGACCAATCAATATGCCAAAAAGGCTCCACATATGCTCCAAATCAGCTGTATGTGACGTTATATGATGTGTATACATGTGCTGAAATTTATTTTTGTTAACTTTGTAAAATAGTGCACATTTAATAATGCACACATGTAATATTCCAATCAGCCCTTAATTTAACTTTCTAGAACACTTTAAGATGTATATCATATGTAAAAAGTGTCTAGATACGTGTCACATGATGTACAAGAAAAATGTTCCATGTTATGTGCGTAGAAAACCGAATTTTCGATATTTATTGATTACCCGATTTTTCTCTAATTTAAATTCCAACTTTTGCACATGTTATATATATTATGTTATACATAATATATATAATATATACTTTAAATCTCAGCACTTGGCTGGTTTAAAGTGGTACCATTAGCATGTGACAAAATTAAACTTGGAATCTTCACATTTTGGCCTTAATGTGAGGTAATTTGTGTGTGCCAACATGGAAAGTATTTTTGGCTGATTATTATGTCATGTGCACGAAATTTGCATCATATTTTGATGTATATGGGCTGGCCATTTATTTATGGCAAGTACGTGACACGTTGGCGAAGTTTCGGTATTCGCCCGATACGACAAATTTCGGTTTAGAACCTTTTATCGTGTCGTATTTAATTTGTCATGACCATATCTTATATCATATGATATAAGACCTGAATATACTCATAAATATGAGTTAAGTATAGTGGTGTGACGTTAACGTACGTACGTAAAGTATATAACGTGTCGGTAGTACGTTGGAATACATGTGTATGTGCCTTTTAAAAAAATCTGAATATATATATATTTATATATGTATAGGCGTGTGTATATATTAATGAGGAGAGGAGGAGAAAACTTTCCTTCCTTAGCCTTGTTGCCTTTGTGCCTTTTCCAAATGAAGCTTCCTTTAATGAACTACTTAGTTTATTAAACTAAGTACTTCACTTAATGAACTAGTTTAGTTCATTAATGGTGGCACCTGAAAATAGTATAAGCTCAACAAATGTCCGCCATATGATGTAAGCTTTAACGCTTCATGGCTCGTTAGTCGGGCAACATTATATATAAGCTAAATAAGGCAGTATCATGCATACATGTATATATATCATGCACGTTTTATCTTATGCTCGTTTTTGTGCACATTTAAATCATGCATTTGAAAATCACTCAAACCCCTTTTTCTCTACAACGATCACCGCTTAGGACTCTACATAGCATAACCTAGGTCTCCGAGGTAGATCTGAAGCCTAGGCTCTGATACCACCTGTAGCGCCCCGACCCGGACAGCGGATCGGAACCGGTGCACCCGTCGTAGCTTACTGAGAAGACTACAAGACGTCTCTTCTCTCGAATACATATCATGCATGAAGTAAGAGAATAAGAACGGAGACACGTGCAAAATAAAATATAAATCATCAAATTCGTACATCAAAGTGTGATAAGGTAGCAAAAGAGTGTTTATGATAATAACCAACTAAATCCTCAAGTGAATGAAAGGAACTGAAATAATTAGAAACAGTCTCGACTATCTCCCGAAAGAACTCTAAACATCCCACTCAGCCCACTCGCCGTCATCCTCAATGAATATCATGTCATAACTGGGCTCATCTGCAAAACAAAGGTAGTACCCTAAGCAAAAAACGCTAGCAATAACCCGCTTATAAGACATACGGGATCAACACATGGCAAGACATGAGTAATATTTAAATCAAGGGGTGATGGGGCACATGTCTTGTATACTTTAAAGAGTATAGATTAATAGCATAACAACATAAGAGTAGTAACTCATAAACATTCAATGGTTCAATAACAATCAAGTTACAAATCAATCATACCGTAACGACTCACGTGATGCATGACAAAATATGCTCTACACTACACAGTTACAAATGCTTATGCAATTCTTTTCAAAACAGTGCAATGCATGTCACAATGTCCGGTCACATAACTTTATACCCTGTGGTGGGCCACAACTTGTCTTTATACCCTGTGACGCACCACAGCTCAACTTTATACCCTGTAATATGCCACAACTTGTATTTATACCCTATGACACATTACAGCTTACTTTATACTCTGTGATTGTTATAGCTTGTCTTTATACCCTGTAACACATCACAGCTCATTTCGCAAACTTTATACCCTGTGCCGAGGCACAGCTCTTATCAAAACATAATGCGAATGCAAGTGCCATGATGCAAAAATGCACGACTTCTCATCATTCAATCACATTCAAATGTCAATCAATCATTCGAGACTCACCTCATTCACACACTCGAGCGTATCCTTTCCGACAAGTCAACATCACCTAAACATTCATGCTAGAACCCAAAGGATAATGCAGGAACCCTCACATTCCTCTTTTTTGAACTCTGTAGAGCCTCATACATTCATTCCTAACCCCTTCGGTCATTCACGTTAAAGTCCGATTCAAATACCCTACGAAGTCTCCACCGTTGATTCACCATCTTAAGTCATGTTCCCAAGACTTAGACTAACCTCAATCATGTCCTAAGAAGTCCCTAAGGTCACCCAAAGGGTCCCCTAGCTTCCCTCTTTCTTCCTTTATTTTCCCACAAAACTGGTTGACATCATCCCCTACATCGATCGATCGATGTCACTTCATACCCTCATATCGATCGATCGATGTCCGTCAGAATACTTACTGTCTAACATCACACCCTACATCGATCGATCGAAGTACTTCATCCCCTCACTTCGATCGATCGATGTCCATCAGAATACTTTCTGTCCTACATCATACCCTACATTGAGCGATCGAAGTACTTCATCCCCTCACATCAATCGATCGATGTCCGTCAGAATACTTTCTGTCCTACATCATACCCTACATCGATCAATCGAATTACTTCATCCCCTCACATCGATCGATCGATCGATGTCTACGATTCTAGAAAAGAAATTCTGCAATTTCTGAAGAAACTACAGAACCACAACTCCAATCGATCCCAAACTTCATACCAAGCATCCTTGGCCCAATCCCTGCTATAATCTCATGCCTAAACTACCAATTGAACACTACACACATATCAATCAAAGATTGAAGCCTAAGACTCAAATCATCCACTAAAACAACCCAAAAATCCTACTTTTCACTCTCTTCTCCCCTCAACCGAATATAGCAGCAAGGAGGGGTTCAAAGGATTGGGATTTGCAAGATTTCACGTAATCAACAACAACAACGAAGGATTTTCAATATACAGTGGCCAAATCTCAAAACCAAAACACATAAAGCATACATAGATTCACGGAAAGAAACTACAGCATGGTGATCCATTTTGATATCAAAAATAGGCCTTTTCTCTTTCGCAAATCGTAGGAACTTATAAGATGATTAGTTGCCTTTGATTGCTTAAAGACGGATTGGGAAACAAACGGAGATTGGACCGATTCTTGAAGGCTATCTCCTTCACTGCTATGTTATGGAAATCGCTGGCTTGGGGGGAGGAGAGGAGAAGTCGACGGTTTCTTCTGTATGCATAGGAAAAACTGACGTTCTGTCAGTTTTAATATGGGTAAGGGCAAAACTGGAATTTCTAAATTGTATTTTACTTAAATCCTTTTCTTTAATAATTAAATTCTAATATTTAATTCTAAATTAAATACTACTTAATTCTAATATTTAATCCCTCAATAAATACCAATTAATCTATGAATTAATTCTTAATTCATTACTATTGACTGCCATTAATCTCACTTAATTTTCTTTTATCCTTTAATCATTCTACGGAGGGTGCGGGGCATAACGCTAATGGTATTGCTAAAAGGAAAAATAGGACACTTAAAGATATGATGAATACGATGCTCTTAAGTTCCAGATTGCCAAGTAATATGTGGGGTGAGGCTATACTTTCAGCTTGTCAATTCTTAATAGAATACCACATAAGAAAACTAATTTAACTCCCTATGAACTTTGAAAAGGTTATGCACCCAACTTGAATTATTTGAAAGTGTGGGAGTGTTTAGCCAAAGTTGAAATTCCTGATTTCAAAAGGAGTAAAATTAGTTCTAAAACGAAAGATTGTGTGTTTGATGGATATGCTTTGAATAGTGCAGCATATAAGTTTATGACTTTAGATAACGATACAATCCTTGAATCTAAGGATGCTGAATTTTTCGAACTTGAATTTCCAATGAAACAAGAGAAAGTAAGTAATACTAGTTTTGAACTTGGTGAATCTAGTATGAAAATTAGTGATGAAGTTGTTTCTTTGCCTAGGAGAAGTAAAATACAAAGGGTTGAAAAGTCTTATGGAGACTACTTCACTATCGTTTTTATTTTAGAAGAAGATCCTAAGACTTATAAGGAGACCATGAAGTCCATAGATGTTAAGTTTTGGAAAGAAGCTATAAATTTGGGAACTTGTAGAATTTCCTAGAGGGTGTAAACCTATTAGTTGTAAATGGGTCTTTAGGAAGAAACCAAAGGCTGATGGTACAATTGATAAGTTTAAGGCAAGACTAGTTTCCAAGGGGTTTACTCAACAAGAGGAAATAGATTATTTTGATATATATTCACCAGTAGCAAGGATAACATCCATTAGAGTTTTAGTGGCTTTAGCTTTCATTAACAAGTTGGCGATACATCGAAGAGATGTTAAAACGGCTTTCTTAAATGGTGATCTAGATGAAGAAATATATATGCATCAACCAGAAGGTATGATTGTTCAAGGACAAGAACATAAGGTGTGTAGACTTAACAAGTCCTTGTACGGTCTTAAACAAGCGCCAAAGCAATGGCATGAAAAATTTGATAATGATATGATTTCCAAAGGTTATATTGTGAATGCAAGTGATAGTTGCATTTATAGTAAAGTTGAAATTTTTGGTTGTGTTATTGTTTGTTTATATGTTGACAATATGTTGATTTTCGGAAATAATATGGCTGTTGTGAATAGTACTAAATCATTCTTATCCTCCGTCTTTGACATGAAAGATATGGGTAAGGCTGATTTGATACTTGGTTTAAAGTTAGTCGAGAATTGTGGGGGTTATGTTTTGTCACAATCTCATTATGTTGAGAAAATGTTGAAAAGATTTAATTTCTTTGATGTTAAACCCGTAAGCACACCATATGATCCTGCTGTACACTTGAAGAAAAATAGGAACAATAGTATTTCACAAGTTGAATATGCTAGAATAATTGAACGTGTGATGTATCTAATGAATTGCACGAGACCTGACATAGCTTATGCAGTAAATAGGCTAGCAAGATATACTCATAATCCAAGTAGTGAACATTGGATGGCTTTAGAAAGATTAATGAGATATATTAAAGGAACAATGGATCTATGTCTTGTGTTTAATGGATTTCCAGCCGTATTAGAAGGTTTCTGTGATGCTAATTCGGTATCGAATAATGATGAGATTAATTCAACTAATGGTTATGTATTCACTTTGGGTGGTGGAGCCATTTCTTGGAAATCTTCTAAACAAATATGTATAGAGAAATCAACTACGGAATCAGAGTTTATTGCTTTAGAACTTGCTGCAACAGAAGCTGAATGGTTAAGGAATTTGTTAGTTGATATTCTTTTGTGGTATAATCCTATGCCTTCTGTTTCTATACGATGTGATTCACAGGTAGCAATCGCTCGAGCGAAGAATAAGATCTACAATGGAAAGAGCCGACATATAAGATTGAGACACAATATTGTGCGGGATCTAATTAGTTCAGGGGATCAACTTGGAGTATATAAGAACCGAGTTAAATCTGGCAAACCCCTTAACTAAAGGACTAAACAAGAAGTTGGTCCAACAAGCGTCGAGGGGAATGAGACTGGTTCCATTGTTGTGAACTTTGTAAGGCGACAACCCAACCCGCTATTAGTAGAGATCCTACAAACAGATTCAATGTGGTAAAAACAAGTCATATAAAAGTTCTAGAAGTACTATTATTTTTTTCTTCCTATGGTGCTGTTGAAGACAGTACTTATTGCAAGTAAAAGAAGGTGAGATTTTTAAAATCTCTTAATGAAGTTCATAGTCATGTTGTATGATGGTGTGAGCAGTACACACTTGATGAATTTCACCCATATAAGCGTGGAGGTGGTGCCGCTTCCTATGAGAGTTTGGAACAACTCGTTAGAGCACTGTTGAAAACCTGGGACTGGGTGCATGGCCGATATCTCACCACACCGCGAACTTGCCTAAAGGTAGTCAATGACATGTCGGTTGTAAGTCTATATAAACAATAGTGAGATAAGATTCAAGACGTCAATGTCATCTTATTTCCGTTTATATACTTCCGCTTGTACTAAGTGGCAATTCAAGACGTAAGTCATTGTCCATTATGTGACATTGTCTTCATTTGATAGTAGAGAGGTTAGTTTATTAACGTTCTAGAATGTTTGTATATAAGTTTGAATCATGTGGGGGATTGTTGAAAAAGTACGTTAAAGTACTTTAAAATGTGCTCCAAACTTATATAAAAATATGTGTGATGTTGTTTGGGAGTTTGGTTGATGATTTGAACACTTGGATCAATCCATGTGTGAGCTAGATCAAACCAAGTGAAATCTGGAATAAAGTTAAGTGTTTTGGAGGACATGGATCGATCTATGTAAGAGACATCGATCGATCGATGTATACATTGATCGATCGATATGATGTAGTGCAATGCTGAAAACTTTCTGTCCAACATAGATCGATCACATCGATCGATCGATCACATCGATCGATCACATCGATCGATCGATCTCGATCACATCGATCGATCGATCACATCGATCGATCGATCACATCGATTGATCGATGTGACATCGATTGATACATGGATCGATCTATGTGAGACAAGATGAAAGATGAAATGCTTTCGTCCAACTTCGATCGATGTGCCAACGGACATAAACTTCCATGCTGAGTTGCATCTTTTGGTCCAAAAATCATCTCCTTTCAAAAGTGAACGTTATGCAACTAACTCAGGAGGTCAGAAAACCGTTGAAACATATTTCAAATCATGTTTTTATCCATCCTAAAGCCTATAAATATAAGGCTTGACTATTTTACATATTAGAGAAAAACTTTTGTAAAGTTGGTGCATATTTTCTGAAGTTTACTTTCTTCTCTCCTCTACACTCAAACACTTTTCTTTGCAAGTTCAATCCCTTTCTCGTAGAGAAAACAAACAAGGGAAGCCATTAAATCCTGGTAAACATTCGTTTGTAGTTCACCTTGCTCACTGATAGAGGCAAAATTTCTTTTAAGGACAGTGATTCTTATCACGTCTCGACAATCGTATCGTGTTGTTTGTTTGTCCATTCTCTATCATTTTCTCTAACAGTCTCTTTTGTTCTGCTCTTTTGTAACATCAAACCATATCAATATATGTGTGTCAAGCAGTGGGCCTAATGCAAGTGTCTCGGAGCTATAACAATAAGTCCCAGAACTCTAACATGAGCTGGGAACCCTGAGAAACAAGATAGCAAGGTTCAAGACAAAGATGAAAGCGTGCATTCTGGGTCTATCTTTCTCTTCGGATCAGGACTAG
Organism: Eustoma russellianum; assembly: GCA_036186865.1. NCBI lineage: Eukaryota > Viridiplantae > Streptophyta > Magnoliopsida > Gentianales > Gentianaceae > Eustoma > Eustoma russellianum. The sequence goes on from AP025046.1 coordinate 8,999,032, forward strand.
GACTAGCATTTTTCTCTCATCCATATTTCCCTATTCTAGATATAGGTCCTAGAATAGGATGAACCAAATACTCGTATGATGTATTTGATTGACGTCAATTTGTCACTTTTTGGTGTTTAAATGAAACGAGTTGTTTATCTTGCATTGTTGGTTTTGATGATTACAAAAAGGGAGAGAGTATTTAGTTGACTTTGTATGCTTGCTTGGTGAAGTTTTTAGATATGCTTGTTTGATATGGTATGTTTGTTTGATATGATGGGATATGTAAGCTTGGTATGTATGCTTGCTTGCTTGCTTGATTGTCTTCGATGAAGTTTTTAGGTATGCTTGTTTGATATGATGGATATGTAAGCTTGGTATGCATGCTTGCTTGCTTGTCTTATGGATATGAAGGGTTAATATCTTGGTATGAGTGTTGGCTTAGTTTTTGGTATGAGTGTTTGCTAATATGTTGTTTGGATGTGCTTGATAAGCATATGTAGGCTTGGTAGGATTGATATGGAAATATACATTTGGCATGCTTGGCATATATGTTGGATTCTTGGTATAAATGTTGAAAGAATATGCAGTGCCCCGCTTCCAAACACTAGCATCGAGAATGGTACACCCGCCGTAGCCTACTACGAGAACTACAAGGAGTCGTTCAAACTTCGTACACGTCGAAAATGACATAGAAATTTTTTCGCAAAAACGGTAATTAAAAATTCAAATTCAATTCGTAAACAATTCCAAAATATAAATAAATTAGAGTTTAGGGCTAATGAAACCAAATTCGTCAAATGAAAATCTAAAAGTATAATAAAACAAAATAATTGTGAAATTCATCAACTATTCCTCAAAGAAATATCTCCAAGCTCACTCGCCCCAGCTTGCACAGTCCGAATCATTCTCTACGAAGATATACTTATACTCAGGTTAACCTGTGGAGGGATAAGTAGGGGGTGAGTGATTTGGAAAAATCACCCGTAGGTTACCCGTATAATCCCAGAAAGGAACCATACCTGAAAAATACATACTCACATAAGGCAAATAACACGTACCTTTACCTGATCGAATCGCAAGGTAAGCACACAATAACAAATATAATATCTCATGCATCCACATAATTCAGCAATAGCATGTAGGCATAGAGTAAATAACTGAGTAAAGTAAGTCACTCCACATAATAATATGCAACTTCATGATGCGTGCCCCTATTTCTACGTGTCACATGCAGCAAAGGTCATGTTATGCAATATGTTCATATCTCTACCATGCAATGCATGATCCCCCAGGGTCGTTGGGTGCTATTGTAGCTATTCCACTGTAGTCCACCGTTCCAGAGTACTACTGTAGCTCTTCTACTACAGTCCACTCTCAAAATCCTAGGTGCTGCTGTAGCTCTTCCACTACAGCCCACCATGAGTGCTGCTGTAGCTCTTCCACTACAGCCCACTATTCTATTCTTTTTTTCTCTTTTCTGGGTGCGACTGTAGCTCTTGACTACAGCCCACCATCACACGCCTCTTAGGCCAAATGCAATGCACGTGCCATGAATACAATGCAAATCTCACTTTCCGGTCTTTCGTTGTATCATTCCTGCTTCTTCCCATATTTTACATATTTTTTCAGAATTTATTTTTTACTTTCTGAATTTTTTTTCATCTAATTGTTTTACTTTAATTATTGAAAATGTCATAAAAATATCATTTTCCATCACTTATATTTTTTCTAGATTATATTAATTTTTTCGAGACTTTATACTATTTTTCTCAATTTTCCACTTATTATTTACTATTTATTATAATTAGCCAGATTAGTTATAAATTTAGAAAATTAATAAAAATCCTTTATTTTCACCATTCTATTATTTGTGGAGTTAGTTGTTAATTTTCTAAAATTAATTTCTATTTTCTGGATTTCTAAATCTATTTCTACTATTTATCATATTTAGTTAAATTAATTACAAATTCAGAAATTTAATGAAAATAATTTATTTTCACCATTTTGTATTTTTCAGAATGAATTATTAATTTTCTGGGATTTATTTATATTTTTCAATAATTTTAAACTAATTTTAATCAATTATTTACTATTTATTTACTTTCATAAATTAAAAGTCTTTCTTTTTCTTTAACCCGCCAGCTCAGTTGTGAATTGGTAAGACTGGGTCAACCCGACCGGCTGACCTGGGTTTTACTATTATTTTTCTTTTTTCCAATTAAATCATATCTCCTTCTAACCTCAATAAAATCTTCGTTTTAACTCAGAATTACCTCAAACCAGTTGCATTGGACTCCATATAACGTGACACATCTTTTGAAAGTGGACACATCAACGCGTGTCTGGACGCGTCGTCAGGGGCCCGAAACGCGTCTGTCAGACTCCTTTTTCAATTTTCATTCCTATTCCAACTAATTTCCCTATTATGTTACCTATTTCTAAGGCTATTCGGGTAATTTTCTATTTTTTTGCATAAAAATCGAGTCTTTTACGTTAATTTTTAAACCGCATAAATAACACCATTGGACACACAAACACCAACATACATACGAATACCATAGAGTAGCACATATATGAAAACAAAATAAAAAAACATAAGGCAAGCATGATTCACACACGAAGTGCGGGCAATCCGAGAAGAGGAGAAGGTAACTTACCTACTTTGCGCGAATTTCCTATGCAACTTTCTTCTCCCTCCTATGGCTGGCCGAATTCTTCCAAAGGGGGTGAAGGTGGTTGATTTCCATGTGTGTATGGTGGTGTGATGTAGATTTAAGGGGTGTGTGTATATATATGTGTGTATATATATGTATGTATATATATGTAATTGGGATTTTATGTTGAAGAAGAAAATCTTCTTCTTCTTTCTCCATAAGATTGGTCGCAGCTTGTAGGTTGGGGGAGAAGAACTTGCCATTTGTTTGGGGAAGGGAATAATAGGGTTTGATTTTTGATTTAGGGAGGTATATTTATACATATGTATTTATATTTTGTAATAGGTTTAGGAATCTTTATAAGGTAAATCCTTAATAATTTAGTTCTTATCTTATTCCAATATTATAGCTTAAGATAACTATTGCCTATAATTATTATTTTCCTTTTATTTTATATATCATGTTCTTTTTTGCACCCCAAAATGCCGGGGTGTAACATTCTCCCGGCCCTTACAAAAAGTTTCGTCCTCGAAACTTGCGTATTACGTAGTCAACAACTTAGCATAATTCTACTTATTCCGTTCACCTATTATACCCTACGAATATCAATATAGCAATCGTACTCTTAGATTGTTAAGCCCTCAACTCCACTTATACCACTTAACGTATATCATTCCACTTATATTATTGAGATCTAAAATTTCCAAATTCTCAAACTAATCATATATGATTCACCTCTAGACAAATAAACAAACCAAATATCCATTGAGTATCCTAATATGTTAATTATTACACCTCCTCGTCACGGGACTAAGTCCTTGAAATTCAATTCTTATATACTTACGAACTAGCTCTATGATCATATTCTTACTTTTTTGGAGATATCGATCAGTCTAATGTACGAAATATGTGTATGGACATATTTTCCTTCAAATGAAAGTGTCACTTATGTGGCCTTAACTTAAAATATAGCTTTAGTTGTTTAAAATATTTTATATTTTTGTAAACACAAAAACCAAAGTAGTGTATACTTGTTTTCACAAAACGGTGTCTCAAACGACCTCTTACAAAAATAAAGACAACTTGTTTGCAAAAGTAGTTCGGTAAAATTGTGTTAAAATAGCTGAAACTTAATAATGTAAGGTTTTATAAAACGATTTGAATACAGTACCTTTCATTTTCTAAAAGAAAATATAAAATTTGAAAGCTGTTTTTTGGCTTCGCAAGCAGAAAAATAACTTCAAAAACACTTTAACCGATAAACCGCTTGCGATATCGATAGTTATTAATTAATTTTGACTAAAACAAATGTAACAAAAATGGAAAATTGAAATATTGTGTAGGAATAAACACATCATTTTTGGAAGAACATCAACATTTTAAAAGTTTTTTTTGAAGTCGTCAAAAGAATTGAAAATTTTGTTATGTTGATATACCAGTACCAAAAAGAATTTATCTTGTAAAGTTTAGTAGACTACATAAAAAGAATGAAACTCACTAAGGCATTTTTGAAAACTTTTTTTTTGAAGTTCATGATATAGGTATGACTTGGTGTGCATGCTTGTATAAAATATTTATCTATTTGTCACAAAAAATGCATCAGTCCATTGTTACGTATAATTCCTACAACTCATCCTTTATTTTCAGATAATGTATCCTATGCTCAGGTTCCTCTAATTCGAATGTTTCTCTACTTTTGATAGAATCATTAACTTAAATAGTCCAATCCTAGCATGACACACAAAATATTGATCGGTTTAAGGTATTCTAATTCACCACGCTTCCGCACGCCACACTGATCCACTGTAATTCTTTACTTGGTTATTTCAACTGCTAGTTTTAACCTAGTTACATCCCATATGAAAAGCCGCCACTACTTGTTCATGCAACTCTATTTCAATTCAAGCCTATTAGAATCAAGCCCAATTAACTCGTTGTTTCAAGAAATCAACACTTAACTGAAAATTCTGTGATAATTAATAATTCTAAGGCACATAATATAGTCGATTCTTGCCTGTCGTTATCAATCAATACCTCTAATAATACTAATATCGTCAACATATTTTGATCACATAACATTCAACATCTTAACCCTAGATTATAAATTCCTTCTTATGGTATCTTTCACTAAACTCTAGTGATGATAATGCTTATAACTCGTTACTTGGTTTCTGTAGCGCCACGGCCCAGATAGCGGATCCGAATCGGTGTACCCGTCGTAGCTTACTGAGAAGACGACAAGACGTCTCATCTCTCGAATACACATCATCAATGACGTAAGAGAAATAAGTGCGGAAACACATGTAAAATAATTCTAAATCATCCAATTCGTACATCCAAGTGTAATGAAATCACAAAAGAGTGTTCATGGTAAACCAACTAAATCCTCGAGTGAATGAAAGAAACTGAAATAACTAGCAACAATCTCGACTATCTCCCAATAAGTCTATAGGCATTCCATTCGGCCCACTCGCCGTCGTCCTCTATGAAGATCATGTCATAGCTAGGCTCATCTGCAAAATAAAGGTAGTACCCTTAGAGAAAAAATGCTAGCAAGTAACCCGCTTATAAGACATACGGGATCAACGCATGGCAAGACATAAGTAGTATGTAATTCAAGGGATTGATAGGGCACATGTCTTGTATAACTTCTAAAACATAGATTTATAACATGACAGCATAGGAACAAATAATTAACAAGCATTCAATAATTCAACTACAATCAAGTTACCGATCAATCATACCGAAGCAACTCACGTGATGCATGACCAAATATGCACTACACTACACAATCACAATGCTTATGCAATTCTTTTCAAAACAGTGCAATGCATGTCACAATGTCCGGTCACATAACTTTATACCCTGTGGTGGGTCACAGCTTGTCTTTATACCCTATGACGCACCACAGCTCAACTTTATACCCTGTAATGTGCCATAGCTTGTCTTTATACCCTATGACACATTACAGCTCACTTTATACCCTGTGATGGTTACAGCTTGTCTTTATACCCTGTAACGCATCACAGCTCATTTCGCAAACTTTATACCCTGTGCCGAGGCACAGCTCTTATCAAAAACATTATGCAAATGCAAGTGCCATGATGCAAGAATGCACGATTTCTCATCATTCATTCACATTCAAACGTCAATCAATCATTCGAGACTCACCTCATTTACACACTCGAGCTCGTTCTTTCCGACAATCAACATCACCTAAACATCCATTCTATAACCCAAAGGATAATGTAGGAACCCTCGCATTCCTTTTTATGAACTCTATAAAGCCTCATACGTTCATTCCTAATCCCCTTAGGTCATTCATCTTAAAGTCCGAATCGAATACCCTACAAAGTCTCCACATTTGATTCACCATCTTAAGTCATGTTCCCAAGACTTAGACTAACCTCAATCATGTCCTAAAAAGTCCCTAAGGTCACACAAAGGGTCCCCTAGCTTCCCTCTTTCTTCTCTTGTTTTCTCACAAACTGGTTGACATCATACCCTCACATCGATCGATCGATGTGACTTCATACCCTCACATCTATCGATCGATGTCCATCAGAGAACATCGATCTCTCACTCCTTTATACATCGATCGATCGAAGTGACTTCAAACCCTCACATCGATCGATCAAAGTCTGTCAGAAAGCATCGAACGCTCACCCCCTTATACATCGATCAATCTACGTCCTACTGAGACACATCGATCTCTCACCCATCAGACATCGATCGATCAATGTACTTCGAACTCTGACATCGATCGATCGATGTCAGCGTTTCTCCAGAACTTCCTCTGCGAATTTCTGCAGAAACTGCAGATCTCAACCCAATCGTTTTCCAACTTTCTTCCAACCATTCCAAGCCTAATCCTCACTATCAATCCATCCTTAATCCACCAAAACAACACCTTTAACGTACCAAACAAGGATTCAATCCTAAAACTCAAATCTTTATCAAAACCAACTCAAAATCTCACCTTTTTCACCCTCTTCTCCCTCCATCCGAAAATAGCACAAAATAGGGTTCATGGGATTGGGTTTTGCATGATCTCACATATTTCAACAACAACAACAATGATGTCAACATATAGTGGCCAAAATTCAAAACCAAAGCACATGAGGCACATATAGATTCACAGAAAGAAATTACTGCATGGTGATCCAATTTGATATCAAAAGTAGGCCTTTTTCTTTCGCAAATCGCAAGAAGTTATAAGTAGATTACTTGCCGTTGATTACTTGAAGAAGAATCGAAGAACGGAAGAAGATTGGATTGATTCCTGAAGAGATTCTTCTCTTAGGGTTCCAAAGTGCCAAATTGCCTAAGGGAGAGGAGATGGAAAGAAGCGTCAGTTTCTTTCCTGATAATGGAGAGAAACTGACGTTTTGTCAGTTTTGATATGGGGAGGATGAAATTTGAGTTTCTAAATTATATCCTATTATCCCATTTATCTTAAAGGATTAAATTCTAATTATTCAATTCTAAATTAAATGCTAATTAATTCTAAAATTTAATCCTTTCAATTAATTCCAATTAATTCTATTACTTAATTCTTTATTTATTACTATTTATGGTCATCAATCCCATTTAACCTCTTTTATCCTTAAATTACTCTACGGAGGGTGCGGGGCATAACATTCCACCCCCCTCACAAAAAGTTTCGTCCTCGAAACTGACGTACCTTATTGGAAAAGATGTGGATATAGCTCCCTCATTTGCTCCTCAAGCTCCCACGTGGCTTCACGCTCCTTGTGATTACTCCATTGAACTTTGACATACGGAATCACACGTTTGCGTAGGACTTGATCCTTCCTATCCATAATCTTCATTAGATGTTCTTCATATGAGACATCTTCTTTAACATCCAATGGTTGAGCTTCAAGGATATGGCTCGGGTCCGATACATATTTCCTTAGTTGGGACACGTGAAATACGTTATGTACTTGTGATAAGATTGGAGGCAGCGCTAGTTGGTATGCACTTTCTCCAACCTGGCCAAGCACCTCGTATGGGCCAATATATCTAGGGCTTAACTTGCCCTTCATTCCGAACCTCGCCACTCCCTTGGTGGGTGACACTCGCAAATAGAACTTTTCCCCAATCTCAAAGTATAGGGGCCTTCTTTTAGAATCTGCCCAACTTTTGCTACGGTCTTGGGCCACCTTTAGTCTTTCTCTTATCACCTTCACCTTCCCAATGGTCTGCTCCACCAATTCTGGTGCAGTGATTGTCCTTTCCCCAACTTCGTCCCAACAAACCGGGGATCTGCACTTTCGTCCGTAAAGCGCTTCAAACGGTGCCATGCCAATTGCACTGTGACAGCTGTTATTATATGAGAACTCCATCAGCTTTAGCATGCTATTCCAGTTTCCTTTGAAATCCAAGGCGCGTGCTCTCAACATGTCCTCCAAAGTTTGAATGGTTCTCTCGGATTGTCCATCCGTTTGGTACCCATTGCTTTCTGAAATGCCCTCTAAAATTTAGAAGTAAAATTGGGATCACGGTCCGATACAATACTGACGGGGACTCCATGCAAGCTCACAATGTTATCCACATATATGTTGGACAATTTCTCATAAGAGGTACCATGTGGCATAGCTATGAAATGGGCTGTCTTTGTCAAGCGGTCTATAATTACCCAAATCATCTCATTCCCATTTATGGTTTTGGGTAACCCCATCACGAAGTCCATAGTCACGTGCTCCCACTTCCATTTTGGAATTCTAGTGGCATCATCAAACCACCAGGTTGTTGATGTTCAGCTTTGACTTGTTGGCATATTAGACACCTTTCAACATACTCCGCAATAGTTCTTTTCATTCCTACCCACCAATAATTCCTTTTGAGGTCTTTGTACATTTTAGTGCTCCCGGGGTGGATAGTCATTCTCGAGTTATGCGCTTCGGAAGCAATTCCTTTTGGAGCTCATCATTATCAGGTACACATAACCAGTTCTTAAACCATAGACTTCCAGCTTCCCTCAATTGGAAATCCTTTACTGGTCCCCTAGACAACTTGTCGTGGATTTCTTTCAGTGATACATCTTCATACTACGCTCCTTTGATTCTGTCTACCAAGTCTGGGCTGATAGATAGAGCTGTGAGAACATTCGCTACCGAATCCACCACATCGAGACCAAACTCCTCGATCTCTCTTTCCAACGGGGACTGTCTGGCGTGACTAGACTTTCTGCTCAGCACGTCTGCCACTCTATTTGCTTTACCCGGATGATAGTTGATGGTTAAGTCATAATCATTAAGTAACTCCAACCATCTTCTCTGTCGCATATTTAGCTCTTTCTGCTAGTATAGGTACTTCAAGCTCTTGTCATTCGTGAACACTGCACATTTCTCTCCATACAGATAGTGCCTCCAGATCTTAAGAGCAAATACCACAGCTGCGAGCTCTAAGTCATGCGTCGGATAATTCTGCTCATATGGTTTCAATTGTCTTGACGCATACGAAATGACTCATCCATTTTGCATCAAGACACAACCTATAAACAGAAAGTTAGTTTAAGACTGGTATATGTATATACAATGCATTAGTTGTAATGATATACATACCTAGTCCTTTCTTGGACGCATCACTATAGATCACGAAACCGTCGGTGTCGGAGGGTTGCGCCAACACCGGGGCAGTGGTCAATCTCTTCTTGAGCTCAGAAAAGCTCTGTTCACATTCAGCAGTCCATTCAAACTTAGTCTTCTTCTGCGTAAGTCGGCTCAATGGAACTGCTATTGTAGAAAATCCTTCAACAAACTTTCTATAGTAGCCTGCAAGGCCTAGGAAGCTTCTGACTTAGGTCACATTTGCGGGTCTTGGCCATTCTGTAATGGCTTCTATCTTCTTAGGATCCACAGAAATCCCATCCTCCGAAATCACGTGACCGAGAAAGGCTACACTTCTTAGCCAGAATTCACACTTGCTGAATTTGGCATAAAGCTTTTGTTGCCTCAAAATTTCCAACACCACCCTCAAATGTTCCGCATGAGCTTGCTCGTTGGGGGAGTAGACCAAAATGTTATCAGTGAATACCACTACGAATTAACCCAACTGTTCTCGGAATATGGTGTTCATCAAATCCATAAAGGCTGCTGGGGCATTAATTAATTAAAAAGGCATCACCAAGAATTCATAATGTCCGTATCGAGTCCAAAAAGTTGTCTTAGGTACGTCTTCTGCTTTCACAAGCAACTGATGATACTCCTGACGAAGGTCAATCTTTGAAAACCATCGAACTTCCTTCAGTTGATCAAATAAATCCTCAATCTTTGGCAGAGGATATTTGTTCTTGATGGTGATCTTGTTCAACTCTCGGTAATCAATACACAACCGCATGCTGCCATCCTTTTTCTTCACAAACAATACAGGAGCTCCTCAAGGTGATACACTAGGACGAATCAACTTCTTATCTAACAGCTCCTGAAGTTGTCCCTTTAGCTCCTTAAGTTCAGTTGGAGCCATTCTGTAAGGTGTCTTGGATATAGGTTCAGCTCCTGGGATCAAATTGATTTCAAACTCTACTTCTCTCGATGGCGGAACTCCCGGTAAATCATCTGGAAATACGTCCTTGAATTCATTGATTACCGGAATCTGATCTATGGAGGAAACTTCTAGCTTCGCGTCCAACGCATATACCATAAGTCCCTCTGCTCCTTTTTGCAAAGCCTTAAAAGCTTTAACCGCCATCAAGTATGTTTTCTTCAGGGCTTTGATTAGCTTGATATTTCCTTGTACCGTTATTTCATTCATCTCAGGGTCCTTAACGGTCACTTGCTTAAGTCTACAGTCAATATTGGCATGATTCTTGGTCAGCCAATCCATGCCCAATATCACATCAAAATCCATCATCGGAATTGGAACTAATGTCACAGAAAACACCTTCCCATCCAACTCCAACTCACAATCTTTGTACTGGTGGTGTGAAACAAGCACTTGTTCGCCGGCTGCCTGCACCCTGAAGGGGGTTTCAAGCCATTCGGGTAGACAATCGAGTCCTTTGACGAACCGCTTAGAAACGAATGAGTGACTCGCTCCACTATCAAACAATACGTTTGCGGGCACTTTATTAACTAGAATCACACCTAAACACAAAAAGTGTAGCACATAAAGGTTTTCACATAAAGCACATTTAATCTCCAACTTAAACGACTAAAATTCAACTTAGGCAACTAATATTTAACTTAAGTCATACCTGTCACAACATCCGAGCCCTCCTGCACTTCGGCGTCCGTCATTGCATGGACTCTCGCGTTGGGCCTGCCCCTCTGCTGCTGTGCCGGCCCTGCTTCTCCCTATGGCTTTTGTTTCCACTCGGGACAATCCTTTATCCTATGGCCTGTCTTCCCACACTTGAAACAAGCTCCGGTCTTTTTCCAACATTCACCCACATGACTTTTCTGGCAGTGTGGGCATACTACTGGTTCTTGGAGGTCGGGCTGATGCTGTTGCGGTGCCCTCTGAATATGTCCCGTCCGGCCTTTTCTTGGAATCTTGACCTAACGTCTGGGTCTACCTCCACTCATGTCCTCTCTTGGTCTCTTACTGGTATCGTCGCGAGCCTCTCTAGGTTGCGACCGTCGCATGTCACTCTCCACATGGTAACATGCATCTAACATCTCTTCAGACCTTTTCAGACTAGATCCCGCTATAGCAGTCCGAATGCGGGGGTTCAAACCTTCCTCGAATTTAAGCATCTTCATTCTGTTGTTTTCCAATACCATGGGAGTGGATTTTCCCAAGGCATGGAATCTATCGGCATAGTCGGAAACGGACATCCTCCATTGTTCAAATTTATCGAATTGTCTCATCTTCTCCAAAATGGTTGTTTCAGGCACGTAGTAGTCCTTGTAGGCCTGTACGAACTGTCTCCACAGAATAGGGGGAGTCATCTTGGGTAGAATACCATTCCACCATGCGTTTGCTCTACCGATCAGCAACGGTGTGGCCACATCCACTTTCAGTTCCTCAGGCACTTGCACTAGCCTGAAACATTTCTAAACCTCATCCAGCTAGAATCTTGCTACTTCTGGATCGGTGGTCCCTTCAAAAGCTGGGGCATGCATCTTTTGCATCTCCCCAATGTAATAACGGATGCCGTGCTGAGGCGGTGGTGGAGGAGGAGGTTGCTGTTGTTGCTGTTGAGCAACTCCTTGTGCTCTGTTAGTGCTTGGGGTACTATCACTTGTGGTGGTGGAGTGTTCTCATTCCCATTGCCACTGTTTCCTTGGTTATCTCTTCTGGAAGCATTGTTTGCAAGATCAACGCTTATTAGCATTCAGTCATTCCAAAGATAATACCGAAAGCCCTTATGCGTTGTACAGAACGGAACTCGTAAACTAAAATAAATAACATTTATTGATTAAATTTTATCGCGCTCGCCCACCCCCATCCCAATCAAACTTATATTTAAGATCATGTACTTAGACTTAAAGATCAACTTAGGGTCAAAATCATAGCTTAAGACTCTATATGACATACCCTAGGTCTCCGAGGTAGATCTGAAGCCTAGGCTTTGATACCACCTGTAGCGCCCTGACCCAGATAGTGGATCCAAACCGGTGCACCCGTCGTAGCTTACTGAGAAGACTACAAGACGTCTCATCTCTTGGATACACATCATCAATGGCATAAGAGAAATAAGTGCAGAAACACATGTAAAATAATTCTAAATCATCCAATTCGTACATCCAAGTGTAATGAAATCACAAAAGAGTGTTCATGGTAAACCAACTAAATCCTCGAGTGAATGAAAGAAACTGAAATAACTAGCAACAGTCTCGACTATCTCCCAATAAGTCTCTAAGCATTCCATTCGGCCCACTCGCCGTCGTCCTCTATGAAGATTATGTCATAGCTAGGCTCATCTGCAAAATAAAGGTAGTACCCTTAGCGAAAAAACGCTAGCAAGTAACTCGCTTATAAGACATACGGGATCAACGCATGGCAAGACATGAGTAATATGTAATTCAAGGGATTGATATGGCACATGTCTTGTATAACTTCTAAAACCTTGATTTATAACATGACAGCATAGGAACAAATAATTAACACGCATTCAATAATTCAACTACAATCAAGTTACCAATCAATCATACCGAAGCAACTCACGTGATGCATGATAAAATATGCACTACACTACACAATCACAATGCTTATGCAATTCTTTTCAAAACAGTGCAATGCATGTCACAATGTCCGGTCACATAACTTTATATCATGTGGTGGGTCACAGCTTGTGTTTATAGCCTATGACGCACCACAGCTCAACTTTATACTGTAATGTGCCACAGCTTGTCTTTATACCCTATGACACATTACAGCTCACTTTATACCCTGTGATGGTTACAACTTGTCTTTATACCCTGTAACGCATCACAGCTCATTTCGCAAACTTTATACCCTCTGCCGAGGCACAGCTCTTATCAAAAACATTATGCAAATGCAAGTGTCATGATACAAGAATGCACGATTTCTCATCATTCATTCACATTCAAACGTCAATCAATCATTCGAGACTAACCTCATTTACACACTCGAGCTCATTCTTTCCGATAAATCAACATCACCTAAACATCCATTCTAGAACCCAAAGGATAATGTAGGAACCCTCGCATTCCTCTTTATGAACTCTGTAAAGCCTCATACATTCATTCCCACTCCCCTTAGGTGATTCACCTTAAAGTCCGAATCGAATACCCTACAAAGTTTCCACATTTGATCCACCATCTTAAGTCATGTTCCCAAGACTTAGACTAACCTCAATCATGTCCTAAAAAGTCCCTAAGGTCACACAAAGGGTCCCCTAGCTTCCCTCTTTCTTCCCTTGTTTTCCCACAAACTGGTTGACATTATACCCTCATATCGATTGATCGATGTGACTTCATACCCTCACATCGATCGATCAATGTCCATCAGAGAACATCGATCTCTCACTCCTTTATACATCGATCGATCGAAGTGACTTCGAACCCTCACATCGATCGATCGAAGTCCGTCAGAAAGCATCGAACTCTCACCCCCTTATACATCAATCAATCTACGTACTATTGAGACACATCGATCTCTCACCCATCAGACATCGATCAATAAATGTACTTCGAACTCTGACATCGATCGATTGATGTCAGAGTTTTTCCAGAACTTCCTCTGCGAATTTCTGCAGAAACTGCAGATCTCAACCCAATCGTTTTCCAACTTTCTTCCAACCATTCCAAGCCTAATCCTCAATATCAATCCATCCTTAATCCACCAAAACAACACCTTTAACGTACCAAACAAGGATTCAATCCTAAAACTCAAATCTTTATCAAAACCAACTCAAAAATCTCACCTTTTTTGCCCTCTTCTCACTCCATTCGAAAATAGCACAACATAGGGTTCATGGGATTGGGTTTTGTATGATCTCACATATTTCAACAACAACAACTATGATTTCAACATATAGTGGCCAAAATTCAAAACCAAAGCACATGAGGCACATATAGATTCACAGAAAGAAATTACTGCATAGTGATCCAATTTGATATCAAAAGTAGGCCTTTTTCTTTCACAAATCGTAAGAACTTATAAGTAGATTACTTGCCTTTGATTACTTGAAGAAGAATCGAAGAACGGAAGAAGATTGGATTGATTCCTGAAGAGATTCTTCTCTTAGGGTTCCAAAGTGCCAAATCGCCTAAGGGAGAGGAGATGGGAAGAAGTGTCGGCTTCTTTCCTGGAGTTAATTGCACCTGGTATCCATTCTTTTCCACCAAGTTTTAAGTAGCATCCAATGTTTCATGAAACACACTTGCCATCCAGACTTATAGGGTTAATAGACACCTGGCATCCATGCTGACGTCATAAAGACAATTTTCATTTATTTTTTAAAAGTTTATAGAAAAAATAATTCAAAAATAAAAAAAACCCCCCACCCCCACCCCACCACACCCCCCACCCCCACAATCGACCTCCTTCCCCATCCTTCCCATCTTCCTCTTCTTCCTCCCCAAAATGGCCTACTGGGACAGCTTTCTTCTCCAATAATTGGGACAGAGCATTAATATATTTGCCCTCAATTTCTCTACACGACTTTACCAACAAGATGTTACAAGAATTCTTCAGGGCTTTAAGAAATCTCTCAATATCTTTCATCTGATTGACTTGCGTTTCAACGTGTGCTTCTAGTTTGGATTTCTCGTATTCACAAACATAGATTTCCGGAAACAGGGATTCTTTTGTGTTGTGATTTTGAATCATGGGCAGAGCATAAGCAAGAACAGAGGCGGAACCCGTGACGAATTGAACCGCTGGGATACTTAAAGAAGCAGCCATTTCAACTACCCAGGGCTGATTGAAATCATAAATGACTAAATCTGGTTGAAGTTGAGAGAGAATAGTTGAAAACTGAGGGCTGGCTTTCTCGTACTCTGTCTTGAGGGTGACCATTAGGTGGGGTGGGAGGCCATTGGTGGTGTGGAAGTGAGGTGGTAGCTCAGGGGAGGGAGGGATGTGGAAAGGGAGTAGCTTGATTGAATGAATGTATGTTTGGGTGATTTTTTGTTGAAGGATTGAAGATTGATTGGGGTAGAACAAATGTAAGTGTGGAAGTTTATCTTAGATAGTTTCTTGGCTAGCTCTAGAAAAACTGGTAGTTTTCTTGTAAATGGTGGTCAATCACTTTGTGCAGGAATTCAAAAGGAAAAGCAAGAAAGATGAAGATGAAGATGGAGGAAGAAGAGGAAGAAGAGGAAGATGGGGAGGATGGGGAGGGAGGTCGATTGTGGGGGTGGGGGGTGTGGTAGGGTGGGGGTGGAGGTTTTCTTTTTATTTTTGAATTATTTTTTCTATAAACTTTTAAAAAATAAATGAAAATTGTCTTTATGACGTCAGCATGGATGCCAGGTGTTTATTAACCCTATAAGTCTGGATGGCAAGTGTGTTTCATGAAACATTGGATGTTACTTAAAACTTGGTGGAAAAGAATGGATACCAGGTGCAATTAACTCTTCTTTTCTGATAATGGAGAGAAACTGACGTTCCGTCTGTTTTGATATGGGGAGGATGAAATTTGAGTTTCTAAATTATATCCTATTATCCCATTTATCTTAAAGGATTAAATTCTAATTATTCAATTCTAAATTAAATACTAATTAATTCTAAAATTTAATCCTTTCAATTAATTCCAATTAATTCTATTACTTAATTCTTTATTCATTACTATTTATGGTCATCAATCCTATTTAACCTCTTTTATCCTTAAATTACTCTGCGGAGGGTGCGGGGCATAACATTTTCTATCATTCTACTATAAATCTTTCCTTAGTAGATACGATCTCAACTTAGACCTAGTCATGTTTCGATACTACTATCAAAGTAGTGGCATAAGCCGCTTCAATTACTCTAATGATACCGGGTCCCACGCTGCAGTTATGGTACGGTAGCCCGAGTTACTGCCGGACCCATTAATATGTCAACTAATGTTTGCAGTAGGGCATTTTGGTTAACACAAATTTTATTCAAATTAATTATATAGTATTCAACTAAGATCACTAAAATCACGGCTTAAGGGTTATGATCAAACTTAGATAAAGGGAAATTGTATGGTATACCCTAAGTGTACGTGTTTCTAAATCGACCGAGCTCTTAAATTTAGGATAATAACTTATTTCTAGGATTGTTCTTAGTATCATCATTTCTTAAGTCTAAGATCACGTCTTATTTCTAAAATCATAAATAATACATAATCGACACTTTTGACCAAATCAGTACTTATGTCTAAGGTCAATTCTTAATTGAAATCATTATTTATGTCTAAGATCGTGACTTATGGGCAAAATTGTAGCTTAACTTCTAGAATTCATGGCCTAAATCTATGTTTCTGCCATGGATCTAGAGCCATGCTCTATAGAATCATGCTACCGGGCATGTAGTTCTTCTTGAACTCATCCCGATATTGAGTCCAAGTGATCGGTGGCGTCTGCTGATTCAGCAGTTGCGGCTGTTGTGCTAGGATGTTGGTCATGGTGACCATGTCATCCGTAAGTGTTTGGGGAATAGCCCTTTGGTTCTCGTGGTTATCGCCACCATTTCATTACCGGACTGATCACATCTCGCTGGCATTTTCTGGTATTTGAACAACTGAGAAATATGCTTATTTACTTCAGGCTAAGCTGGGGGTATTTTGGAAATTTCTAGCCACCTATAGGGTGCATGTAGAAGTTCAGGGGTAAAACGCAAATAAATATCGAAAGACGAAAGGAACACTCTCACACCCTTTAACCCGATCATAACTTAAGCCTAAGATCATCACTTAAGTCTACTTTGTTCATCAGGGGTAGAATCGTCATTTTACAAAAAGATCGTAGCTTATGTCTAAGTGATCTAGTTAATCCTGCCTTTCCGAGAAGGATCTGGAGCCTTGGCTCTGATACCACCTGTAGCGCCCTGCTCCCGAACACTAGCATCGAGAATGGTGCACTCGCCGTAGTCTACTACGAGAACTATAAGGCGTCGTTCAAACTTCTTACACGCCGAAAATGACATAGAAATTTTTTTGTGAAAACGATAATTAAAAAGTCAAATTCAATTCATAAATAATCCTAAAGTATAAATAAAACAGAGTTTAGGGCTAATGAAACCGAATACGTCAAATGAAAATCTAAAAGTCTAATGAAACGAAATAATTGTGAAAACCATCAAGTATTCCTCAAAGAAATATCTCCAAGCTCACTCGCCTCAGCTTGTGTAGTCCGAATCATTCTCTACGAAGATATACTTATACTCGGGTTAACATGTGGAGGGATAAGTATGGGGTGAGTGATTTGAGAAATCACCCGTAGGTTACCCGTCTAATCCCAGAAAGGAACCATACTTGAAAAATACATACTCACATAAGGTAAATAACACATACCTTTACCTGATCCCATCGCAAGGTAAGCACACAATAACAAATATAATATCTCACGTATCCACATAATCCAAGTAACAGCACGTAGACATAGAGTAAATAACTGCGTAAAGTATGTCACTCCACATAATAATGCGCAACTTCATGATGCATGCCCCTACTGCTATATGTCACATGCAACAAAGGTCATGTCATGCAATATGTCTATATCTCTACCATGCAATGCATGATCCCCCGGGGTTGTTGGGTGCTACTGTAGCTCTTCCACTACAGTCCACCGTCCAGAGTACTACTGTAACTCTTCCACTACAGTCCACTCTGGAAATCCTGGGTGCTGCTAGGCTCTTCCACTACAACCCACCATGAGTGCTGCTGTAGCTCTTCCACTACAGCCCACTATTCTTTTTCTCTTTTTTCTATCTCTTTTCTGGGTGCTACTGTAGCGCTTGACTACAGCCCACCATCATATGACTCATAGGCCAAATGCAATGCACGTTCCATGAATGTAATGCAAATCTCACTTTTCGGTCTTCTGTTGCATCATTCTTGCTTTTTCCCATATTTTCCATATTTTTCCAAAATTTATTTTCCACTTTCAGAATTTATTTCTCATCTAATTCCTTTACTTTAATTATTGAGAATGTCATAAAAATATTATTTTCCATCACTTATATTTTTTCTAGATTATATTAATTTTTTCGTGACTTTATACTATTTTTTCTCAATTTTTGTCTTATTATTTACTAATTATTATAATTAGGTAGATTAATTTTAAATTCATAAAATTAATAAAAATCCTTTATTTTCACCATTCTATTATTTTGTGGAATTAGTTTTTTAATTTTCTAAAATTAATTTCTATTTTCTGGAATTCTAAATCTATTTCTACTATTTATCATATTTAGTTAAACTAATTAAAAATTCATAAATTTAATGAAAATAATTTATTTTCATAATTTTATATTTTCTAGAATTAATCATTAATTTTCTTGGATTTATTTATATTTTTTGTAATTTTAAACTAATTTTAATTAATTATTTACTATTTATTTACTGTCATAAATTAAAATTCTTTCTTTTTCTTTAACCCGCCAGCTCAGCTGCAAACCGGTCAGACCGGGTCAACCCGACTAGCGGACCTGGGTTTTACTATTATTTTCTTTTTTTCAATAAAATCATATCTCCTTCTAACCTCAATAAAATATTTGTTTTAACTCAGAATTATCTCAAACTAGTTGCATTAGATTCCATATAACACGACACATCTTTTGAAAGTAGACACGTCAGTCCGTGTTTGGATGCACCGTCAGGGGCCGTGCGTGGGCCCCACATGCCACCCTCCCCCCGAAACGAGTCCGCCAGACTCGTTTCTCGATTTTTGGTCCTATTCCAACTAATTTCTGGGCTACATGACCTATTTCTAAGGCTATTCGGGTAATTTTCTATTTTTCGCATAAAAATCGAGTCTTTTACATTTATTTTTAAACTGCACAAACAACACCATTGGACACACAATACCAACGTACATACGAATATCATAGAGCAGCACATATATGAAAACAAAGTAAAAAAACATAAGGCAAGCGTGATTCACACACGAGTGCGGGCAATCCGAGAAGAGGGGAAGGTAATCTATCTTTTTTGGGCGAATTTCCTATGCAATTTTCTTCTCCCTCCTATGGCTGGCCGAATTCTTCCAAAGGGAGTGAAGGTGGTTGATTTCCATATGTGTATGGTGGTGTGATGTAGATTTAGGAGGTGTGTGTGTATATATACATATATATATGTGTGTGTGTGTATACATATATGTGTGTGTGTGTGTTTTATGTTAAAGAAGAAATCTTCTTCTTCTTTCTCCATAAGATTGGCTGCATCTTGTAGGTTGGGGGAGGAAGAACTTGCCGTTTGTTTGGGGAAGGGAATAGTAGGATTTGATTTTTAATTTAGGGAGGTATATTTATAAATATGTATTTATATTTTCTAATAGGTTTAGGAATCTTTATAAGGTCAATCCTTAATAATTTAGTTCTTATCCTATTCCAATATTATAGCTTAAGATAACTATTGCCTATAATTATTATTTTTTTTTATTTTATATATCATGTTTTTTTTTGCACCCAAAAATGTCGGGGTGTAACGGAATATGTCGTGATGTATATGTTGCATATGTGATACTTAAAATTGATGCATGCTTGGGTTGAGGGAGGGCTTGAAGTATATGTAATGTCTATTAATTTTGTGATATTTAATATCGAGGGGGAATTTCGAAGTCTTTGAACTAATTGAGAGTCTGTTTTCATGTTCAAATATTAAAGGGAAGCTTTAAAAGTTTTAAAGTAATCTTGAGTATGTTTTATATACTAAGGGGGAGATCAAATGCATTGACTAAGGGAGAGATACAAAATTTCTAAGTTTTGAAACCTTTAGCTAGTTCAAATATAGCTTTTCAGTCAAAATACATCTTCTCAAAGTCTTAGTTCTGAAATTATCAAAAATGGAGAGATTGTTGAATGATGATTTTTTTTTATGAAATTAAAAGACGTTTTAAAAAAGTTAAAAAGGTATTCCATACTTTGAAGAAAAAACAAAATGAGAAAAATACATTGTGAGACATAGATCTCTCACATAGATCGATCGATGTATACATCAGTCTCTAAAGAAGAGAGATCAATTGATCTATGTTGGGACTGTCTAAAGTTAGAACCTTACTCTCCAATATCGTTCTCTAATTTGAGACACATCGATTGATCGATGTGACATCAGTCTGTGAGGTTAGAGACATCGATCGGTCGATGTAATGAAGGTTCAAGGTTGAAACCTTACTGTGAGACATCGATCTCTCAATAATGAAATATCAATCGATCGATGTATACATCAGTCTCTCAAAGAAGAGACATCGATCAATCGATGTATATAAGGTGCAAAATTGAAACCTTACTGTGAGATATCGATCTCTAAATAATGAGACATCGATCGATTGATGTATGTAAGGTGCAAAACTGAAACTTTACTGAAAGACATCGATCTCTCAGTAATAAGATGTCGATCGATCGATGTATGAAAGGTGCAAAACTGGAACCTTACTGGAAGACGTCGATCTCTCAACATCTATCGATGTCATCCAGGATTCAAATTTTGTGACCATTGGAACAAAATCCAAGGGAGATTTAAAGTGTTTTCTCTCTCCAATCTTGCTCAAATTTCTTGTGGACTTTTCCATGACATCAGTCATGCTTCCTTACTATTGTATGTTTGTCTAAGATTTTCTAGGATGGCTTTGGAGTATCAAATCCAACGATAGAGTGGCTAAAGGCTATTTGGATATTGTCAAGACTTATGATTCAGCTGAAGACTTAAGGGAGGCTACAAAAACGTGGTTCACATCCTTTATAAATTAAAGAAGTTCAGATGAGGATCATATACATTTTCATCCTCTTCAAGCTTCATTTTTCATTATAGTAAAAAGTTGTTATACGTGCAAAAGTGCTTAAGGCTTGTTAAGCTCTTATTGCTTGTTCTTTATTAGTGTAAATTGTGAAAGTTCAAGTCTAAAACAAGAGAAACTATACATACTTGATCTCTTGCTTGTGTTTAGACTAGATAGAAAGTGTAACTCCCACTATTTCTAAAAACTCACTCTGTGAAAGCTCTTCGATAGGACTTTGTTGAAGTTGTGATGAAGCAAGGACTTGTTCTTATTTATAGCTGGTGTTGTTGTTGTGGCATTTTGTGCAAGAAGCTACTGTTGTTGTTGCTTACACTAAGTTATTAGTGTAAGTATTGCGGTTGTTGTTCTTATTGAAAGTAATAAGAAGAGTTGTTGTAGAAAGCAACTTTAAGAACAAAGTGGTAGTGGAGTAGAATCATTTCAGATTCGAACCACTCTATATCGTGTGGATTCATTCATTATCTGCCATCTCTTTTTTTATTGATATGGAAAGCATTTGAGTTAGAGTGTGCCAAAACAAGAAAATTCCGCAAAATCGTCTAACACTCTATTCACCCCTTTCTAGAGTCATTGTCACGGACATTACTCGTTACTGTTATAAAACATCACAATAACATTGCCTCAAAACAACCGTTGAGGCAGTTTATTACTCCACTTCAATTAAGAAATTGTAACTACAAACCAATGAATGCATCAATAATTTATAGATCATATAAAATAAAACACCATTTTCATACATACATTGATATTAAATAAATCAATTAAATACATGACCACATATACAATAAACCTCTTTAAATACTCAATTCCAAAATATACAACAATTCTCCACATATTTCAAAAGGTTTTGAAATAGAGAACGATAATAATAAAAAGAATATTTTACCAGTTTTTACACATTGATGTAAGTGCATCGACAGGGTGTCTTTTGGACAATGAACCATACCTTTTTTTTTAAACAAAAGACATTTCATTTATGTTAAATCCTTCTGCAAAGCAATAGATACATCCTCAGGTAGATTACCAAACCAGTCAGAAAAATTGCATGTGCTTAAGCCTAATCGAGCTAGCAAGTGAGCTGGGGTGTTTCCATCCCTTTTTACATGGGTGAATACTACATTGTCAAAACATTTAGTCAAAGATTTAATATCCTCTACTAAAAGACCATTCACGGAGAGATCTTCTTCACTCAATGTCAATCTCTGGATTGCTGCCAAGCAGTCATTCTCCATAATTATTGAGGTGAAGCCGTAGTTGAATGCCTGCTTAAGGCCTTCTAAGATAGCTTGAAGTTCAGCATTCTCCGCTTCAGATGTTCTTCGCAGTGGCTTTGAGAATGCTCGCATCACCATGCCATTCTTGTCACGGAAAATAGCTCCCATTGATACCCTGCCCAGGTTAATAGACGCATCAACGTTGATTTTAACATACCCCTGCTTAGGAGGGCACCATTTATTGTCAACCTTGTTTTCTTCACACCGAGATCCTTCTTTGGGGGCAAATTCTATGTATTCTAAAGCTGCACTCTCCGCGTAGGATACTAAAGATGAGGCCCTAACATTTTTCTTTCAAAAAATAAATGAACATCTGGCTTTCCATATGAACCATAAGAGGTAGAGAAATTTGTGGAACTCAAATTTATCTTCAGTCTCAGCTATTAAACTCAGTAGCTCCAGTAGGCTTACTGTTTCAACAGAGAACCAACGTGCTATTGTCCCTGGCAGTTTTGCAATAGCTTTAGGTAGGAGACAAGAACCATACCTAGAAAGAATAAAATTTAATCCACAAGTTATGGCTGACACCAATCACACTATACATCCACAAATATTACTGTTCAACGTCGTTTTGTAAAATAAATGATGTATGCACCTAGTTTTGATGAGTGCTATAGAGATTTGGCCAAGCAATCTCATAGGAGCTGCTTCACCACCACACTGATATACGTGAATTCACCAAAAGTACACTACTACGAATACCCCATCTACACCATCACAACAACAACCATACCTAGTATATTCCAACGACATCAAAAACTATCAGTCTGTGGGGTGAGAGACAGGCAAACAATACCTCCATCTCAAGGAATAGAGAGTTTGCTTCCAGTGAGACTCCCGACTCTATATATACCTGTATAGATAGAAGAATAATAGGCAGATCTACTAGTGAATGGATTTTATTAAATATAAATAGAAAGCTTCCGATATGAAAATAGTCATAACAGTGGATATGCACAAATAATTGAAAGACAAATACCAAACCAAAAAAAGTGCAAGTCAACCTAAAGTGTAGAGAGTATCTAATCCTCTGAGTATGCTCTAAAGTGCCCATATATCCTGCCTACACTTCCTTAACCTTAATCATCTATCTCCATGAACTTCTATCCTGGACCATGTCCTCAGAGAGGTGCAACTCTAGTAAGTCATGCCTATATGCTCATCTCAAGTCAGTTCGGACCTGTCTTTACTCCTCTTCCCACTACAGTGAGGCTTTTAACTGCCCTGACAGACGTCTCTGTCTGTCTCCTATTGACATGTCCAATAATACCCCATACATAAGGAATATGAATTCATTAAGAGTGTTGCTCAGCCTTACCAAGACTCTGCAGTTATAAGCACCAATAACACACACGTAGGATGGACTTTACCTTTTAAGAGCTTCAGAATCCAAGAAACACTTGTTATTACCCATATAAACCTACTTCATAGGATCTCCAACCACATAGGTTGAGTTTGTTAGAATCAATTATATAAATTATAATTGATGGCTATAATCTCGTGATTTATTTATAAATCACTAATATGGATTACATATATAGTGTATCCGTACATTATATTGACTAGATACGTTACAATTATTGACTGCATTAATTATCAGATTTGATTATTATTGACTGCATTAATTATCAGATTTGATTCTGATTGATTGACAATTATTATGTTTCCTTGATGAAACGAATTAATTGTCAGTCAAATAAGGAAATGGGTCCCTGGCCTAGCCTATAAATAGAGGGTCTGTGATATTCCATCAATCATAGCTATACAGCATCCAGATAGGCATAGGCTGGAAGGCTCCATTTCCCACAGGAATTCTTCTCTGCAGCAGGTTTCCGGTTCGAAGGCAATGACTAAGCGATAATGGCCGGATGTAACTTTTATGCTTCCGCTATTCATTTTGGTCTAACATTTGGTATCAGAGTCACCTCTGATCATATCGTTTGTATTTAGAAAACTTTATTCCGTACCCTTTAATGCAATTTAATCGTTCAAAGGTTACGGGATTATAGTTTTTGAGGCCTTCAATATTGTTAACCACCTGTGTTTTAGATCGTTGATAATAATTTGTGTATCACAGTTCAAATATACACAAATATTCTGGACAGTTTGGTTGTTTATGGCTGAAAATAACGAAAGCTTACCTTTGCTCAAGGTTGTTCTATTGATTGCTATGCAACCTCTAACCCCTTAAAAAATTGTTGGTGGTCAGATTGCGCAAATCTGCCAGAAACGGTAGTCTGATTTGAAAACTTAATTCCTATTTGTCCGTAACTCCAAATGCTCTGAAAATTTAAAGACTAACCCCTTATTAGTTGAATTTAATTGGGTTGAAACAGTTTTGAAAATTTTTTTTGGGGAGATAGTCAAATACATTCAAAGTCTCAACCTTTTCAAGCCTGAAAATCAGACTACACTAGTCTCAGAACTTTGGGCATTTGAATGACTTATACTTGTCCAACAGGGTTGAAACTTGCACCAAAAAGACCTTAAGACATGTGGCTATGATTCTGGAAAGTTTTGTGATTTTTAAAATTCGTTTACTATTTTTATCAACATGATTAAAAACGATAAACAGTGCTGAAACTGAAAGTGCTGAAAGTAAATAACACCAAGAATTTTATATTGGTTCGGTTCAAACAACCTACTCCAGTTTTCAAGGACACTTCCTCGGTTAGCACTAAACACACAACATAAAAAGCACCTTACCACAGGGTTGATGGAGTTACACACCAACTCCAACCCTTTACAAACCTTGTATGAGAATGCAATTGTCGCAAACACCACCACCTTGCAAGTGCAAGATTGATTACACCTTGATCAATCTTTTACAATGATAAAGAGTATGTGGCGGACTATATGAAGCCTATTCAAATATATGAATATGAGTACAATAGGTTTTTAGAGAGAAGAAAGAAAGAAGGTGTAGAAGGAGAGTGTATAAAACATTTTTAGCACATTGGACTTGTAAGCCTTGTCTTGTTTTATTTTTCCTCTTCTTCCCTCCCTTTTAATCACATTGGCCGCCCCCTATGACCCTTTTCTTCCTCTTGAAAATTATCTTCTAAGTCCTTGGAAGAGTGTATGGCATCATTGTGACATGTCTTTGCTTACTTGACATCTCCTCCTTGGATGATCATTAAGCTCTTGTTTACTTGGCAGTCATTGATTGGTTGGATATTGTCATCACTTGATGGCTAGATAAATCTGAAATTAACCTCAAAAAGCATGTGTCAATTAGACATAAACTAATTACCATAAGTCACAAGATCATCCCACAAAATTTGCTAGGCAAATAACTCCAACATACTATGAAAAATTCGGCCATAACACTTTTGCACATGCTGAAATTTCAGCATGTGTAATATTTGCATTTCATTCAAAATATTGACAAGTTTACTTTGATTTAATCCTTGAAATTAAAGAAGAATTCAATCACCAATTAGTACACAATATTTTCATCAATTTTTGGAATAAAAATTGATCTCCAATAGAGCCTCAAAATCGGCCAACATAAATTACACACATGCTGAAAATTTCAGCATGTGTGATATTCAAAGATATCACCATTTTAATTTCATAATACATTCAAAATACTTCCATACTATCTTCCAATTAATTCACTTAATTCAAGAAGCAAAATATGTCTCATAAATTGATAAAAAATCGGCCAGCCTATGTACTACACATGCAGAATTTTCAGCATGTGTCATAAATGTGACAAGATTTGAAATGTTACCTTTTGTAGTTCCTTTCTCTATGTCACCAACATTGCATGCTTTATTCTTGGCCAATCAAGATGCCAACAAAGCTCCACATATGCTCCAATACAGCTGGTATAGGCGTGTGATGAAGGTTGTTCATGTGCTGAATTTTATTTTAGCAAACTTTGTAAAATAGTGCACATATAATTATACACACATGGTATATTCTAATCAGCCCTTAATTGAATTTTCTAGAATACTTTAAAATGTATGGAATATGTAAAAAGTGTCTAGATACATGTTATATGTCATGCCAAAAATGTTCCATGTGTAGTGTACGTAGAAAACCGAATTTTCGACGTTTATCGATTACCCGATTTTTCTCTAATTAAATTCCAACTTTTTGCATATGTTATATATATTATGTTACACATAATATAAATAAATTAAACTTTAATATTCAGCTCATAAGGCTGATCAAAGTGGCGCCTAAACCATGTGACAAAATTGAAATTGAAATATCCACAATTTAGCCTTAATGTGGGGTGATTTGTGTGTACCAACATGAAATGATTTTATGGCTGCACCTACCATGAAAGCCACAAAATTTGTGGCCATTTTTGAAGTGTAGGGGCTAGCCATCTATATATGGCAAGTACGTGACACGTTGGCGAAGTTTCAGTATTCGCCCTATACGACAATTTTCAGTTTAGAACATTTTAACGCGTCGTAATAAATTTGTCATCACCATGACTTATATCATATGATATAAGACCTGAATATACTCATAAATATGAGTTAAGTATAGTGGTGTGATGTTAACGTACGTACGTAAAATATATAACGTGTCAGTAGTACGTTAGAATATATGTGTATGTGTCCTTTTCAAAAAATGTGAATATATATATATATATATATATATGTATGTATGTATGTATGTATGTATGTATGTATATATATATATATATATATATATATATATGTATGTATGTATGTATGTATGTATGTATGTATAATGGCGTGTGAATGTGTGGAGAGGAGAGGGAGAACTTTCCTTTCTTCAACTTGTTGCCTTTGTGCCTTTTCCAAATATTGCTTCCTTTAATGAACTACTTAGTTTAATTAACTAAGTACTTCACTTAATGAACTAGTTAGTTCATTAATGATGGCACCTGAAAATAGTTCAAACACAACAAATGTTTACCGTTTGATGTAAGATTTAAAGCTTCATGGCTCGTTAGTACGACAACATTATATATGAACTATATAAGGCAAGTTTTATGCAACAACGTGTTATGTCATAAAATATGTCATGCATTTCTTTGTAACACGTTATTTAAATCATGCATTTTGAAATCACTCAAACCCCTTTTTCTCTACACCTAAAACACCTTTCGAGTTGTGGAATGGTTGGAAAACAAGCTTAAAACATTTACACATACGGGGTTGTCCAGTTGAAGTTGGGGTATGCAACCCAAGCATAAAGAAACTAGATGAACGAACGAAAAGTGGTTATTTTATTGGATATACAGTTAACTCCAAAGGATATAGATTTTACTATTCCTCACATACTCCAAAAGCAGTTGAAGCTAGAAATGCTAATTTTCTAGAGGATCATGAAGTCAGTGGGAGTGATTCGAATCGAGGATTCAATTTTGAGAAAGTAAGGAATAAACATGTTGTACCTTTATATGTAAACAATTCGGTTGTTATTCATCATAATGAAGAGCCACCAATTGTGCAACCTCAAATTGAAGAATCACATCAAGGACAAACCGAACCCACTAATCCCACATCTACTGAACCAGTGGGAGTACGAAGATCCTCAAGAACTAAAAGGTCAGCAATTTCTAGCGATTATGTTGTATATCTTCAAGATTCCGACTATGAAATTGGACTAAATTATGACCCTATCTCGTTTTTACAAGCCATGAGTTGTGACAAATCGTCACTATGGTACGATGCCATGAAAGAGGAGATGGAATCAATGGCTAAAAACAATGTCTGGGAACTTGTTCCGTTACCAAACAGAGCCTCTGTGGTGGGATGCAAATGGGTCTTTAAGGCCAAAAGAGACTCGTTTGGTAACATTAAACGATATAAAGCCAGACTTGTAGCCAAAGGTTTCACTCAGAAAGAAGGCATTGATTACCATGAAACCTTCTCTCCGGTCTCCAAGAAGGATTCATTTCGAATGATCATGGCATTAGTAGCTCATTTTGATCTCGAGCTACATCAAATGGATGTGAAAACTGCGTTTTTGTATGGGGTTCTTGATGAAGAGGTATACATGCGTCAACCTGAAGGCTTTGTCAATTCTGATAATGATCAATTGGTTTGCAAATTGAATAAATCCATATATGGACTCAAACAGGCTTCACGTCAATGGAACCTCAGGTTTCATGAGGTAATCTCTTCATTCGGTTTCGTAGAGAACATTGTTGATCAATGTATATACCTCAAGATGAGTGAGAGCAAATACATTTTCTTAGTCCTATATGTGGATGATATCTACTAACAGGCAGTGATCTTGGGTTATTGCATGAGACTAAGCGATTTCTCGATTTGAACTTTGATATGAAGGATATGGGTGAAACATCTTATGTCATTGGCATAGAGATTCACAAAAATAGAACAAGTAAATTACATGGTCTTTCTCAGAAGGCCTCATCATCAAAGTACTTGAGAAATTTTCTATGCGGAATTGTGCGTCCATTGCGTCACCTATAGTCAAAGGAGAAATACAGATTGAACATTATTGCTTCATCTACGATGGAGGCTGAGTTCATTGCATGCTATGAAGCTATGTCACATGCCTTATGGATGAGAAATTTCATCAGTGGTCTTAAGGTTGTCGATATTGTTGATAGACCCCTAAAGATTTTCTACGACAATTCAGCTGCTGTGTTCTTTGCGAAAAATAATAAAAGTGGGAGTTACAATAAACATATGGACATAAAGTATTTCAAGGTCAGAGATCATGTGAAACAATGAGAAGTAAAGACTGAACACATTAGTATAGAGTCAATGGTTGCTGATCCTATGACTAAAGGATTACTGGTTAAAGTTTTCAGGGATCTTGCTGCTAATATGGGACTTTTTAGTTCTCCTTGATTTGTTGTACTTTGATCTTATTTTGTCTAGACATTTGTTGACTTTGAATATGCGCATTTAAAGTTGTAGGATCTATTTGATCCATGGACGTGGACCCATTTTGAGATGATTTAGAGTAAATCATTCATTTTGTTCGATTGAATGTATGATGCATTGTAATTCTTGGAAGGGAGTGCTTGACATCAAAGTATGACCGCCTTGATTCATGTGTTGTATTTTCAATCTAAGTTTGGTAGTCAATAGATCCAAGTGACAATAAAATTATGGCCATATTGTTTTGTCACTTATGCCGTGCTGTCTAGCATTCGACATGTGATCCAAGTGGGAGAATGTTAAAATCAATTATATTAATTATAATTGATTGCTATAATCTCGTGATTTATTTATAAATCACTAATGTGGATCACATGTATAATGTATCCGTACATTATATTGGCTAGATACGTTGCAATTATTGACTGCATTAATTATCAGATTTGATTCTGATTGATTGGCAATTATTATGTTGTAGCGCCCCGGCTCGGACAGCGGACCCAAACCGGTACACCCGTCATAGCCTACTGAGAGGACTACCAGACATCATTACTCACACATACACATCATCACTGTCGTAGAGAAATAAGCAGAGAGACACGTGCAAATTAAAATCTAAATCCATCAAACTTGTACTCCCCAAGAGCATAAGTGAATAAAACTGTTCATGGACGCAGCCATCTAATTCCTCAAATGAATGAAATAAAATAAATAACAAGAAGTGGTCTATCACAATCTCCAATTTAGACTCTAAGCACCCCACTCAGCCCACTCGCTGTCGTCCTCAATGAATATCATGTCATATCCGGGCTCATCTGCAAAACAACGATAGTACCCTTAGCGAAAAACGCTAGCAAGTAACCCGCTTATAAGACATACGGATCATCACATGGCAAGACATGAGTGAATATCAATATCGAGGGGAATAAGGGCACATGTCCTGAGTTACTCCAAAAGTTCCAATTTACTTGCATAATGAAAGAAAAGAACAAATAACAAACAATTAAACAACGATTCACTTACATATCAATCATACCGGAACAAACATATGATGCATGACGTTTCAAAGAATGCTCTACACTACACAGTTGCAAATGCTTATGCAATACTTTTCAAAACAGTGCAATGCATGTCACAATACCTGGTCATATAACTTTATACCCTGGCCCTGTCTTTATACCCTATGACACATCACAGCTTAATTTTATACTATGTAATGTTCCACAGCTTGTCTTTATACCCTGTGTCCCATTACAGCTCACTTTATACCCTGTAGTGGTTACAACTTGTCTTTATACCCTGTAACACACCACAGCTCATTTCACAAAACTCTATACCCTATGTCAAAGCACAGGTCTTATCAAAACATAATGCAAATACAAGTGCCCTGATGCAAATATGCTCATTCAACATATCATTCAATCACTCGAGACTCATCTCAATCACACATTCAAGCGTATCACTACATGCGCAGGTCTACCTCACATAAACATTCAGATTAGGGATGCAAAGGAGGAAGTAAACACCCTCACACGTTCCATTTGGACCTTTTCGAAACATCAAACGTTCATACTTAACCCCTTAGATCATTCACACTGAAGTCCAATTCCAATACTTCACGAAGTCCTCGCTGTTGATTCACCATCTTAGGTTGCGTTCCCAAGGCCTACACTAACCTCAATCAGGTCCTAAGAAGCCTTTAGTGTCCCCCAATTGGTCCTCTAGCTTCTATTTTCCTTCTTCTGTTTTCCCACAAAACTGTATAGCATCTTCCCCTACATCGATCGATCGATGTCACATCATCCCCTACATCGATTGATCGACGTCCATCAGAATACTCTCTGCATCACATCATACGCTACATCGATCGATCAAAGTGACTTCATACCCTCACATCGATCGATCGAAGTCCATTAGAATACTTTCTGCCTTACATTAGTCTCTCAATTCTCCTACATCAATCGATCGATGTACATCATACCCTACATCGATCGATCGATGTCTACGATGCCAGAAAAGAAACTCTGCGATTTCTGCAGAAACTGCAGAACCAAAACTCCAATCGATCCCAAACTTCATCCCAATCATTCCAGGCCTAATCTCTGCTATAATCTCATGCTTAAACTACAAATTGAACACTACACACATCCCAAACAAAGATTCAAGCCTAGAACTCAAAGATCTCAACCCACGAATCCAAAGATCCCACTTTTCACCCTCAAACTCTAACATAGCAGTTCACTCACAGGAAAGGGGATTCAAGGGTGGGGATTTGTAGGAATCCACATATTTACCAACATCAATTAGATTTTCAATATACTATGGCCAAAACAACGAAACCAAAACACAGAAATTGCACAGAATTCACAAAAGATAAACAAGGGCATAATACTGCATGGTGATCCAATTTTGATACAAAAATAAGGCCTTTTTCTTCAAAAATCACAGGAACTTATAAGATGATTACTTGCCTTTGATTACTAACAATCGGATTGAACAACGGACAAGGGTTGGATTGGTTCCTGGAGGCTTGTCTCCCTCACCTAGGGTTGTAACCATCGACTATGGCTGGGGAAGAGGAGAAGTCGTCGTTTCCTGAGAACAATGGAGAAACTGACGCTCCTTTTTCCATTTTATATGGGGAAGGGCAAAACTGGAATTCCTAAATTGTATTTTTACTTAAATCCTTTTTCTTTAATTCTTAAATTCTAATATTTAATTCAATATTCATTGCTAATTAATAGGTTATTGATTTCTTTAAATCTCTTCTCTTATTTAATTATGTTCCGAAGGGTGCGGGGCATAACATATGTTTTCTTGATGGAAGGAATTAATTGTCAATCAAATAAGAAAAGGGTCTCTGGCCTAGCCTATAAATAGAGGGCATGTGATATTCCATCAATCATAGCTATATAGCATTCAGATAGGCATAGGCTGAAAGGCTCCATTTCCACAGGAATTCTTCTCTGCAGCAGGCTTCCGGTTCGAAGGCAACGATTAAGCGATAATGGCTGGAGGTAACTTTTATGTTTCCGCTATTCATTTTGGCCTAACAGAGTTACCATCTCCATCAACTTCGGATTGGCTTTTAGTCTCATCACCTCAATGTTTCTAAGTTTCTCTACTCATGTAAAGGCAAAAAAAAAAAAAAAAAAAAAAAAAGTGGACCCTTCAGAGGAAAATATATGTATAAACCTTGCAAAATCTCAATACTCAGCAATATAACTCTCTATATTCGGTGCTAGTTTGGTCTCTCCCCAACTAAATATCAGGCTCCCTTGTTATATAAAACTACTGACACGTTTATACACTTAAAGGAGTCATTGTATCATTATAATTGAAAGGAGTCATTGTAGCACTATAATTGACCTTTAAGACTTACGTTACTGTTGTAAAGCATGTCAATAACATGGCCTCAAAACCCAACCGTTGAGGTCAGGTTAGTAAATCTCAATAATTACTCCACTTCAATTAAGAATTTGTAACTGCTAACTGATGAATTTAAATAGGTCTAAATATACGATAACCTTTAAAAACATCTCAACTCTAAATATACAAAAACAACAATCGCCAGTATTGGTGGTGAATGGTTAATTTTGCTACAACAGGAATAAATACGCCAATACCATACACCTATGATAACTCCTTAATATAAAACATGTTTACTTTTTTTTTTCTTTTTTCTTTTGACGAGATTTGAACTCAAATGTTATAGAGTTAATTGCACCTGATATAGTAGAAGAAATGCCACTCAAATGTTATAGAGTTAATTGCACCTGATATCCATTCTTTTCCACCAAGTTTTAAGTAGCATCCAATGTTTCATGAAACACACTTGCCATCCAGACTTATAGGGTTAATAGACATCTGGCATCCGGATGACCTGCTGGTCGACCGTTGACCGCTGAAATCGACCTTTGACCGGACTTAACCATACTTTTAACCCGACTTTAACCAAAGTTCACTATTTTACCTTCAAAATTAAAGGAAAAACAAAATCAAACTTCCCTTCCCCATCTCCTCCATATTCATCTTCTTCCTCCATCTCCATCTTCATCCTCACCTATGAATCTACATTCCTCCATCTTCATCTTCATCTTCTTCATCTCTTCACAATCCTCTACTTGGAGAATCGCGGAAGCAGCTGCTCACTCTTCCAGCCACCCGAAGCTTGAACTACTGTTCCTTTGCTTGGACTCAAAAATTGGGCTAAAAGCTGTGAAGTAGTCGTATAAAACAACATGAAGAAAAAGAAGGAAAAGACCAAAATAGAGGAGTTTGCGAAGTAAATTTCAGTTTTTCTAATGTCAACAATTGAGAATTTGCCGTTCTTCCGTGACGACGGAAAGGCAGCATTTGTTCTTCAGGAAGCTTCAGATGTGCTGCTTCCAATTTGACTTTTTAGATACCTTGAAAATGGCCACGGAAAAGGAAATCAAAAGGCAAACCCTTGTGGAACTTGTTGATTATATACAGTCTGGGTCAGGGAAGATTACAGAGACTAATCAAGAATATGAAATTAACCAGGGTTGGGAAAAGTTTGGCGCCACTTGGGGAAAATTTTGAAAAAAAAAGGATATTTCATAAAAATCGCCTACAGCAGGTCATTTCCCGGTTGGCGGATGTCAGGTGTCTATTAACCCTATAAGTCTGGATGGCAAGTGTGTTTCATGAAACATTGGATGCTACTTAAAACTTGGTGGAAAAGAATGGATATCAGGTGCAATTAACCCAAATGTTATACACAAAAAGTTTTTTTTTTTTTTTTTTTTTTTGCATAAAGAATCAATCTTTTTAAATGCCCACAACGGCCTATGCGCTTCTTTTTTTGTTTGTTTTTTAGAAAAAATAGAATTGTTTCTTCTTCTTTAAAAATTGAGTTGTAACACGTTCAGTTAAAATTCTTTGGCCAACCGCTTATTTAAAATAATGGATAAACTTAACACAAAATAGGAAAAAGGTAAAAAAAAGATTCTTTATAAACGAACCACATACAGCTTCTGATTACATCATCAATGCAAAAAAAAAAAAAAAAAAAAGTAAAGCTATACTAATATGGATGTTTGAATTATGTCTTCAGCTTTGGAACGATTTTTAACTTAGACATCTAGTGAACACGATCTCTCATCTAACATAACTGATTATATTATACACGAAACTCCTTGGTGCTAAATTATTAAGAACTCCTTAGAGCTAAGATTCTGGGTTCACTAGGTACATTTGCATCCATACTTTTTATGCTTTTTGATGAAGTCAAAAACTTGCGAAAAGTGGGAATTTCGTTCATTTCACTTTCCCAATGGTTTAACTAGCTCTTGGATAGTACAGCCATAATCATTCGTATCTGCATGTAATGCTACTATATGTGTGAGTGAACTGCACATACCACAACATTCGATTATCCTTTAGATGTCTCATATAAAGAAAATCCATTTCTGATCACTCTGTAATTATGTAGTTGCCACATTGGTGGGGGCTGTTCATACATTCTCACATACACTATACCAAGGACAAGACACACTGCGTCAACTATATGCAGCTAAAGAGTTAGCATATTTTGCTACAAACAGATTCAGCCATGGAACATCTTTCTGGATCCAGATTCCGCCTCCAAACTTCACAAGATTGCCAAATTCATCTTGTTGAAATGTTTGATACCAAGCCCACTCAATTCTCTAGTTTACAAAACAGCCGGCTGGACTATAGGCCGGAACCAAGAAATACTAGCATCCATAAAAAGATACTGATATCATTGACTGTTTTCTGTACAATATGATTCTATGAAGATTCAAAAGCTGGCTAAGACCAAAAACACTGGTGACATCTGAGACTGTTTTCTAACAACTTACGATTTTGGAGATTTAAAGAGGCTAACAAAGATCAAGTCTAAAATTATCTGAAAGCAGTCATTTCTAAATGAATACCTTACTGGCAGAGAGTCCAGAGGGTAGTTAACTTGGAGCCCTAAAGAAAAAGCCTAGCGGCCGATCCGTTTTAAACTAGACCTTCACAATAATCAACAAAATTCCTACACAGAGTGTAACTTCAAACCCTTCGTACTATCCTACAGAAATTCAAGTCCATGTGCTAGCTGATTAGAGGCACAAAACTATGGCCACTTCATTCGCTGGTAAAATAAACAAGTTTTCATGGGTGACACTTTGAAATATCTTCATCATTTATTCTTACAATATATCAACGTTAGTAGCTAGGTTAACGGTGGTCTTTCTCAATTTGTCAATTGAAAATGCCAATAGAACCATAGAAGCCGAGGAGATGCGAAGAAACTAAGCAAAAACTGCATAATGCATACGCACAAACCAGCTACTTAATCTCTGCATTTCAAGAAAGAGAATTGTCACTTGTGAGCAACAGCCTTAACAACTTGACCTGATAAAACATCACAACAAATAAACAGACATAAGGCTAAAACCAAGAAGTCAGGATGCTCACATCAACCAGCATAATTATCCTTGTTGATTGCCACTTCATTGGTCAATTTAACATGTTCCAGGCAGGGACACACAAAATAACAGTTCTCTCAGAAAAGTTCGCCAGAAGCACTTGCTACTTGAAATAAATGAATGAATACATTTCCTACTCTGCAGAGCTTGACGTGATCCTAGAATCTCAATACGAGAGAGACTCAAGGTTTAAACTAGGCAACCTATTCAAACCTTTACTCTTTTCAAGATCGTTAACATGATACACATCATCACACGAATATCTCTCCAAATCAGCTGGAACCAAGGACGATCAAAGTTAACTGAAACACTCTGCCACTCATTGCTAACCAAATATGCGACATATATCACAACTAATCAAAATCATACCCATGAAACAAAGGTAGAATATTCACAAATACTGAACTACGGACTGGAGAAACTAAGCAGCAAAGAACAAAGGACCCAGATATATTTAAGCAACTAATGAATGACATACGAAGCATACAAAAAAAAAAAAAAAAA
>AP025046.1:9035111-9092078 GCA_036186865.1 Eustoma russellianum
CAAAAAAAAAAAAAAAGACTATATTGAGATTGAAAAGGTTAATAAAAGACCGGATAGATTAACTAGTCACAAATAAAAGACTACAAGGTTAGAAAATACTTCCATATATACAGCATTTACATCAAATGTTGATTGAATCATAACCATAACCAGTAATCTTAAACATGGCATTTCATTTCGACGAATTTGCCCTAGAGAATTCATCCAATTTCCAGTCCATATGCTTCCAACAATACATCAAATTTTACCAATTCAATAGACTGCAGAAAGTCCCATCTGAACCTTCTCCCTCGGAGCATTAGCAAAACAATCAGCCACAATCCTAGCCAGCTTCTTAAATGCGAAATCCAAGCACTGCGAGAAAACAATCCAAGATAACACCTCATACACGAAATCAAACGCCGGATCATTGTATGAATTATTAGAGGAAAATTCTCCCCAGTCTGGACCCCAGAACCCACCAAAGTTCCAACCTTTACCACCTCCGTTTCCTCCATGATTGTCAAAAGGCCCACCAGAATCAAACCCTTCATCGGAAAACCCAGAAAATTCTTCACCGTCATCATTACCATCATCACCGATCAAAGACTTTCTTCTTGTTCGACGCCGTTTCTTGGTCACTCTACGTGGTAATGTCTTTATGCTACTAGCCCTTACTGGAGGACGTGCAATCGCATCTGTAGCCGAAATTCCGGCAGAAATTTGAAGGAATCCGGCCGATTGATCCGGTGACAGATTAGATGTAAAACTGTTGCCATGTCGATCGAAGAGGAGCTTCGAAAACCCTTGGCCAAGTGATTGAATTGAAGCGATCGTGATTAATGTATCGTGCAATACAGAAATTCCCATCGAAATTAGAGAAGAGTTCAACAGGATTCCGAATAGTTAGGGTTTAATAATAGAAGTTTGGGGAAAAGATTTCCCCAAATAACAAAGCAAAACAGAAGCGATATATGGTCTAAATCTGATGGGAGATTTGATAAAAGAAGAAAAAAGAACAAAGAGGCTGGGAGATGTTTTATATGGAAGAATAGGGATAGGATCCCCTCACCGCAAATGGGGTGCGGTAACACGTAACCGCACGACACGTGGCAGCAAGAGAAGGTGCTGAGGCTAGATGAGGGTCATCCGCATCTAGCCTCACCAACTTCCTTTACTGACATGTGTCGCGTGGTCACAAAGAGAATGAGGAAAGTGGGGTTAAGAGAATACAATTCGGAAGGATAACCGGCGGCTTGCAGTGAAATTGTTTCCAATTTAGCAAGAAATCTTTCCGTATTTTACTTCCTCAGACGGCGAAAAGGAAAAGAAAAGGGGAAAAAAATCAAAAAATACTTGAGCATTTTGTTTATGT
This sequence comes from Eustoma russellianum, assembly GCA_036186865.1. NCBI lineage: Eukaryota > Viridiplantae > Streptophyta > Magnoliopsida > Gentianales > Gentianaceae > Eustoma > Eustoma russellianum. Next base: position 9,036,466 of record AP025046.1, read on the forward strand.
TTTAGAATATTTAAAACAAAATATATTTGTAACAAATTCCTTTAAGCCTCATTTGTAAAGAATATTTATGTCACATTACTCTAATATTAGAAAATATTATGTGTATGATTGACAATTCATTAAAAGTACGCATACCAAATGTATTCAGCTTCGTAAATAGAGACTTGAACATTAGCAGTATCGTGATGAACTAAAAAGTTAATAAATTTCATATACAAACTTCTCAAATCCATGTCTCATCATATATAAGTTTTCTCATACAAACATCTCAAATTCTCGTCTCATTATACATAAATCTCAATAAAAGCATTGTACATAGGTCTCATATATAAATCACAATAAAAGAAAAGCCTCAAGACATGAGACTATCATCAATGTTGATAGACTTTTTTTTGTTAGACTCATCACCTAAAAATGATGAACATACTATAGGTGACCTCTAGCATGCTCAGTGAAAAAGAATTATCCCTCATATACTTTTATTGGTTTTATCTCTTTTTATTCCATAACGTAGTCCTACGTAGTCACATTCATACAATTTTATATAGTCGTAGATATATACATTTCGTATGACATCTTGTTTTTTTTTTCATGTCATACTTATTATACTTTCATCTTCTTTCTCATACGTTGATGCATACTTATATGAATTTCATACTTAGAATGCATTCTTTTAGACTGATCATATCACAAAAGAGATATCAATGTAACGTCTGGCCGTAGTCTCCACTTGTTACATGGGCTTAGGTCCTCACACATACGTACATGGACGATAATATAGGATTAGATCTTTATATACCACCACAAAGAAGCACCTTACAACATAAATAATATATTACGTATATGATAATATTGTGGATGTCCATGTGACCTTATATGTGTCCAATATGTTGGGGACATTAAAGGGTACTACTTCATTTATTTCATCTACCCTCAAAATGTCCTATAAATAGGACATGACATTGTAATGTTGGATACACTTGAAAATCAATAGAAATACTTCTCTTCTATCCTATCTTCTCTTGTCTAGTTTATATTGCATTGTCTAAAACTTGATTTCATAACACGTTATCAGCACGAATTGCTTCAAAGAAATAAAAAAAATAGTCAAGAAAAGTATTAGAGAAAGAAGAGAAAGAAGAATAATACTCTTAAAATTTTGTAGGTGCTGACAGCTTTGCGCAGGTCCGAAAAAACTGAATTTTTCAAGTCATCCACAGTTGGATCATCACCAAATTTTGACAGATTATTCTTAACACATAAAGACCAATGGCAAATATCACAAAACTGGAGTTTGATGCCCTTAATATTTTCGAAAGAAATTATATGGCTTGAGTCCTTGATGCCAAAATCCATTTGACATCTATGAATCTTGGACATACTATAAAAGAAGGAGGTGAGGCAAACGAACAAGATAAGGCGAAGGCAATGATATTCATTCGCCATCACCTCCATGACGGGCTGAAAACCGAATATCTTCGGGTCAAAGACCCGTATGAATTATGGAAAAATTTGGAGGAACGATGTGATCATCAAAAGAGTGTGATCCTCCCAAAGGTTAGATATGACTGGTTGCACCTGAGGCTGCAAGATTATAAGTCTGTAAACGAATATAATTCTGCAATGTTCTCCATAGTATCACAATTGAGGTTGTGTGGAGACAAAGTAACTGATGCGGACATGTTAGAGAAAACATTCACAATTTTCTATGCATCAAATATGCTCCTGCAGCAGCAATATCAAGAAAGAAAGTTTGAAAAATATTCTCAATTGATTTCATGTCTGCTTGTTGCTGAACAAAACATTGAACTCTTAATGAAAAACCACAACTCTCACCCGACTGGATCACAGCCATTCCCAGAAGCGAATGCAAGTCACCATAACCATAATCACGGTCTTGGTCGAGGTTGCGGTCGCGGTCATGGTCGAGGTAAAGGTCGTGGTTGTGGTAGAAATTTTGCACCATACCACCTGAAGTGGGACAATAAGAAAAGGCCACAAGAAAATACAAAAAGTATGAAAATTGGTGCACCATCTAAGAACCTCGACGAAACTTGTTATCGATGTGGAGCCCAAGGGCATTGGTCTCGTACTTGCCGCACTCCCAAGCATTTGGTTGAACTTTATCAAGCATCCCAAAAGGATAAAGGTAAGGGAAAACAAGTTCATCTTGCAGACTTTGGTAACATAGCAGATGATGGTCAAATGGATTCAAATGATTTTACTCATTTTGATATTGAAGATTTTCTTATAGAGCCAAATGTGGATGGCTATGAGGTCCAGTTTGTGAATGAGAATAATCAAGAATGATTGAGAAACATGTTTCGATGCATTTCATGTTTTAAGGATTGCTATAAATAAGTTGCACTTTTATGTGCTAGCATGTACTTTTATAAAAATTTGCATTACTATATTTGCTTAATAAAATTCTTTAGAGTTGTTCTGCTTATTTTTTTTTTTGTATACTTTCGATTTACATTATAACTTGAAAAATAGATTTCAGACATTCTAGTTGACGTATCAAGAGTTTTTCAAGCAACAAAATTCACTATTTTTAACGTACTTATTTCGAATTCAATAATGAAAATTATCTATGTTATGCTAGACTTTTATTCAAGATGAATGGTGAGGACATCTGTCTGGTTGACAGTAGAATGACACACACAATTCTTCGTGATCAAAAATATTTTTCGACGTTACAATTGGCAAAAGCAAATGTGAGTACAATTTCTAGAACTACAACATTGATTGAAGGCTCCGGAAGAGCAGCAATCATATTGCCCAATGGTACATATATCTTGGTTACTACGGCATTAGTTTCTACCAAGTCGAAAAGAAACTTATTGAGTTTCAAGGATATACGTCTGGATGGTTTTCATCTTGAGACCATGAATGAGGAGAATATGGAATTTTTATGTATTACTTACAGTGATTCAGGCCAGAAGCTTGTTAAAGAAAAATTCCCAATTTTCTCATCTGGATTGTATTATGCGGCTATATATCCAGTAGAATCTAATATTGTGATGAACTAGAAGTTCAATGATCCAAAGTTATTTATGTTATGACATGATCGACTTGGTCATCTGGGTTCGATAATGATGCGTCGAATTGTACAAAACTCACATGGACATCCTTTAAAGAACCAGAAGATTCTTTAACCTCGTGATTGTATGTTGTCGCTTGTTCACGAGGGAAGTTAATCAAAAGACCATCCCCAATGAAGATTCATTTCGAATCTCCTACATTTTTAGAAAGAATACAAGGGGATATTTGTGGATCTATTGATCCTCCTTGTGGAGCATTTCGTTATTTTATGATCTTATTGGATGCATCATCCAGATGGTCTCATGTGAGTTTGTTCTCAACAAGAAGTGTAGCTTTTGCCAAGCTTCTTGCTCAGATTATACGATTAAGAGCATAATTTTCAGATTATCCGATTAAGTCTATTCGTCTTGATAATGCCGATGAAATTACTTCTCAAGCTTTTAATGATTATTGTATGTCGATCGGGATTGAAGTTGAGCATTCAGTGGCACATGTGCACACTCAAAATGGCCTGGCAGAGTCATTTATCAAACGTTTACAACTGATTGCTCGACCTATGCTTTTAAGGTCAAATTTACCCACATCGGCTTAAGGACATGCAATTTTGCATGCATCTGCTTTGGTCCGGCTTAGACCCAGTTCGTTTCAACCATACTCGCCACTACAGATGGTATCGGGCCAGCAGCCTGATATTTCCCATTTAAAGATTTTTGGGTGTGCGATTTATGTATAGATTGCCCCACCACAACGGACAAAAATGGGTCCTCAACGACGTTTAGGAATATATGTGGGTTTTGATTCTCCTTCTATTGTGAGATATATTGAGCCCCTTACGGGTGATTTATTTAAGGCACGATATTCCAATTGTCATTTTGATGAGAAAGTTTTCCCGTCGTTAGGGGGAGAAAAAGTACCGTTTCCTGAAGAACGGCGTGAAATTACATGGAACATTCCTTCACTTTCTCTTCTTGACCCACGAACAAATCAATGCGAGCAAGAAGTAAGAAGGATAATCTATTTACAGGATATTGCAAATCAGTTGCCTGATGCATTTACTGATAGTAAAAAAATAACCAAATCCCACGTCCCGGCAATGAATACGCCTGTTCGACTTGACGCCTCTAAAAGGCAAAATAATGGTATACAAAAAGCAAGTCTAAAATGTGGGCGCCCTGTTGGTGCAAAAGATAAAAACCCTTGAAAAAGAAGGGTACAAGTTAATGCTCCCGAAGAGCATACTCCAGAAGAGAAAAGAAGTTCACAACTCGAAAGCGCTATAGAAATCAAAACTGATCAGTCTAAAATTGATAAACAAGTTGCTCCTGAAGAAGCAAGTGAACAAAATTTTGAAGGGATCTCTTTGAATTATGTAAGTACAGGAGAAAATTGGGACAGAAAAAAGGTTACTATTGATCATGTTTTTGCTTATGCGATTGCATGTGAAATTCTGAATGAGGATCCTGAATCGAGATCCATTGACGAATGTCGACACAGAATTGATTGGCCAAAATAGAAAGATGCAATCCAAGCAGAACTAAAATCGTTGGAAAGTCGCAAGTATTTGGACCTATAGTCCAAACACCTGAAGGGATAAAACATATTGGACATAAATGGGTTTTTGTACGAAAGCGCAACAAGAAAAATGAGGTTGTACGATACAAAGCACGTCTTGTTGCACAAGGTTTTTCACAAAGATCTGGGCTTGATTATGATGAAACATTTTCTCCGGTTATTGATGCCATAACATTACGATATCTAATCAGCCTAGCAATCACTAAAAACCTTGATATACGGTTAATGGATGTGGTTACCGCATACTTATATGGATCATTAGACAATGATATTTATATGAAAATCCCAGAAGGATTTAAATTGCCCGAAGTATATAATCAAAGGACGCATGAGTTATACTCAATTGAATTACAAAGATCCTTGTATGGATTAAAACAATCTGGCAGGATGTGGTATAATGGTCTTAGTGAATACCTTGTCAAAGAAGTTATATAAATAATCCAATTTGTCCTTGTGTATTTATCAAAAGGTCTGATAGTGGATTCTCTATAATTGTGGTATATGTTGACGATTTAAATCTTGTTGGAACTCTGAAGAGCTCACTAAAACCGCAAATTATCTTATGAAAGAATTTGAAATGAAAGATCTTGAAAAGACCAAATTTTGTCTCGGCCTGCAGATCGAACATTTGCATGATGGAATATTTCTCCATTAATCTTCATATACAGAGAAGATCTTGAAACGATTTTACATGGATAAAGCTCATCTATTAAGTAGTCCTATGGTGGTCCGATCGTTAGATGTAAAGAAAGATCCATTTCGACCACGGGAAGAAAATGAATAATTATTAGGTCAGAAGTACCGTATCTTAGTGCTATTGGTGCTCTTATGTATCTTGCCAATTGTTCAAGATCAGATATAGCATTTTCGGTAAATTTATTGGCAATGTATAGCTCTACACCAATACGAAGGCATTGAAATGGGGTCAAACATATTTTACGCTATCTTCGAGGAACACCAGATATGGGTTTATTCTACTCAAAGAACACCAGGGGGAGTGTGATTGTCACTTACACACTGTACTCTTTTTTCTTCGTCCAAGTTTTTATCCCACTGGGTTTTTCTTGGGAAAGTTTTAACGAGACAGTGTATCACACAAACCAATTATATGAATATGTACTCTTTTTTCTTTGTCCAAGTTTTATCCCACTAGGTTTTCTTAGCAAGGTTTTAACGAGGCATATTCTATAAAATTTAGACATCCAAGGGGAGTATTATATATAGGATAATATTGTGGATGTCCATGTGACCTTATATGTGTCCAATATGTTGGGAACATTAAAGGGTACTACTCCATTTATTTCATCTACCCTCAAAATGTCCTATAAATAGGACATGACATTGTAATGTTAGATACACTTGAAAATCAATAGAAATACTTCTCTTCTATCCTATCTTCTCTTGTCTACTTTATATTGCATTATCTAAAACTTGATTTCATAACAAATATGACTCTTTTACTACTTTCTCACAAAAGGTTTGCCTAACCATCTTGTTTTACTTATCTTGCAGTCAAATGAGAGACAACTCTCTTTTGATGGATTCATGCTTTCACTTTGTAAGAAGGTAATTTACACACACACACACACACACATATATATATATATATATAACATAACTTTACAAGCTTAAAACATTGGGTTTAACATACTTCGCATGACCTAAATCAACAACGTATACATAAATATTCAACTAGTCAAACTTACGCTACATTGTTCTTTAAAGTCTACATCATCCCTTAACATCAACTTTTGAAAGGGTACGTCACTCTCGACATCGATATCTAAAACACATGCATTGATCTCTAAAACAGATATATCGATGGATGATGTGACATCGATCTCTGTATTGATTAGTCGATGTGACATCAATGGATCGATGTACTTTAACCTAAATTTTGCAAGTTTCTGCCTATACATTGACATCTAAATTAAATACTTTGATTGATCAAAGTGAAATCAATCAATTGATATGCCTGTCAGCACCACCATGTCGTATTTTCATAATTAAAAAAACCCTTCAAACGTTCATGCCAAACAAACCCTAAACTCAAATTAGATCTCATTCAACATCACACATGATCAAATCACCTTTGACTAAAAAATCATTAGCCTCTAACATCACTATGCATCTAAATCCATCATAAACATTGAACTCGTATAGATGTTTTACAATTTCACATCAAATCTTTCATAGCAAGCCAAAACTCCACTACTATCAAACGCCCTAAATTAAAAAAAAGGTAAAATTTTTTCTATTATGTTACCTACTTGATCTACAAAACCAACCATCAAAGTACAGATTTTGTTATATTATACACACCTACTTAACGTAAGGGATGAGATCTCATGCACCTCATTCACCTCAACCTATGCATCACCGCGCGACACGTGACAACATAGGTAGGTGATGAGGCTAGATGCGAGTGACCCTCATCTAGCCTCACCATCCACCCTGCTGCCATGTGTCGCGCGGTGATGTGTGGGGTGAAGAGTTTGCGGTGAAGGATCCTAACCCTTAACATGGTTCCAAATCAAGTTTGTCATCTAAAATTTGTCTTTTGGATGGTTGAAAATCGGTTCTCTGAGACAATGTCGTTTTTTCTCTCTCTTGCATCAATTTGTCATAAGTTTCTGGAGAGAATTTTTTTTTTCATTTCCTTTTTCTTTTCTTCACATATATAGCAACCTAATTAACGGGCAAATTACCTTTTTTAGCTTTCCCTTTAGAAATATTTTTCTATGACATCATATTTTAATTACATCAATTTGTTACATTTGAATATTTTAATTAGTTATTGTAATATATGTTTAATTTATTCTTTATGAATCAAACACGGTACCTCTTGGAGTAACTCCTAAGCTGAATACCAACTGAACTATGTCTTGTCACGATAAAATCCTAATTTCTCCTCGTATGAATAAGTTTTTATAATATGAACCTCTTCGATTTTTTCATCAAAATACTGCAAAGAAGATAAAACAGGAAAAATGACAGATGAATGGAGAAGGAGTGTAGTGGTCCCTATATATAAGAAAAAAGGAGATGCACAGTGTTATAGAAATTGTAGGGGTATTAAATTGCTAAGTCATACTATGAAGTTATGGGAGAGAGTAATCGACACTAGAATTAGGGGAGAAACTCAAGTTACGGTAAACCAATTTGGTTTTATGCCAGGACGATCAACTACGGAAGCAATACACATTTTAAGGAGATTGATGGAGAAGTATAGGAAGAAGAAGCACGATCTACATATGATTTTCATCGATATTGAAAAAGCGTATGATAATATGCCACGTAGACTGATATGGGATAGTCTGGATACAAAAGGGAAACCTACGAAGTATATAGACATAATTAGGGATATGTATGATAAGACGAAAACAACCGTTCATACACCTATAGGGAATACAAACTTCTTTCCGGTAAAGATAGGCCTCCATCAAGGATCCGCTTTAAGCCCATTTCTTTTTGCAGTTGCCTTAGACGAGTTGTCAAAGCCGATCCAAGTGACAGTCCCATAGTGTATGCTTTTTGCTGGCGATATTGTATTAGTCACGGAAAGTAGACATAACCTATGCAGGAGACTAGAAGATCGGCGAGGTGCGGTAGAGAGAAACAACTTAAGGATTAGTTGTTCTAAGACTGAGTATCTGCACTGCGACTTCAGCGGGCAGCCGACGATGAAAATAACCAACTCACCATCGAGGGACAAGTGGTCCTAAAGGTAAGTAAGTTCAAGTACCTAGGATCATTTGTACAACAAGATGGAGATATAGAGAGTGACGTAGCACACCGAGTTTAGACAGGTTGGTGTAGGTGGAGGGCGGCCTCAGGGGTGCTGTGTGACAAGAATTTTCCAACTAAATTAAAAGGAAAATTTTATAAGGTGGCAGTGTGGCCGACAATGTTATATGGAACAGACTACTGGGCCATCAAGAGGACACAATTGCATAAGATGGAAGTGGCAGAGATGCGGATGTTGAGGTGGATGTGTGGGCACACAAGGCTAGACATGATAAGAAATGAGGTATACAGAGAAAGGTTAGAGGTCGCTAGTATATCAAATAAGATAAGAGAGGGAAGACTGAGATGACTTAGGCATGTCAAGAGGAGACATACAACGGCGTCTGTCAGAGCAATTGAAATCCTCACCGTAGAAGGGAAAAGGAGTAAAGACAGGCCCAAAATGACGTGGGATGAGTAGATTAGGCATGACTTACTAGAGTTGCACCTCTCTGAGGACATGACCCAGGATAGGAGGTCATGGAGACATATGATTAAGGTTAAGGAGGGATAGACAAGATATAGGGACACTTTAAAGCATACTTAGAGAATTAGATAGTCTCTACACTTTAGGTTGATTTGTACTTTTTTGTTTTGGTCTTTGTCTTTTAATTATTTGTGCATATCCATTGTTGACTATTTTAATATCTTAAGGTTTTGATGTGTATTTATAAACTCCATTCCTAGTACATAGTCTTATTATGTTACTATCTATACAGGTACATATAGAGCCGAGGATCTCACTGGAAGCAAACTCTCTATTCCTCGGAATGGAGGTATTGTTTGCATGCCTCTTACCCTTCCCAGACCCAAGCGATAGCTTTTGCTGTCGTTGGGATATACAGGGTATGATTGTTGTTCTTATTGTACTGCAAAGAAGATAAAAGTGAGACATTCACCATGATATCATCACGTTTATGATCTTCACATTTTATTTGGTTTATAGCTCAACTAATATGATGCTGATTAGTTGATCAAGATATAATTTTGTTTATAATCTTTTACTATTACTTGCGTTATTTATTTTCCGGATATGACGGTTATCAATAGATTCGATCACCCATCTTTTCCAAAAAAAAAATTAAAATAAAACAAAAGAAAACAATAGTGCAGCCTGTTTATTTTGTAGTCTATGCTGATATTTTTCATTTGGCACGCCCTAAACAAACAAAACAGTTGGTATAATAATAATAATAATAATAATAATAATAATAATAATAATAATAATACAACACCACATACCACTGCATTCCAAAGACAACAAAAATGGTCATTAGAATGGCACGAAACAATACCTCTATCTTAAAAAATAGAAAATTTGATTAACTGAGAGGCTCAATAATATTAGTAGTAGTGGTAAGAGTTGGAATATGATAACGATAAAAGGGAGAGTTGGAATATTCTAATGACAAGTGGTAAAAGTTTTCAACGCCGAGGAGTCAGAGTCTCCAGTGCGGCGGTGTCGTGTAAGTATGAAACTCAACGGTCGCCTTACACAGACGACGAAATTCAAAGATAGCAATCGCAGCGTAGCTTCATTAGTACCTTTTTGCCTCTGTAGCAGTCCATTCAGAACACGTTTCAAACACATTTCAAACGTGGAGTTGATCTTACGCAAATGCTGAAATTTCCAGCAATTTTCACATGCTCAAACTCTTTTTCCTCCCGCGTGCTCGTATTTCAACCGCAATCACTGTCGTTCTTTCTCCCCCCCCCCCCCCCTCACTCAATTTCTCTTGCACCTTCAGAAATCGCTCGTGCTGTCGAAGACTGGCCTCAATTTTTGCCGTTATGTGCGCTGGAAATTCCTCCCGTCGGTTTCCTGTAGAGCTGAATGAGGAGTCCGATTTTGATCAAATCGTGTCTTCTGATGGACTCGTCTCGGTTTGCGGCTTCGGCTCCCTCCTTTCTGGTTTGTTCAGTTTTTTCGCAGTTCAACTTTCGATTTTTGTTGTTGATAATGAATATGATGTGTTTTAAGTTGTTCGAAAAATGCAGAAAAAAGTGCTCGGAGTACATTTCCGAAGTTGATCAATTTCAGAATCGCGAAATTGGCTGGATTCCGAAGAGTTTTTGCTCATTCCGCTCCCGTTTTCTTCGAGCGTGGTATTGCTAAGCCTGAGACCAAGGTATGCCTTCTCAATTGACTTTTTTGCTTCTCTTTCTGCGCTTGATAGTACTCGGATGTTATGGCATTGCGTTTTATCGACATTGTTCAATTTCTCTTTATTCTGCAATATTTAGGACCCACTGTTCTTATTTATTTACCCTACATTTTGCTTTGCATATTTTTCCCACTAGCTCAGTTTTAGTATTCTTCAAAGCTTAAATGCTATTATGTTGGTTTAAAAGTCACCTTGATTAGCTACGCATGGTTATATGGATTTTTCTCTTCCTGTTGAAATGAGAATGTTTGATTCGCCATTGTTTTTATTCTACTGAATTCTGAGATTTGAGAATGCGCCTTCTAATTATTAATCCTTGTACATTTTCTTCAGGAAATATCAAGCTTGAGCGTGGAGCCTTGTGAAGGTGAAACTTTGATAATTACTCTTTTCGAGATTCAAAGGTCAGAGGTATGAAAGGGTTTTGTTTACATTCTTAGGCTCATTTTAATTGTTTGGATAATGAGATGCTGATAACTGATGCCACTAGTTGCTTTAATCCCGTTTCAGATTCCTTCATTCATGGAAAGGGAGCACGAGTTCCGTTTTTCGGTCGTGAGTTTCTTGATCACTTTTTCTCTCCATTTTCCATTGATTTGTAATTGGCTCTAAGTAATTTATCTCATTTACAATTTAGATGAAACTACTTTCATTTGTTTTGCAGGTAATCCCTGAAACATTAAACGGATTACTTTATGAAAATCCTGCGGTAAGATTACGTTGACTACTTGACCTGCTTGGGGAATTTATATTTACTCCACTCCAAATGTCTGAAAAGAATGTGGATAACATTTCAATGTATGTTAAAACAGGTACTTTGCGCCCGTTACAGTGATGAAGAATATTTTCTGAATAGATGCAAAGGTAATATTTTCATCTTTGCGCCCATTTCCTAGAGACTATTGTTAAAGTTATTTCCTAAAGAGCGATTACGGCTTCTTCGTGCTGCTAATGTAACTGGCTGACAGATTTTACATAGTATGAACCTGTCTGGCTTTTTGCAAAAGTGCATAATTTGAATGTCAATCATCAGGGAAGCTCATTTAACACTTTTCTGGTTTTGATGGTAACAAGATTACTTCTCTGAGGTTTGAAAATACATTGTTTTTGTCCTTTTAGTTACTTGGAGCAAGTTTAAGTTGCTTCCTTGGATACAATTAGATTGAACAACAACAACATTAATGGCCTTAGAGACTCCCGTCCATAGCGGGTATTGGGGGTCGGATGTACGCAACTATACCCATGTGTTAGAAACACACAAAGGTTGTTTCCCGATGACCCATAATGATGCGTCCAACTATGTCGATCAGCTGCTACTTCACAATATAAGAAGTGCAGTCAATTTAGTGAGTCATTTTGCTTTATTCCATCATATTCCAAAGTCAAGGAAGAGTGTCTCCTGGACTCCATTGATACAATTAGATTGAACAATGTCTATAATTTATTTTCATAGGATTGTAGTTTGAACTTGATGATTTCATCTGTATGTAGACAAATGGGATTGCAGCTATAATATATAGATGATGTAATGCAGGAAGTCAAGAGATATTTTTCCAGCGGTATGGAAGATACAAAATTCACAAGATATGGCGAGATGATATCCTACCTTGTCGAGTTTATCTTCGCCATTGGTTGGTGCTTTTTTTTTTCTCCTTTTTTATTGTTAGCATGCAATGAATTTTTATCTTCCAGTTTTATGATTTTATATTGTGAATATCTGGCTTTCAAGTCCTACTTCTTGTCTGTCTGCCTGGAAGAATAAGCTGCACAATGCTAACAATTAAAAAAAAAAAAAAAGCTTCAGATCTAAAGGTTGAGCAGCCTTTCTCCAAGACCATGATTCAAGTTCGAATCTCCTTCCCATTTTTTTTTAATATGTATTTTCTTTAGATCATCAGACTTGTGGCTCTTCAGCTCACCCATCGTAATAGTTTATTACTTCTAAGAGATTTTGTCTTGTCCCTTCATACCTTAAAACCTGTATGCTTTAGCTGTCTCTCTTACATATTTCATGAATAGAAATTTATCATGGCTTGTGCAGTGTTTTGGCAGCAAAAAATCTCGGTGAAGTGGCCTATAACAATTTTCTGGATCATACTTTCCTTGCGGATCGTAAAACTACCATTCGTGGGTATCTATCAAGTGGTACAGGAATCATGGATGCGGAGCCTGAACATCTCAAAGAGAGGTATGGCGGGTAATCGTGGGGTACAAATCAATATGCTGATGGATCTTCACCAGAGTCTGGGTTCTGGAAATTTTTTGGACTACGCTGTTTGTCACTTCAAATATACGAGATTTTAGGGATTATCCGGCGGGGCGGCGGGGAGGGATCATCTTCCTCTCGTCTCTCTAGGGTCTACCTTGAAGTAATTGACTGTCATTTCCAAGCTGCTTCTTGGAGTCCTGTGGTTGGAGCATTAGTGTGTAGTTTTAAGCAGATTGACTGTCCTTCATTTCAGCCACATGACTTGAATTATGCGCTAATGGTGTATTTTAAGCATGTCGAGTGTCCTCTGTACCAGGTACATGCTTTGATTCATTCGTTCATTGATTTCATGGCATGAGTGATATTTGTTCATGTATAAAAAGAAGCCTTTCGCGTTTGAAAAGTTTGTCTGAAAAATGAGAGATATTAATTTGGTAAAACTTGCATCTGTTTGCGAGCAAAACTGTGAGCCCATGCTGAAATTGGTGATATATGCCTTGGTCGCAGGTTGCCTCATTCATGTGTTTAAAGGCATAATTTGAGGGCAAGCAACGTAGTCTGAAGAGGTTGCTTCTGCCCACAAGTTGCTAGTGTGAGGCAACTACGTTCCTGCGAGTGGACTTAAATAAACGGGAGAAAGTAAATGTTTGAGAAAATTGAAAAGATGCTTTCAGGGCATTGCGTCTTCAAACACCCATCAATAGCTCAGTTGATATTTGATTAGGATATTGCAACTAAAAGTCATGCGAGAGTAAATGTTAGATAAAATTGAAAAGATGCTTTCAGGGCATTGCTTCTTCAAATATCTATCAATAGCTCAGTCGATATTCGGTTAGGACATTGCAACTAAAAAGACAGTTCGAGCTAGGACATATGCATCGTGAGTGTAACTCTGCTATCTAGTTCAATACTGGCTTAAATCATATTATATGACTCAATTGGGTTAAAAAGTTGTTGTGATTACCAATTTAAAAGACCATTGAAATTCTGATTTATATCATCTACGAAATATTTTTAACTGAAACTACTAGAGTTTCTGAGATTCTTTTGTAACTAGACAACCATTATGGAGTCTGACAATTACAAGAAAGTGATGAGAAAATCATCATCATCCGGACCCAGTATATCCCAACTACAGCAAAAACGATCGTTAGGGTCTGGGGAAGGTAAGTGGTAGGCAGACAATACCTCCTGACTTGCTTACACTTTTTGGTTGTCTCGACTATTTACACCTCCCTCTACCCTTTGAAAAGGATGGATTACGTTAAGGCAACAATAAACTAGCAAGATAGGATTCTACTTGTGAATCAAAAATATCATTTACCTTTTCTGTTTTTACGGGTCTTCAGGCTTGCTATATCAACAAGCCAATTGGAAAAGTATGGCTGGCAAATAAATAATTGTTGGAGGAAAATTTGTAAATGGGTTTGTCCAAAGTTGGTGAGCAACATATTTGAGCTTAATTAAGATTAGTTTTCGTTAATCAAAAATGAAAACTAATGAATCCTAAATTATCTACGTAATGAGTATATGAGTTTAGGCTTTTGAATCACTCAATTTCGATACCGGGTGAATGAGAAATTAATGCTCAAAGTGTGAATAAAATTGGTGATATGGTTTCATGAGAAGAAGACACATCACCTTTTTGCAAATATACCACATTGGCAAATTGAAGGAAAAATGCCACCAAATATAGTGCTAAGAGAGGCACTTTAGATGTGCCCTAAAGGCATGAGAAGTTTTTGACCGGAGGGAAGACCCAGAAAGTGCCACGCGCGCGCACGCGCGCGTGCCGCCCGTCCGTCCGGCTCGGCTCGTGGCACGTGGCACGCCCGATTCTTATCTTTTTGGATAAATTTTCTTTTTTCTAGAAAATAATTTACTTGATCCTTACGATCTAACGGCTCAGATTAAGCTGACAGTTTCAGCTGACTGAATCCTACCAGTCGTGGGTTAATGGCCGATCAGAGGCAGTCGTGGGGTGCGTGGTGAACGTGGGGGTTACTGGCCGATCAGTACGGTCGTGGGTTGCCGTAACCTCCAAGATTTCCCTATAAATAGAGGCAGTGCACTGCTTCTGAAAGATACAGAAATTTTCCTTCTCTTCTCTTACTACATACAAGCATTCTGCATAATCTATTGCTGCATACTGCATAAACTGCTGCTGCATTTCATCCATTTGAGGAAGTCAGAACATTTGTCAAGTTCGTGGAGTTCTTACGTAGTAGTACCACTCATTTGAACTGTTAGCCGTTGTATCCTGGGAGACGTTTGCAATTTCCGGTTGGACACAGTATACCGGAGCAATTCGTCTTAAGGACAGAGTCCTGGACTCGCCTCGGTTTGCATGTTGAGCTCTATCCTGTGTTGAGCTCATCTATGTGTTGAGCTCATTTCTGTGCTGAGTTCATCTCTGTGCTGAGTTCTTGAGCTCATTTCTGCGCTGAGCTCTTTCTGTGATGAGCTCTGTTCATCCTATGTTGAGCTCAGCTCTTCCTGAGTTGATCTCAGCTCTTCCTGCGTTGAGCTCAGCTCTTCCTGCGTTGAGCTCAGCTCTTCCTGCGTTGAGCTCAGCTCTTCCAGCGTTGAGCTCAGCTCATCCTGTGTTGAGCTTAGCTCATCACCGTGCTGTACAGAATGTTAGTTTCATTCTCTAATAAAACTGAGTTTGTATCTGAGACAACAATAATTATGTGACATTTGTACAATTGATCATTGCTAGTATAGGCAAAAAGATAAGACCTGTAAAATCAGTAAGTTGATATAGATACACTCTATATATTCACTTTCATCTCCCATATAGTCAATCTAACGTAATGAGAATAATCTGACTTTTTATAAGTGATCCATATCGCCAACATCATCTAGAGACACTTTTTTTCTTTTCTTTTTAAATATATATATTAGTGATAAATGACTAGTCTGAAAATTCAACCACTACCCAGCTCTTGATGAGTTTCCTTGGTGGGCTCTTTCAACTATCCAAGCAAAGTGTATCAGTGGCTTCATTTGAATTGATCTCCATATTTAACTAATGAGATCTCAAGAAGAGTTTTACTTGAAAGAATGAACAGATACGCACACTTCCTGCTCCTCTCCTCTTTCCGAGAAGTGCAAGAACATTATAAATTGCTCTTACTGGGCAACTCAAAGGTGATTGATTTAGCCACAGATATATCACTATTTGACTAACTCTTGATTGTCTATCCAGGTCATCAGTATCCAGACCGGCCACAGAAGAATACTGTCCAGTCTTGGATAATCAATATTAAGTTACAAATATATGTATGTATCCACTCTGCTCTAGTCTGGTAGTAGCTGCAATTCTAACCACGAACGATATTGAGGCCTTTCTATCTTATAAGTCGGGCTTTCAGGCCTTCTGCCCGGCATAGCTGTCCAGTGCGAGCCGGCTCAGATGACACCTTAACTTTGCTGCTCGGCCATACCGTCGAGGTGGCAGGTCTCAAGCTCTGCCTCCAAATGTCATATCAGACTCCTGCCATCAAGTAGCCTAAGCCATGCATCGCGATACATGACGCTACGTGCCGACCATACAGGCGAGGTCAGTCATCAGGGAGATGCATGTCATTGCTCCATAGCTCCTCAGCATGAACTAGGTGCCCCCACAACGCATAAAAGGGAATCCATTCTCGATTATAAAAGGAGAAAGGAGAAAAAGAGACAGAAGAAAGACTTAATTCAAAAAATAAACCTTGTGACAGGTCACTCTGTGCTCTTTTCAAAATTCGGCATTATGCTTACACCCCCAACTGACTTCATTATCGGAGCTCCGAGACCTCTAACGTCATTTCTGGCAACGTTATCTCTGGTGACCAACTACGTCTCCACGAGATGCTGACGGTATTGTCGTTCAGATCATCTCTTTTTCTGGTGTAATTCGACTTCATTAATTGTCTCTAGAGAAAGGGCCTAAACCTGCGAGTTTTAATTATCTCTTCTCACGTACAAGTGCAATATTAGCTTGTATGAGAAAAATACCATGTATGACAGTGGAGAGTCTTTCCACCATCTAAGACACAGAGTCGATCCTCCATGTCCATCAGAGCAGGCCTTCGGAGGGCCAGGTGGCTACGCGTCTAAGAGCCAAGTTGTAACCCGTGAAAAACATGAGTGAGGGTTACGTTACATAGACGAAAACTAGGGAGTATATGAGTCCATGGTTGAAAAGTTAAAGGGCAAAGGCACAGAGGCTGTGTGCATGGACGAGGACATCCTCCAACATTGTCAAGAGGGTTCATAAGAACAGTCATATTAGCCCCATGATGAATTTATGACGGATGCCAGAGGAAAGGACAAGGAACACTTGACTGAGCCCTTACCGTAGGGTAGAAACACATTAGGAGTGAGATCTCATCACTCTAAGTACGAGCGACGCACGCCAGCCATGGTAGGTATGATGTTGCCTCGCCGTGTGGCCATTAAGAGTACGCACGGGCTGTTCAAGAAAGCCTGTTTTCGCAAAAGATTGTAGAGTATGCCTCTCTGGACAACTTTAAGGTGTCCATCTGATGACACCTCTGACTCGGCTAACCATTTGCTTCTATTTCAGGCTGCCATTAGTTTGAAAAACGTCCCAGCCCTGTGAAGTGTAAGACATTCTCCATCTATTTGAGGGGAAATTCTAGGAGGTGGTTTCAGGAGTTGTCATCTCAGTCTGTGGGTTCGTTCCGACAGCTGGTCTAGAGATTCAAGCCACAATTTGTGTCTTGCATACCCTTTGTCAAAAATTCCCCCCACTTAATGGCTCTGCGGCATAAGCCGGATGAGTCCGTTTTTAAGTACATGCAGCGCTTTACAAACGAGTCCTTTGAGGTCGGAGACTATAATGATGCATAATGGCTACGACCTTTATCAACTGGCTTAGGGCGGGCTGCCTCTTCTCCCAGTTGGCCGAAGAAAGTCCCAAGTCACTCAGGGAGTGCCTTGAGAAAGCGCATCAGTATGTCCTAGGAGAGGAGACAAATAGATTGAAGCAAGAGGCTAAGCAGGCACACTGCCAACCTGGCTGAGCAGACCTATCGAGGGAAGGCCGCAAATAGGCCAGGAACAAGAGCAGCGTTTGATCGCCTAGGAGTCAGGGTAAAGAAGGGTTGCCCTTATTGGTGTCAAAAGAGCGGATCTTATCCGTCTGGAGAAAGACGGATTGAGAACGGACCAGCTATAACTACATGGCCCAAAATCAAAAAAAGGATCCGCGGTTGTACTACAAGTATCACCGATAAATAGGCCACGAAAGCGGAAGTTGTAGACAGCAGACGTGCGCCATTGAGGGCCTAATTGAGCAGGGTCACCTTCATTAGTTTTATGACCATGCTCATGCTTGCACAACTAGCTAAATTGTTGTCGACCCCTGCGCAAGACAGGTATCGGAGGAGGAACCGCATTGTCGACCCAGAAATAACAACAAGGCAGTGACAGACCAGAGGCTGCACATAAGTCCAAGGTCAGCACCGTAATTTAGACCATTTCCGGCGGCCTTTGCCCTGCGCAAGGCTAAGCAAGATTCATTAG
Source organism: Eustoma russellianum (assembly GCA_036186865.1). NCBI lineage: Eukaryota > Viridiplantae > Streptophyta > Magnoliopsida > Gentianales > Gentianaceae > Eustoma > Eustoma russellianum. The sequence goes on from AP025046.1 coordinate 9,054,778, forward strand.
CGGCCTAGACCTCAACCGAGCCACCTTCTAAGAAGACGAAATTGTCCCACGAGGTAACCTATGGACCCAAGGACACCATCCCACTGGGACATGGTAACACCGGATTGGTAATTGACTCCTCATCAATTTGGCACCTAACAACATAGTGGAGGTGCATCATGTGTATGTTGACACAAGCAGTGCAACCAATATTATGTACCATAGTGTTTACCAACAGCTTGGGCTGTAGGACACACAGCTGAGCCTGATGCCAACCCCATTATTTGGTTTCTCTAGTGTGCCAGTGTAGTCAGTAGACCTAATTACATTGTCCGTCTCCCTCGGAAATTGCCCCAATTGAAATCACTTGTGGGTAGACTTTATGGTTATAAAAAAGGCCAGTGTATAGCATTCTTCTTGGCATACCGACCTTGATGACTTTAGGGGGAATTGTGTCACTCATACACATGAATATGAAGTTTCCCTCCCTAGTAGGAGTGGTAACTATACACGGAAATTTACAGGTAGGCCAAAGCTGTTATACGGTCGCGACACAAGGTAATCTAACAGTGCAACAGGTTAACGTTGATGACATTGCCCTTCTGACCGAGGAAAGGTTAAAATCTGACAATCGGTCTAGGATTTCATCCTCGACCCTAATCGACCTAAAACTATAATCAAAATTAGAACCTGGATGCCCACTGAGCTGTTAACTCAACTTTACGATTTATTGAAGAAGTTTGCAATTATCTTCACCTGGATAGCAGAGGATATGTCAGGTATCCCAATGACCCTATTTGAGCATAAGCTTAATATTGACCCTCATGCTAAATCTATTAAACGGAAAAAGAGAAGCTTTACTCCAGAAAGATACCGAGTGATTTTTGAGGAAGACGGCAAGCTGTTGGCCGTTAAGTTTATAACGAAGGTTCTTTTGCCAGGCAAATACTTGGTAGTGCCAAGCCGGACCTATCATGTAGAATGCGTATAGATTACACCGACCTTACCAAGGCTTGCTCGAAAGGCTGCTGCCTGTTGCCGAAGATAGACCAGCTATTGGATTTCATGGTGGGGCATGAGATCTTTAATTTCCTTGATGCCTTCAAAAGCTATCATCAAATAGCCATGGCCAAGAAATATCAGGACAAAACTTCCTTCATTGCAAATGAAGGTACCTACTGATATGTTAGCATGTCCTTTGGACTGAAGAACGTAGGAATCGTATGCCATATATTCGTAAATTCCCCATTTAAGGACCAGATCTGTTGAGTTATGGATGCTATATTGATGATATACCAGATCTCTTGATTGGTATATCCAAAACTAAAGGGAAGTGTTTGTCATCCTAAGAGAGTCCAAGATGAGGTTGAACCCCAATAAATGCACATTCGGTATTCTAAGTGGAAAGTTCCTGGGATACATGGAACCCTTGGCTACCAATCTCGCTTTGTACCACTTACTTCCAACCGTCTCTTCTTTGATTCGGAAGACCCATTTATCTTGCAATGGCCTTTTTCCTTTCGGCAACCCAGTCACGATCCATGTGCTATTTTTCTCTAGCGACCGTAACTCCTCCTTCATTGCTTGCTCTACTGGACCGAGCCACTCGAATTTATGGCCTCATCATAGTCTTCATGCTCTCCTGAGTTGGTCAAGAGTAAATAATTTAGAGAAGCTAAATACTGTGTGTTTGGCTTGCGAATCCACCAAGTCTTGCAAACTTTCTTCATTTTGCTCGGCCTTATTAGTATCCTCATCCTTCACCCTCTCGGTTTTTACCTCACCATCCAAAACTTCTGCTCGTCTAGCTCAATCTCTCTCACTTCAATTGGAAGCTTTATCATCTTTGTTGAAGGTAGTATCTTGTGATCGAATCATCTAATTGACTTACAAAAATTAGATTCTTCTTCGACCTAGAAATATATTGAACATAACGCAATGTACATCTTTTGTCATATCTCGACTTGATGTTGACATTGCCTTTGTCCATAATCTCCAAAGGCTTTCCATCCGCTAAAAACACCTTCCATATTCTCCATATACAAAATCTTTTATCAATTCCTTACATGAGGTCGAATGAAATGATGCACCGGAATCAAAAATCCACAACTTAGTATGCATGTAAACGTAAAGGACTAGAGCACTTTAGGAATCCTCCTTTATTGTCACAGTCACTGAACTTAACATGTCCTCCTTCTTCATCTTCCTTGGCACCTTGCGCTCGCGCTTCATGTGGTCCTTCTTTCCATAATTCCAGCTGTCCATCTTGCTTCTATTTTGAGACTCGTTGTGTCCCTTGTATTTTCTTTCTTAACTATCCATTTGATGAGTGTCTCGGCCTCTTTGAATGGTTAAGACCGATCCACCCCTATCACCTCGATCATTTCTACAAATTCCATCGCTGATGATCCAAAGCATGAACATAATTGAGGGTCAACATGTCTTCATTTTTGATCACCTCTATGATAGTCAACAAACTATCCGGCATATAGATCAACAAGCAGTGTGCGACCAACCTGTCATCCAAAGAGTACGCGATTGTATTTAGTTGTTTCATAATTTGGTTGAACTTGGCCATATGCTCGATCATGGAGGCGCATTTGGCCATTTGTAATTGAAACAACCTCCAAAAAAGATGAATTTTATTCAAACTTGATGGCTTTTCAAACAATTCGGACAACCTCTAGATGAAGCCAAACGTTGTGGTTTTGTTGGCAAAGTGTGGAGCCACATCCATCGAGATGGTGTTGCGGATAAGTCAAAACGCTCGATGATCTAATTTCTTCCACACCCTCTCCTCCATGCTATCGAGTTTGTGCTCCAAAATTGCGTCCTCCAACTCTATTGGATACTACATATCGGTTATTTGTAATTTCTAATAAACGAAGTGTTTTTCGTCAAAATATCGAATATTCACCTTACTGTCCTCCATATTGATCGACCAACACAAGCTTTGATACCAGCTAATAACAAAACGAGAACACACAAGGAATAAACGATTGACAAAAAAAAAGAATACAATAGGAAGAACATGTAAGTGTTGTGGAAAAGCCTTCTCATCCGGCCAGTTCAAAAGCCACACACATATAGCCGGCCCCTTATGTTTGTATTTATAGTAGAATTTTACAACGCAACTATAAGGAAATTAGACATTGAGTACAACTAGGAAACTTATACAGAGAGAGATAAGGGTAAAAGTTACATGTTTGTAAGTCTTCTTCCTAATACTTGTCTTCTTAACAAGTCAATTTGAAGGGGTTACATAAGCCCTTTTGGAAGCACACATGCCCCTCATGTCCCATTTCGCTTCATTATCCATTTTTCTGCCTTCTTGATGAACTTTTAACTTGGCCTAAAGCGAAACCTTAGTTTTTTTTGCTAGCTGCACAGCTCAAAGCAATGAAGCACAGGATTGATGCGATTGACGCAGAGAAATTTGTGTACAACTACAGGTTTATTGACGGCTTCAAAATTTATTTATCACTAGAGGGGTAAATAGAAAAACACATGGAAATCTTTAATAATGATTAGGCAAAATACTTTATAATCATGTACAAAGGAAATTATTTGAGTGAAAATATAGTAGTAGGAATTTTCAGGGATGGGCTGCAGTTAAGTAATCTTGAATATTGGGATTTTTCATAAGTAAAGGAATCCTATGGTAGGAGACCAAGACCATTAAACTCTTCCTAAATCGTATATAAAACATGTCTTGTGTTAACATAAAAGAGAAAAGGGCAGAGAAGCGTTGTTGGTGTTGGTTTTGGGGCGCCTAAGGAGAAGAAACAACATGAAGATCTTTCCGGAATTCAACTGAACGTAGATGATATAAATCTTGTAACTCAGCTGCTTCCTGAGTGAGAACCCCAGTATTTGGTGTTCACAAGGAATTCGAACTCAGACTTGCTCTGGTATAAAGAGCTAATATAGCCCAATTTTCGTACTTAGCGTGATCAATTTTCGTACCTCATCATTTTTAGTGTTGTGCATCACTTTCCGAGAATGTCATCAACCAGCCAAATTTCTAAGTGTTTTATTGTACAATTGTCATGAGTGTGATATGTATCCTATTGTGTACACTTTCTATTGTGCTTGAGTACTTATTCTAGTAGAATATTGGGAACTGAACGTAAATAGAATGATAAAAGTTCCACATAAGGAATTAAACTCGGGCTTGAAAGTCGAGGATGTCAACCGTTCGACACTGCTAAGTGTTAGAAGATTCTACAATTAATACAATCAATCAAGAAGATACGGATCATAATTAATGAAACAATCCAAGATTAAGAATATATTTAGCTGTGATTCTCATCATTCAGTTTCCTAGTTTATAGTTGATTTGACATGATTTGATTATAATTATGTTAGTTTGATTTGCATTTGATTATATTCTCTTATGTATCATATAATATATAAAGATGACATGGTGTATTGAATAAAGTGAGAAATAGTTATTCTCCCAGTGAGTTTTCTCTTACTGAGAATTTAACATGATATTAGAACGGGTTTCTGATCCGTTCCTAAATTCATCAAAATTCAGCCACAATCGGCTCTGTCAAAAAAACAGCCCCTATACTTACATCACGTCACCGTCGAAACATTTGGCATAAAATAACTGCGGGAGAAAGACCAGTCTATCTTTCAAAATCTCAGTGTTAATGATGATTCTACAATCAATACAAGCAATCATAAAGATACGGATCATAATTGAGGAAGCAATCCAAGATTAAGAATATATTTAGTTATGATTCTCATCATTTAGTTTCGTAGTTTATAGTCGATTTTGATATAATTTGATTATAATTATGTTAGTTTGATTTGCTTTTGATTATATTCTCTTATGTACTATATAGAGATGACATGATGTATTGAATAAAGTGGAAAAAAAAGTTATTCTACCTGTGAGTTTTCTCTCATTGAAGATCTAACAGAAAGCAAATCAGCCAATAGGCAGAGACTAAAAAACGAGAAGAGACAACAAAGGATAGCAGTTCACATACTCGAATCAGGTTAAAGTCCGGATCCATACGTTTCTAATTTATACAATCTTTGTAAACTTAGTATTTTTTTTTTTGTTATTTACTGTATTATCTTGGAGAGTGTAACCCTTTCGTTACACCTTTCTTATAAACTTTTTTCAAAGTTTAGGATTTTTACTTGCAAAAGTAGTGTTAAAGGAATTTTAGAGCAAGATTAATAACAATAGCGGCATTTTATTTAACAAGCTAGAATTATGTGATTTATATGATGAAAAATATCAAACCAAGCCAAGAATCAAAGAAACATCAAGCAAGAAAGATAATATCAGATCAAGTCGAATATGCCTATATTGATTTACTTGTTTCTACATAGTTAGAACTCATTGTACGGTTATATATAAAACCCGTACAAATTATTCAATCAATGAAATACGACTTTCATTAATCGAATTTAAATCTAACATAGAATGGGAGCATGTTTGATTGTTGAAGACAAACAAGTTTCATCACGGTCCATACCCCTCTTGAACAAATTCAATTGGCCAAAAACCTCAACTAACAGGAAAAAGATCCCAACCAAATGTCCAACAAGGGCAAAAACAACCAGCAAAGCCGAGAATACCCAAACAAACATCGCACGACTACGCCAATACCCACGGGACCTAAAAAAGCTCATCACCGGTTACCTCTCTCGTCTAAGAGACCAGAAATTAGTCCAGCAAAACATTCAGCCACAGACACTGCCGTCAAGCCCAAACACAATCATTGGCAAACAAACGAATCCAACAGTCACAATTTCCGAAACACCAAACAATCACAGAAATTACCAACAGCCTTCTATTTTTCTTTTCGAACCTCTTTTTGCCTATCTCCACTGTTTCTTTCTTTGTTGAAAAGGAAGTGAAGAAGAAAAAAAAAAGAAAAAACTAAAGAAAGGAGAAAAAAAAGGCACGAAAAAAAATGAAAAGAATATTGCAAGCCCCAAAAACATTGTGTAAGAGATTCGGACGTCTTTGGAAGCGTCGTCACATCGGCTTTTTTTTTTAAGAATGTTTCTGCAACGGATTCTTAATGGCTCACACCAAAGTGTAAGCCACCGTTGGACGCTCAGGCTACTTCCTTCTGGCGAAACCTTTGCATCATCATGAATAAAGGCTAGGACACCAGGGGACCTCGTAAAGGATAAAACAAATTGGACCACTGAAACAAACCTAGGAAGAGACACCACCACCATGGGCATCCCTAGGATCACCAGCAATGGTGGCAGTGTCCCCCTGGAGGGTGGAGTGCACGATGGCAACGGCGAACAGAACGATGGAGAAGGAGTTGTGGAAGAGAGACAAATAACAGGGGAATAGGCGGATAAAGCAGGGCAAGGCCCTTAAACATCCTATAAATTATAACTCTACCCACACAATTTTAGAATATGAAAAATAGCCCCTTACAGTTTACGATTCTATATATTGGCCCCACAACTCTGTTGATATTAAACAAAAGGACCCCCTGAGCTTTCTAGGATTACTCATTTACCCCAGAAGTTTGGGCGTCTAGATTCTACCCTAGAACATTTAGAATTTACTTAATTTAACCCCAGATCCTAGACAGTTACGAAAGGCCTATCATACCAGTTCTACCTCACGTATATGCCCCGGAAAAAACCATGAGTAGATCTTTCATTATGGAGCCAGTATTACTATGACCTATGATCCTATAGATTTTACCCAGCTATACAGCCACAAAATTCCACATCGAGACTGCCAGTGGAGAGTTGATACTAGTTCAGGGAGGGGGGTCTTTACCCATTCAGCACAATTAAAATTGAATAATTTTCTATACGTTCCTATATTGTCCTTTAAGTTGTTGTCACTAAGTCAAGTAACGAAGGATCTCACCTATGTGGTGCTAATGTATCTGGACTTTTTTCTCTTGCAGGACATCCATACGAAGAAGATCATTAGACGTGGCATTCACTGCGGAAGCCTCTACTATGTCTATGAGGTGACTAAATATGGTCACCCATGCTTGTTTGCATGACGGTCTCTCGACAAGTCTTGTTGTGGAATCGGCGTCATGGTCATCGATCATTGGGGTTACCTAAAGTCTTTGTTTCCAAGTCGTTTAACAAATAATCCTCCCATACCTCCTATGAAACATGTATTCGTGCCAAACAGCACCAGATTACATGTCAACCAAATAATACTTGTGTGGATCATATCTTTTCTTTAGTACACTCAGACGTTTGGGGGCCTGCCAAATGTCTTACTTCTAATGGTTTTTAGTACTTTGTGATTTTTGTGGACGAATTCTCCCGTATGACATGAGTATATTTTCTCAAATACAAATCTGAAGTATATATTAATTTTATTGATTTCTTCCATGTGATTTAGACACAATTTAATACCCAAATTCAAATACTTTGGTTTGATAATAGCAGCGAGTATATGTATGGTGAAATGAAAAAAATTTCAGTAAAGTCGGCGACAGTAGCTCACGGCCCGTGAGCACCGCAAGTCAATCGCGTTGAAGAGATCTCTAATTCGAAAATTAAGGGAGAGATTATTGGATAATTTCCTTCTTAGATAAGGATTAGGAATCTCCTAAGAAGTAGAAGTTTCAATTTAAATTTATTTCCTTATTAATGGTTATATATTCCTATTAGGGTTTGATTTTGTTTAGACAAGTTGTGTCTATATATAGGGTCAGCCGGCCATAATAGATGGTGCCTTAAGAGTGCCAGGAGCCTCAAGAGTGCCAAGGACAAGAGTGCCAAGTACCAATCGCAGGTAGGGTGATTGGTGAGTCAATGTCGGGTAGGGTCATTGACAAATGCGGCGAGTGGTAGTTTGGTTTTGAGTTATTTTCCGAACATCAATAAAAGTGTGTTGTGCTTTTTACGTGTTGTGTTCTTGAAAAATCAAGGCCTTATTCACCAAACTTCTTGTTCATGTAAGCCTCCAACAAAACGGGGTTGAAGGAAGAAAAAATCGGATCCTTCTTAAAATGACACGAGCCATGACGCTCGAATGAAATATTCCAAAACACTTCTCATCTAAAGTTGTCGCTACAGCGACTTACCTGTTAAATCGCCTTCCTACAAATATTTTCATCACCAAACACCGTTACAAGCCCTGGCTACTCAAGCCATGTTCCCTTTCATTCTTACTCTTCCTCCCTCGACCCCCTCCCAGATCTTTAGTTGCTTCATTTTTATCCATATCCCAAAAATTGAATGATTTAAACTCGATTCTTAGGGTATGCTACTTATCAAAAGGGGTATTGGTGTTACAATCATGTCCCTAGATGCATCCATGTCACTATAGATTTCACTTTCATAGAATCTTTATATTTCTCTATCCACTAGCCTATTGTTCAGGGGGAGACGTTCACTGAGCCACTTGATTGGTTAAGCAGCGTAGATTTTCTGAAGATTGTCCCACACGAGTTGGTGAATGGAGCTCACTGAGTTTGCCTCTGAAAACATAGACGAGGTCAACGAGAGAGATCTGATTATCAGTGAGCCTCCTTCCTCCGATGCCTAACAAGAGGTAACTAATTCTGATGAAACTTTTACTTCGCATGAGATTATTAGTATTGGTGTCGGTGCTACTAATGAAGAGAGATCTAATGAACAACATATGTCTCTTTCACCACCAAGGAGGAATCGAGGGGTAACACCTATATGTTATTCACCTGAACACATTCACAAAACTCTAGATATCTTGTGAACATATATAGAGGGAGAATCGGAGATATTGCACAAGCATTTTTGGCCTCTCGTTTTTTAGAATCTATTCCCCAGATGGAACAGAAAGCAAGTATGTGAACAGAATGGCTACAGGCGATGAATACAGAGATGGAAGCTTTAGAAAATAGAATATGGGAGAAGTGCATGTTGTTAAAAGGTAAAAGATCAGTTGGTTGTCAATGGGTTTCCACTAGTAAATATAATGCAGATGGTACTATTGAGCCACACAATGCACGATTGGTCGCCAAGGGCTATATTCAAACATATTGTATTGATTATTCAGAGACCTTCTCTTTGGTTGCGAAGATAGGTGCCATTAGGGTACTCTTCTCGATAGTTGCAAGCAAAAATTGCACGCTTCACCAATTTGATGTGAAGAATGTTTTTTTACAGAGAGACTTTAAAGAGAAGGTATATATAGAAGCTTCTTCAGGTTTTTCTGCAGAGTTCAAACAAGCTGAAGTGTGTCATTTAAGAAATGCTCTCCATGGACTTAAGCAGTCTCAATGTGTCTGGTTCAGACGATTCACAATGGCTATGAGATAGTATAGTACAAACAGAATAATGCAGACCATACATTGTTCTTCAGAAAATGAGGGGATAAGGTGACATGTCTGATAATGTATGTAAACGACATGATTATAACTGGAGATGACGAAGAGGAGATATGCTCGCCTTAAGAAGAATCTATTCAAAGAGTTTAAGATGAAAGATCTGGGTGGCCTAAAATATTTTCTTAGGATCGAAGTACTTCGCTCAAAAAGGGGCATTTACAAATCCTAGCGAAAGTACATAGTGGACTTACTCATTTGCAAGGTAGCTGCAAGCCTAGTGATACTCTGATGGTAGCAAATCATCAACTCCAAATAGTTGAGGAAGGTACACCTGCTGATGGAGAACAGTACCAGAGATTCGAAGAAACATTAATATATTTGTCTTGCACGAGACCTGATATTGCGTATACGGTTTGGTCGTAAGTCACTTCATGCATTGGTCTCAGAAAAAACACATGGAAACCGTACTAAAGATAGTGAGATATATAAAGAGAACACTAGCCAGGGAATGCTGTTTCAAAAATATGGACAATTAGGTGTGAAAGTATACACTGGCGCTAATTGGGCAGTTAATCCTAATGATAGAAGGTCCACTTTAGGATACTTCACTGTAGTCGGAGAAAATTTAGTCACGTGGTGAAATAAGAAACATAAGGTAGTGGCGCTGTCTAGTGCAGTAACAGAGTTCTGGAGAATTGCAAAAGGCATAATAGAAATTCTCTGTATGAGGAAGTTAATGCATGAGATTAGCTTCCGTCCGAGATCACCTACGCAATGGATATATGACAATAGTGCGGCGATAAGTATTTCTGAGAACTCCATTGAACTACCATTTATAAAATTGGAATATCAAGTAGCTGACATCCTCAGAAAGGCGGTCGCTGGAAGGGTCTTTGATTCAGCATTGTGTATGTTGGTGAGCGGTGATTCCACTACTCTACTTAAGGAAGAATGATGGAAAGTATCAAATCAGAAGCACCAATCAATAAAGATAATATTAAATCAAGTGGAATCATGTATTGATGTAATTGTTTTTATACCATAGTTAGAACCCACTAGTCTACATATAGAGTCTGTTGTACACATTGTTCAATCAACGAAATACAACTTTCATTCATCGAATCCAATCCAACATTATATCTCTAAAAAAAACTTATTTGATAACAATGGCATAATTCACATCCTATTATTAAGGCTTCCATCACTAGCTGTTGTCTAGCTGGTATTCGCATCGATAAGAATTTTCCGTCAATGATATAAAGGGAGAAACGTCGTTTGACCAACACTTTATTTTGTTCTTATGATAAAGACATAAACACACACCTCTACATATACGTACAGAGAGCCAAGTTTATAATTATCTTCCTTTTGTAGCTAAAGGAGTCTCGAATGGTGGACGTCTAACCATCCTCTCCCCAGAAAGCCACTTTGGTTTTTGTTCACAATTTACAAAATGATTAGCCAATGCATGAACACCGTGTGTATTCCATCTCTCCTTTTCACTCTTTTTAAGGGTCGGTTTTGATACCCCTATGCTAAAAAGCATGCAGGGTCTGCAATTGAATATTATAGCCGTTCACGTAAAGCAAATTCCCTTTGCCTCTCAACATTCAAGGGTCCAAACTAATCATCCTGCCCTTTCATGCACCCACTGACCCCCCCCCCCCCCCTTCTCCTTGGTTTAGGTTTCTTGCTAACTTGTTTTGGTGTTCAAAACGAAGGGTTGGTTAACATTAAAACATTAACAAATTTTACTTCAGACAGAAACTTTGGTAACCAGGTTGAGGAATCATGTTCATAAATGCCATAGGAAAAGATTTGGGCTGACTATCTCATGGGTAATTGAAATGTTTAGGCTGATTCAGTTGAGTTAGATGTTTAACACAAAGAAGCTGATTATTGTTTTATCTAGGTAATAAAGTCGTAGCCAAATTCATCACTTCCATGACTTAAAGATTGTTGCTTCGAATCATATTAATGTCTAATTATTTGAATTCATTTCAAAATTTATGCCTCACAATGTAAAAAGAGTGATTCCCGTGCACTAGGCTCCGTCATTTGTGCAGGGTTCGAGGAAGGCCGAATTGCTTAGCGATCTGATGTACGAAGTCTTACCCTACACTTTGTACAAAAGGTTGTTTTCATAACTCAAACTCATAACTTCAATGCCACACAACATCAACTTTACCATTTGCTCCAAATATTATGAGCCAAAACTGTCTTGTTGGCACGCCCTTTACAAAATGGCATCCACGTACCATATCAAGAAGCAGAACTCCATAACCACGCACGTTCTTCACTTTGTCAAGCTAAAATGCAAGATAAGTGATATATTTCGTATAGTTTATTAATGAACTGGATACTTTTAGATTACGTTTACATTCACGTCAATATTTTCTTTAGTTATTTCTTCATACGTGGATCACGTGTGAGTACATATTATTTACTAATATATTATTTACAGTAACGATTCTCCATCAAATTTCTTGAATGTAAAATTCAATTCCTTTGTCCCAGATTTACGGGCAAATCAAGATCACTTAACGATTTTTTATATAGAAGATTCATATATACAGTGTCCACAAAGTGTCTACTGTAAATTGAACCAACATCTACATACATTGGGTTGAAACACGTGACTCATAAAAGAGTGAAACATTCATACTGCGGTTATTACAAGAATCGATCATGCAATCTTATATACAATCCGCCACTTCTCTATCAAATTTCTGGTACTCCTTAGAAGAGAGCAATTGTAAACACGAAACTGAAATAACTTTGGTGTACAACATACGTACTCGGATTTTTTTTTCTCCTTAAAGGAGATTCTTTACATGTCCCACACTTTCTACCTTTTAAATATTCCCTTCCCATGCACAAACAAATGCCTTCAATTGATATTCTCCAATTATATACCCATTGTTTTCCATCCCACAGAGCCTAGTGCTTTTCATTTCTTCTCTTAGAAATGACTCCTAGATTGGAGGTATGCTTTATGCTGTTGATAAGACCAAGCAATTGTTTTCTGCCTCCTTTGTTGCTTTAATTACAATTTTCCAAAGTTGTTCTAACAGAGACCTTTTCTTCATGTGAAAATGCAGAAACCTCGGATTACAGAAATCCATGTTAGAATGGATTGCAATGGCTGTGTTCAAAAGATCAAGAAAGCTCTACATGGAGTTGATGGTAAGTCAATTCTCTTATGCAGCTGGCCATCCCATAGTTTTGTTGGTATGTATATGTGTAACGCGATATGCATAATTTAACCATACACGATATAGATAATTTACATATATCAACCATATGTATGTTTATAGCATGACATAACAGTTACTGATATTTTTCATATTGAGTTCATGGGTAAACATGTAATATCATGCATGATTTAACTAAAGATTTTCTTCCATTTAGTCAGCCAAATGGTTCAGACAGTCTGAGTGGCTAGGTCACGCACATTTGCATAGTTGCTAGGTCACGCATATTTGCATAATCTCGGAGTAAAAGACCATTTCGTTGCCTTAAAAGTCTCACCGTCACAGCACCAAGAAGCATAATCTATAGCTAGATTATGCATATTTGCATAATCTAATTATACAAAAGCGGATTAAACTATTCATATGACGGGATGATAAGGCTCTTTGGCACTTTTTCCATATTGTGTACACTAATTGCAAAACTATTTGTTATTCCACAGGTATATGTGAACAATATATCGATTTTCCTCAACAAAAGATCACAATAATTGGGTGGGCTGATCCTAAGGAAATACTCAAAGCAATAAAAAAGACAAGAAAATCAGCCATCATTTGTTCCCACACAGAGCCACCTGATCCACCAGAAGAAGAAGCAAGCCAAGGAGATGGAGCAGCTCAGGACTCCAAACCTTCACCTTCTGCTCAAGAGTCAGTTAACCCTCCACCAGAGCCATCCTCGGCCGAACCCGAACCCGCTGAGCCACCAAAAGATCCACCACAACCACCAGAGATTCATCCCAAAACAGAACCCAATCCACCAAGAAATACACCCGAGCCATCATCCAGTGAGCCAGTTCACCCATATAAACCAAAAGATGTTGAAGAGGTGCATGTAATTTACCACCATCCTCCTGACTATGGGTATAGATACCCACACCCGGAGTATGGATATCGATATGGCTACCATAACGGGATAGCTCAAGAACATGAAGGCCGTTGGGATCCTTATCCAAACAATATAAGATCCATAAATGAACACAAATGGCATTCTTATCCAAACAATTCAGCACCAATATCCGATCCGCCTTTGAGCCAAAGGTACGAAAGGCAATGGCATTCTTACCCAAATAATTCAGGACCCATACCAGAACCACCATCAAGCCAGAGGTTTGGGGGGCATTGGAATTCCTACCCAAATAATGCAAGATTAGCACCTGAACCCCCCAGAAGTCAAAGATTTACAGGGCAATGGCCTTCTTATCAAATCGATTCAAGACTTAAACCTGAGCCACCCTTCAGTTTTAGTGTTCCAGTCGAGCCAAGAACCGAATCGCCTCATCAACCAGTGCAGGTAACCCATAGTTACAATACATATAGGCCTTCGCCTTATGTCACCGGATACGAATATGTCCAGACACGACCACCACCACAACCACAACCACAACCACAGTATACCAATTATAATGGGTTCGAGCGTTATAATGAAGACTATTATTATGGAAGCACAGGCTATGGAAATGCTTCTTCATTTTTCAGCGATGAAAATCCAAATTCATGCAGGATAGTCTAGAAAAGGTGGCGCACAAAGAAAAGAGCAAAAAAAAAAATAAAATAAAATAAAAAGAAAAGGAAGAAAACATTATCAAAGAATCAATTCTATTCGTTCACGATAATACTTCTATAAGGCGTGTGGGAATGTGGAGATTCTTGGCTTGTAAAAGCAGGAAGAATATATACCACATTATTGCTTTGAGGTGTCATGAAAACCATCCAGCATGTAATACATATAATCAATATATATTGATTCTACATCTACCAATTTTGTTATAGAAATACTATTCGGGCATCTTATCAATATCTCCCTGACTTTTATTTTTCTTAATATTCTTTTCACAAATTCAAATGGTAACTTCGACCAACTGGTAAAGTTACTGTTTTATGACCTTGAGTTCGCGGATTCGAGCCTTAGAAATAGTTTTTTTGCACAAAAAAGTATAAGATAAGACTGCATAAATCAAATCGTAAAACGATCTGGCCTCTTTCAAGACCATACGCAAATGGAAACTTATGATGCTGCGAATTAGAACATAGTTACACGATTTAGTTCGAAGCAGAAACACTATTATATTTCCCAAGAAGGAGCAAAAACAAGAATGATATGATGTATTGAACTTTTTTTGGTAAAATTCTTAACTAGGGACACAATAGAAAAGGAATACAACGGAAGATAACTTTTCTATGACACTAATAATTTTGAAACGGAAATGGTAGCTTTAATTAGGGGTGAGCAAAAAAAACTAGAAACCGTAAAATCAAATCGAAACTGAACCGAAAATATGGGTTTTAAACCAAACTAGAACTGTATAACTTTAACGGTTCGGTTCCTGAACCGGATTTCTAATTCATGGTTCCAGTTGGGTTTCTAATTTTCATAAATTGCTAGAACCGGAACCGAACCCTATAAATAATAACATTTTACTTTTATATATAAATAATAATTAATAATTTTTTTTTAAAAAAACTAATTAAAATTTTAAAACCCTACTGGAGTAAATAATAAGTAATAATTTTTTATATAAATAACGATTAGTAGTTTTTATATAAATAATAGTTAATAGTTTTTATATAAATAATGATTAATAGTTTAAAACCCTAATGGAATAAATAATAATTAAAAACTTTTATATAAACAATAATTAATAATTTTTTATATAAATAATGATTAATAGTTTAAATAATAATCTATTTTTCGCTGCGGCGGTTAGCAGTTCTGAACGGGAACCGAACCATATTAAAAAGTTCCAAGGTTTCGTAAATTCACAGTTCCAGTTTAGTTCCAAAAATATTATGCTAAAAGGTTTCTGGTTGCAACGGTTCTGGAATCATCAGAACTGAAACCGGACCGTTACCCACCCCTAGCTTTAATGAATATGAGCATTGCATAGATGTGATATGAATGTGCATAAATGATCATATAATGGTCCCTCTGGATGCCCACTGTAGAAAATGTTAGAGAAAATTGGAAGAAATGGGCTAAGTTGTAAACTATAGTTAGCAACGTATTTTGAGCTGTATTATGATTGGTTTTCATTAATGATGAGTGAAAACTAATGAATCCTTAATTATCTACGCAACGAGTAGATAATTTTAGACTTTTGAATCACTCAATTATGATACCGGATGAATGAGAAATTAATGATCAAAGTAAGGGGAAAATTCAGTTCAGCCCAGCAAGTGAGCACAGGGCTGACTGCGGGCCTGATGAGCTAATGCTCAGGCTTGGGTTTTGGGCTGCACAGACTACGGGCCAGCCTGCAGGCTGCAAGCCGCATCCAGAAGCAACGGGTCAGATCTTATCAGCTGGGGTGAAGTTTGTTTGAGTTTAAACTTCTCCAGGTTGTTGAGATTGGCTATAGTTTAAGTTTGAAAAGTTGTTGAGCTTTAACTGTGCCGAGATGACCTAAAGTTGTTATGATCGAAAGGCTCAGATTGAACATTTATCGAATCCAACGGTTGTGGGCAGACCTGATGCAGTTATCTGACCTAAGGGTTCAGGCCGAGCAGGTATTTGATCTTACGGCTGTGGTTGAATTGGCTATAACAAACTGGCCTCAGATTTCTCCTATAAATAGAGGCCGAGCTGACCTTTGTGGCCACTCATAAAAAATCCAGATTCGTAATCATCTTCTTTATCTTTCTCTGCGATCTCCCTCTCTGCATAATCATCCTCCCGCATATGCAAAACATTCTCTGCATTTCAAGTCATCCGAGAAGTCAGGACAGCTTACAAGTTCGTAGAGTTCACATGCGGCAGTGTCGCTCGTCTGAAGTGACTCCGTTGTATCCTGGGAGACAATTACTCCCTCTTATTGGGCACAGTTTATCGGAGAAATACGTCTTAAGGACAAAGTCCTGGACTCACCTCAGATTCTCTGCTCAGCTGAGCTACTAAAGGTATTGCCGAGGTGAGCTCTGTTGTGCACTGAGCTCATCAAATCGAGTGATAGCGCAGCACTGTTGTTGTGCAGTGTTGTCGAGATAAGCTCTGTTGTGTGATGAGCTCTGCTGTTTGGCTAAGAGCATTCGTTGTTCTGCAGTAATGTCGTGCTGAGCTCTGCTGGTGTGTTGAGTTCGGCTGAAGCAGCTGGTTGCACAACTGTTGTTCTGTTGTACTGAGGTGCTGAGGTCAGTAGGTCGGCCATCTGTCTAGAATGCAAATTCCATTACGCAAACTGGACTGATCAATCCAACCTGAGCTGAGCTCAATTTGAAGGCTGATATCACAGAACTATTGTTCTGAAGTGCTATTGTGCTGAGCTCAGTAGGTCGTCCCTTGCTTTATTTCACAAGCGCATTGTACAGAAGTCAATTTTGTCTGACTTGAATTATTTCGCAACATTCTTAAGACGTATTCATATATTGATTCTGTACTGATTCTTGTTTGTTTCTTACAGCTTACAGAAACTGAAATGGAGAACGCAAGCTCAAGCTCTGTTCAAGGCGCTGACGTTCAGAGTGCAGCTCCTATGGCACCAAATGCTGGGGTGCCAATGATTGCTCCTCTTGCACAGGGTCCTACGATGGCCCAAGTGGAGAAACCGGAGAATTTCAGTGGAAGCTTCTTCAAACGATGGCAGCAGAAGATGCAGGCCACACTATTGACGGAGGCCCACCTGTGGTGGATTCTGTGGAGTACCAGACCCAGAATATGCACAACAAACTTTTTGTTGAAGCATGAAACTTTAATAAATTATATTTGTTTGAGTCATATTCTGAGTTGTTTGGACAACTCCTTATATGGTTTGTAATGCACATACAAAACTGCAAAGTCTTTGTGGCAGGCTTTGGAGAAGAAATGTCGTATGGAAGATGCCGGCACTGAGAAATTTGTTGTCGACAAATTCCTGGATTTCAATATGTTGGATTCAAACACTGTTGTTTCTCAAATTGAGGAACTTCAGACGTTGATAGCCGAGATGGACAAGGAAGGCATGCTGCTCAGTGAATCTTTCGTGGTGGCTGCGATGATTGAGAAGCTACCTCTTTTGTGGAGGGAATTCAGAAGCTATCCCAAGCACAAGAGAAAGGAGATGACATTGGAAGATCTGATTGTCCGCTCCACATAGAGGAATATAATCGAAGATCGAAATGAAAGCCACATGTCAGTTCTGGTCAGGCCAAGGCCGATGCTGCAGAGGCCAAAAAGAAGAAAGACCATCTTGGGGTGAACAACAAAGGAAAGCAGACAACCAAGAAATTCATCGGGAAATGCTACAACTGTGGCATTTAGGGGCATGTCAGCAATGAATTCCACAAGCCCAAGAAGAAGTAAACCAAGGCAAAGGCAAATCTCGTTGATGCCATGGATGATCTGAACCTCTGTGCAGTGGTCTCAGAGTGCAACGCTGTGGGGAAATGTAGGATCTGCAAGGCACCACTAGAAGGGGGGGTTGAATAGTGGGTGCGGAAAATGTGGTTTTTAAAATTTGTTTAAAACCAAAAACCCAACTTCTGAAAACAGTTTCTATTTTCAGGACCCGTTTTAAAACGTTTTGAAAACTAGGTTGTAGGCCTTCAAAAATTCTGAAATTTAGAGAGAACTTAGACTCAGATGTTATGAGTATCTCCTAAAAATTTCAGATTTAAATTCAACCTCTAACCCCTTGAAAATTCGTTGGTGGTCAGATTGCGCAAATCTGCCAGAACCGATACACTGATTTGAAAAATTAATTCCAATTTGTACACAACTCCAAATGCTTTGAAAATTTAACCAATAACCCCTTATATGTTATATTTAAATGGGTTGAAACAGTTTTGAAAAATTCTTTTGGGAAGTTAGTCAAATACGATCAAAGTCTCAACCTTTGCAAGCCTGAAAATCAGACTGCACTAGTCTCAGAACTTTGGACGTTTGAATGACTTATATTTGTTCAAAAGGGTTGAAACTTGCGCCAAAAGAACCCTAGAGCGTGTGACTATGTTTTCTGAAAGTTTCATAATTTTTGAAATTCGTTTACTATTTTTACGAATGTGATTAAAAACAGTAAACAGTGCTGAAACAGAAAATCAGTGCTGAAAGTAAATGACACCAAGAATTTTATACTGGTTCGGTTATAAACAACCTACTCCAGTCTTCAAGGAACACCTTCATTGGTTCACACTAATCACACACACGCAGTACACCTTACCGCAGGGTTGATAGAGTTACACCTAACTCCAACCCTTTAAAAACCTTGTATGACGAGTACAATTCACACGAACACCACCACCTCGCAAGAATGAAGATTGATCACACCTTGATCAATCTTTTACAAAGATATATGAATGGTGGTTTATCTCAAGCCTATTCAAGATTGAAAGATATGAAAAACAATAGGCTTTACAAGAAGAAAGAAAGAGAATGTAGAAGAAGAAGGCTAGAACACTTTTGATCTTTCAATTTGCAACACTTGTTCTTGTTATTGTTTTGCTCTCCTTCTCTCCATTTTAATGTGCAGGCCGTCCCCTTGGTGTAGCCTCCCCCTCTTGAAAATTATCTTTTAAGTCCTTGAGAGAGTGTAAGACATCATTGTGACAAGGCCTTGCTTACTTGGCAACTTCTCATTGGATGATCATTTAGCCTTTGCTTACTTGGCACCTCCTTATTGGTTCAACATTGTCATCATGATGACATGGAAAAAATCTGAGATATACACTTTAACATGTGCCAAAAATAAATTAAAAAATCATTCCATAATTTAAGAAATACACCATAAATTGCAAGACAATAAAATTCTTCCATAACCTATGCAGATTTCGGCCATTAAGGTGTCTTGCCATGCTGAATTTTCAGCATGTGCAACCTTCCATTTCTTTCAAAATAATACCAATTATTCTTTGATTTTTCGTCATAAAAATGAATCAACAATATATGGCAAGTATTGCTACCAATTAAGAAATGAACTTGGACACAAAAAGGCTTAAGAATTCGGCCACACCATGTACACATGCTGAAAAATTTTCAGCATGTGTGATATGTAGAGATATCACCATTTATTTATTTAAATTATATTCAAAACCTTACCATATCTTATTCCAATTAATCACCTAATAAAAGATGACAAAATATGTCACATTTAATAAGCAAAATTCGGCCAGCTTAAGGTTAGTATGCTGAAATTTTCAGCATGTGACATAAGAGAGATATATGTTGACTTACCATTTGTAGCTTTTCTCTTCAATTCACCAACAATGTATGATTGATCCTTGACCAATCAATATGCCAAAAAAGCTCCACATGTGCTCCAAATCAGCTGTATGTGACGTTATATGATGTGTATACATGTGCTGAAATTTATTTTTGTTAACTTTGTAAAATAGTGCACATTTAATAATACACACATGTAATATTCCAATCAGCCCTTAATTTAATTTTCTAGAACACTTTAAGATGTATATCATATGTAAAAAGTGTCTAGATAAGTGTCACATGATGTACAAGAAAATCGTTCCATGTTATGTGCGTAGAAAACCGAATTTTCGATATTTATCGATTACCCGATTTTTCTCTAATTTAAATTCCAACTTTTGCACATGTTATATATATTATGTTATACATAATATATATAATATATATTTTAAATCTCAGCACTTGGCTGGTCTAAAGTGGTACCATAAACATGTGACAAAAATTAAACTTGGAATTTTCATATTTTGGCCTTAATGTGGGGTGATTTGTGTGTGCCAACATGGAAAGTATTTTTGGCTGAAAAATCATGTATGGCACGAAATGTACATCAATTTATGATGTATATGGGCTGGCCATTTATTTATGGCAAGTACGTGACACGTTGGCGAAGTTTCGGTATTCGCCCGATACGACAAATTTCGGTTTAGAACCTTTTATCGTGTCGTATTTAATTTGTCATCACCATATCTTATATCATATGATATAAGACCTGAATATACTCATAAATATGAGTTAAGTATAGTGGTGTGACGTTAACGTACGTACGTAGAATATATAACGTGTCGGTAGTACGTTGGAATACATGTGTATGTGCCTTTTTCAAAAAATCTGAAAATATATATAATATATGTATATGTGGCGTGTACAATTAATAAAAGGATGAGGAGAAGACTTTCCTTCCTTAGCCTTGTTGCCTTTTCCAAATGTGGCTTCCTTTAATGAACTACTTAGTTTATTAAACTAAGTACTTCACTTAATGAACTAGTTTAGTTCATTAATGGTGGCACCTGAAAATGGTATAAACACAACAAATGTTTGCCATATGATGTAAGCTTTAATGCTTCATGGCTCGTTAGTACGGCAACATAATATATAAGCTAAATAAGACAAGTAATGGCAAGATATCATGCATTCATGTACACGTTTATATATATATTTGTACACGTTTACATATATTTGAGTCACTTATTTTGAAATCACTCAAACCCCCTTATCTCTACAATCTCCCCCTTTTGATGATTTTCAAAATAACTTGTGTACATGATTTAAATGCTATCTCTCCCCCTTCAATCATGCATAAAATCAAAACTTGAATTTTAAATTCCGAGTCACTCCCCCTTAATTTATGCAATTAGTGTCTTTCTCCCCCTTAAATCATGCTTTCTCTCCCCCTTTATTTTGGAAAGCAAATCAAAAGATGCCTGAAAAAAATCATGCATTTCATCTACGTGCGTTCGTAAGGGTCATTGATTCAACCCTTTGAAAATGTCCCTTTTGGTATCCACATTTGGGTGACCTTTCTAGGTCTTCCAAAAGGTATAAAAGGTGATGAGAAGGCAACATAATATATGTTAGGGACAAATGCGTTTGGCCTTTGGCCAAGAATCCCATCATGCATGTAGTATGGTTTCTGATAAGCATTTCGTTTTGCATGTACGGGACGTGATCTAGATGCATTTTTGTGATATGAGTGTCGTGTATGCATCACTTGTTTCTTCTCATATATATATGGCACATAATTATATTTTGCATGATATGAAGAGGAAGCACATTGAGATGTCATAAGAAAAGGCCTATGAGTCTTCTTAGATACCACATATGTCTTTGATGCATCTATTTTCTTAGATGAGATGAATTTGGTTGGTTTATTTTGTAGCTTACTTTTCTCAACGTATCCTAGTCCGGTTTTGTCACCATCATGCTTTTGAGAAGAAATGATGTGATCTAGCATGTTCGATCTCGTATCAAATTGTTTCACCTTTTTCTCTACATCCGCATTCCTTGATTTCAAGTTTGAAATTTCGGATTTCAATTCAGTGTTCTCGGATGTCAGTGATGAAATTTCAGATTTTAATGCATTGATGATGCATGATGACTCTTCTTTAGAATCGTCTAATTGAGCGACAAGATTTTCGTTAGAAGATTCTAACAATTTCTTGTCTTCAATTAATCGTTTCTTTTCTTTTGCAAGAGTCTTTGAAAACTTATGCAATTCTAAATATTGACTAAATAAATCATCATATGAGCATTCAGAATTGGAATCAGAGTCGGAAGATACCTCATTTGATGCTTTAGATGTAAAGCATACTTGTGCCTTGTGTTCTTCCGTATCATCAGTCTCAGAGTCGGATGTGTCACTCCAAGTGGAGGCTCTGAATGCTCTTCTCCTTTGCTTAGGTTCTGAGACGAGTCTATTCTTGTTCCGATCCTTGTCAGGGTATTTATTAGTTTGTTTTTCTTTATTAGGACAGTCATATGATAGATGTCCAAGTTTGCCGCATTCATAGCATTTTATTTCTTTATTTTTATTTTTATGATCCTTAGATGAGGTAGACTTATGTTTAATCGATTTTCTCAATATTTTTCTTAATCTTTTAGCCATTCTGATTAAGTCCTCATCATCGGAATCTGTGTCACTATCATCTACGACGTATTCATTTGATTTAAAAGCTATAGCCATATCATTATTAGAAATGGACTCAGAATGTCTTAAGGCAAGTTTGTTTTCATATACCTTAAGTGATCCTATTAGTTCTTCCATTTTAATCGATTTGGTGTCTTTGCTTTCTTCTATGGCCGTTACTTTAGGGTCCCACTCGGATGGAAGGCTTCGCAACACCTTTTGTACCTTTTCCTGCATAGTGAAGGCTTTGCCAAGAGACTCAAGAGAATTGTAAATGTTAGTCAAGCGTAAATCCATCTCAACAATAGACTCATTTGGCAATAATTTAAATGACTCAAGTGTGGACATAAGCATATTGATTTTGGACTCCTTTACTTGGCTAGTCCCTTCATGTTTCATTTCAAGAATATGTCACATCTCTTGAGCACTAGAACAATTAGACACGTAACTAGCCTCACTTTTACTTAGGCCATTTAATAGTAGTTGCATGGCTTTAGCATTCATACTCAACTTCTTTTTGTCATCACTAGTGTATTCTTGTTTCGTTTTTGTAACCTCTAGTGTGACACCGTCTACGGTGGATAACTTAGATGGAACAAACGGACCATCTTCTATAATCGACCAGAGATCAATATCTATTGCCATAAAGAAAAGTTTCATTCTTACCTTCCATTGAACGAAAGACTCACCGTCAAAGAGAGGAGGCCTTATGGTTGACATTCCTTCTTGTACGGTTGTGGTTGCCATCTCACTGAATCGTTGGATTCTTTGAAGTGAGTGTTCCTGCGCTCTGATACCAATTGTAGGATCTGCAAGGCACCACTAGAAGGGGGGGTTGAATAGTGGGTGCGGAAAATGTGGTTTTTAAAATTTGTTTAAAACCAAAAACCCAACTTCTGAAAACAGTTTCTGTTTTCAGGACCAGTTTTAAAACGTTTTGAAAACTAGGTTGTAGGCCTTCCAAAATTCTGAAATTTGGAGAGAACTTAGACTCAGATGTTATGAGTATCTCCTAAAAATTTCAGATTTAAATTCAACCTCTAACCCCTTGAAAATTCATTGGTGGTCAGATTGCGCAAATCTGCCAGAACCGATACACTGATTTGAAAAATTAATTCCAATTTGTACACAACTTCAAATGCTTTGAAAATTTAACCACTAACCCCTTATATGTTATATTTAAATGGGTTGAAACAGTTTTGGAAAATTCTTTTGGGAAATTAGTCAAATACGATCAAAGTCTCAACCTTTGCAAGCCTGAAAATCAGACTGCACTAGTCTCAGAACTTTGGACGTTTGAATGACTTATACTTGTCCAAAAGGGTTGAAACTTGCGCCAAAAGAACCCTAGAGCGTGTGACTATGTTTTCTGAAAGTTTCGTAATTTGTAAAATTCGTTTACTGTTTTTACGAACGTGATTAAAAACAGTAAATAGTGCTGAAACAGAAAATCAGTGCTGAAAGTAAATGACACCAAGAATTTTATACTGGTTCGGTTATAAACAACCTACTCCAGTCTTCAAGAAACACCTTCCTTGGTTCACACTAATCACACACACGCAGTACACCTTACCGCAGGGTTGATAGAGTTACACCTAACTCCAACCCTTTACAAACCTTGTATGACGAGTACAATTCACACGAACACCACCACCTCGCAAGAATGAAGATTGATCACACCTTGATTAATCTTTTACAAAGATATATGAATGGTGGTTTATCTCAATCCTATTCAAGATTGAAAGATATGAAAAACAATAGGCTTTACAAGAAGAAAGAAAGAGAATGTAGAAGAAGAAGGCTAGAACACTTTTGATCTTTCAATTTGCAACACTTGTTCTTGTTATTGTTTTGCTCTTCTTCTCTCCATTTTAATGTGCATGCCGTCCCCTTGGTGTAGCCTCCCCCTCTTGAAAATTATCTTTTAAGTCCTTGAGAGAGTGTAAGACATCATTGTGACAAGGCCTTGCTTACTTGACAACTTCTCATTGGATGATCATTTAGCCTTTGCTTACTTGGCACCTCCTTATTGGTTCAACATTGTCATCATGATGACATGGAAAAAATCTGAGATATACACTTTAACATGTGCCAAAAATAAATTAAAAAATCATTCCATAATTTAAGAAATACACCATAAATTGCAAGACAATAAAATTCTTCCATAACCTATGCAGATTTCGGCCATTAAGGTGTCTTGCCATGCTGAATTTTCAGCATGTGCAACCTTCCATTTCTTTCAAAATAATACCAATTATTCTTTGATTTTTCATTATAAAAATGAATCAACAATATATGGCAAGTATTGCTACCAATTAAGAAATGAACTTGGACACAAAAAGGCTTAAGAATTCGGCCACACCATGTACACATGCTGAAAAATTTTCAGCATGTGTGATATGTAGAGATATCACCATTTATTTATTTAAATTATATTCAAAACCTTACCATATCTTCTTCCAATTAATCACCTAATAAAAGATGACAAAATATGTCACATTTAATAAGCAAAATTCGGCCAGCTTAAGGTTAGTATGCTGAAATTTTCAGCATGTGACATAAGAGAGATATATGTTGAATTCTTATCATTTGTAGCTTTTCTCTTCAATTCACCAACAATGTATGATTGATCCTTGACCAATCAATATGCCAACAAAGCTCCACATGTGCTCCAAATCAGCTGTATGTGACGTTATATGATGTGTATACATGTGTTGAAATTTATTTTTGTTAACTTTGTAAAATAGTGCACATTTAATAATACACACATGTAATATTCCAATCAGCCCTTAATTTAATTTTTTAGAACACTTTAAGATGTATATCATATGTAAAAAGTGTCTAGATAAGTGTCACATGATGTACAAGAAAATCGTTTCGTGTTGTGTGCGTAGAAAACCGAATTTTCGATATTTATCGATTACCCGATTTTTCTCTAATTTAAATTCCAAATTTTGCACATGTTATATATATTATGTTATACATAATATATATAATATATACTTTAAATCTCAGCACTTGGCTGGTCTAAAGTGGTACCATAAACATGTGACAAAAATTAAACTTGGAATTTTCACATTTTGGCCTTAATGTGGGGTGATTTGTGTGTGCCAACATGAAAAGTATTTTTGGCTGAAAAATCATGTATGGCACGAAATTTACATCAATTTTTGACGTATATGGGCTGGCCATTTATTTATGGCAAGTACGTGACACGTTGGCGAAGTTTCGGTATTCGCCCGATACGACAAATTTCGGTTTAGAACCTTTTATCGTGTCATATTTAATTTGTCATCACCATATCTTATATCATATGATATAAGACCTGAATATACTCATAAATATGAGTTAAGTATAGTGGTGTGACATTAACGTACGTACGTAGAATATATAACGTATCGGTAGTACGTTGGAATACATGTGTATATGCCTTTTTCAAAAAATCTGAAAATATATATAATATATGTATATGTGGCGTGTACAATTAATAAAAGGATTAGGAGAAGACTTTCCTTCCTTAGCCTTGTTTCCTTTGTGCCTTTTCCAAATGTGGCTTCCTTTAATGAACTACTTAGTTTATTAAACTAAGTACTTCACTTAATGAACTAGTTTAGTTCATTAATGGTGGCACCTGAAAATGGTATAAACACAACAAATGTTTGCCATATGATGTAAGCTTTAATGCTTCATGGCTCGTTAGTACGGCAACATAATATATAAGCTAAATAAGGCAAGTAATGGCAAGATATCATGCATTCATGTACACGTTTATATATATATTTGTACACGTTTATATATATTTGAGTCACTTATTTTGAAATCACTCAAACCCCCTTATCTCTACAGAACATGCGCGAAAGGTGGCTGGATACTGGCGCTATGAGACATGTCTGCTCCAACAGAGAGATGTTTACGGAGTACCAGTCCAGAAATAATGAACAACTTTATATGGGGAACTCTGCCTCATCGAAGATCGAAGGCGAGGGCAAAGTTGTTCTAAAGATAACTTCAGGAAAGCATTTGACTCTGTAGAATGTGCTGCACGTCCCTGACATTCGGAAGAATTTGATCTCTTGAGCTCTTCTAGTCATGCATGGATTTAGACTAGTGTTAGAGTCTAATAAAGTTATTCTCTCAAAAAATGGCATGTGTTTGGTGAAAGGGTACTTGTCGAATAGGATGTTCAAATGTCATCACAATTGTATCCTAGAAAGATTTGCCCGCAGAGGCTAATAATAATGCTTCCTCTTCTGCTTACATGTTTGAGTCTTCTTGTTTATAGCATTTTCGTTTGGGACATGTTGATTATGAGTCAATACAACGGATGATTAATCTTGACTTGCTACCCAAATTAAATTTTGGTAAGGAAAAATGCCAAATATGTGTTAAACAGAATATGGCAAAGGCGCCATTTCCTTCAATAGAAAGGAACATTGAACATTTGGATTTAATTCATATAGATGTGTGTGATTTAAAGTTTGTGCAAATGAGAGGTGGTAAAAAGTATTTCGTAACTTTTATCGACGATTGCACACGATACTATTACCTCTATTTGTTAAGTAGCAAAGATGAGGTCGTTGATGCTTTCAAAGACTATAAAAATGAAGTTGAGAATCAACTTAGCTAACGAATTAAAGCAATTTGTAGTTATAGAGGTGAGAAATATGATATATCGTTTAATAAATTCTGTTCAGAACATGGTATTATTCATCAGATGACTGCACCATATTCACCTCAATCGAATGGTATTGCTAAACGCAAAAACCAAATTGTATAAGAGATGATGAATGCTATGCTGATAAGTTCGGGTTTACCTCAAAACTTATGGGGGAAGCCATTCTCTCATTGAATGACATTTTGAATAGAATTCCATCTAAGAAGATGGATGAAACCCCATATGTGCTTTGGAAATGCCACAAGCCTATTTACAAATACTTAAAAGTGTGGAGTGTATGGCAAAGGTTGTTGTACCTAAACCAAGACAAGTTCAAATTGGGCCTAAAACGATTGACTACATATTCATAGGATATGCAGTTAACAGTAGTGCATATCGTTTCTTAGTGCACAAATCGGATAAACCTGACATACATGAAAGTGTTATCCTGGAGTCGAGGAATGCATTGTTCTTTGAAGATGTCTTTCCGAGGAAAGAGAAGAACAATAAATAAATGAATACTGGTAAGCGAATGCGTGAGACGACTTCTCAAAGAAATGAGGAACTTCGTCAAAGCAAGCGAGCCAAGATACCAACTTTATTTGAGCCGGATTTTCTAACCTACATGGTAGAAAATGAGCCAAGAACATTTTCCGAGACAATGTCAATTCCAGAAGCTCCTTTCTGGAAAGAGAAAATTAACAGTGAGATAGACTCGATTCTTCTGAATCACACTTGGGAGTTGGTTGACCTTCTACCGGGAAGTAAACCACTCGGGTGCAAGTGGATTTTTAAGAAGAAGATGAAAGAGGATGGATCTATCGAAAAGTATAAAACTAGGTTGGTAGTTAAAGGCTATTGACAGAAGGAAGGCTTTGACTTTTTTGACACCTACTCACCAGTAACTAGATTCACTTCTATAAGGCTGCAGTTGCTATTGCTGGAGTCTATAATTTGAAAATCCATCAAATAGATGTAAAGACTGTTTTTCTGAATGGTGAGTTGGAAGAAGAAATTTATATGGAACAACTCGAAGGGTTTGTGGTTCCAGGACAAGAATCAAAAGTCTGTCGACTTGTTAAATCGTTATACAGACTTAAGCAAGCGCATAAATAGTGGCACTTGAAATTTGATCAATCTGTTCTAGCTAATGGTTTGAAGATCAATGAGTGTGTCAAGTGTGTCTACATTAAGAACACACACAATGCATATGTGATAGTATGTCTCTGTGTAGATGACATGTTAATCATAGGCATTACTCGTGATATCATCTTAAATACAAATAAGATGTTGACGAGAAACATCGATATGCAGGATATGGGAGTTTCCAATGTTATTCTAGGAATTAAAATTTCTAGGATAGCCGAAGGACTCGTGTTGTCACAAACTCACTATATTGAATCTGTTCTAAAATGCTTCAATATGATTGATGTGAAGCCAGTGAAAACTCCACTAGATTTAAGTATACACTTAAGGAAGAACCGAGACGAGCCAGTAGCTCAATTGGAGTACTCGCAATTAATCGGAGGTCTGATGTACATAACGAACTGTATAATGTCAGACTTAGCATGCTCAGTAAACAAACTGAGCAGGTTTACTAGTAATCCAAGTAATAATCATTGGAGTGCTCTAAATAGAGTGATGAGATACTTGAAGTATACAATAAATCTTGGATTACATTACTCAAGATATCCAGCAGTATTGGAAGGCTATTGTGATGCCAACTGGATATGTGATAGTAAAGATTCTAAATTAACTAGTGGATATTTATTCACTGTTGGTGGATGTGGTGTGTCGTGGAAGCAGTTGTTATCACCTATTTTGGCATAATATACTATAACACTTCGTTTTAATGACATAGTCTTCGACTTGCTTCGAGTTTGAATATCTTATTGTATTTATTTCTACAAATTAAACATTAATAGTAGGATTTGATTTAGTATAAGTTACGGTACAGTTTTCCAACAAAAACAATGCATTATCCTTGTATTTAATTTGTATCCGTATTAACAACTATAGAGATCCATGAGATGAAGCATTCCAATGCAATTCACAATGTTTCAAAAATCGTAGTTGGCACTTGGCAGTGACTCTAAGATTATCATTTGACGATATTTTTGCACATTGACGTTACCTTTGTTTTGAAGATAATGCATGAAAAAGAAAAACCTTTCAGAAATATATTTCAATTTATCTCATTTTAATGTATCCTTCTTCTAGTCAAGCTATACATTATGCAATATCGTCATATAATGTAGTTGATTCAACATTGTTCGCAGATAATTGTTATCACTGTAATCAGAACAGGTGCACTGTGCGCATGTGAGTAAATTGACAACAAAAACGCAAGCAAAACCGAGGCGAGTGTAAGGACTCTGTCCTTAAGACGAATTGCTCCGGTATACTGTGCCCAACCGGATGAAACAAACGTCTCCCAGGATACAACGGTTTCAGTTCATACGAGCGGCACTACAGCGTAAGAACTTCGACGAACCTGTTAAAGGTGTACTGATTTCTCGAGAATGCAATGCAGAATGCTTGTAGAAGAAAGATTGCTTTACTGTTTTTCACAGTGTATCTCGTATGCATGCATGGTGCAGTATATATAGATAGAGGGTGGTTAAAAGAGGTTGAAGGAGGTTGAAGTCGGTTTATAGTCAGAACGAATCTGGACCATTGGATTAAAAACAGTTACGATCTCTACCGTTAGATCGTAATCCTTGTCTGAACAAACGTAGACCATTGGATCAGTAAACCGAACGTAGACCATTGGATCAGCAACCGCGCTGAACCACAGGATCAGACCGCAGGATCAAATCTGGAGCGTTGGATCACCGCTACGGTTCAGACTTGATCTGGAGCGTTGGATCACCGCAGATAAATCGTAGACCGTAGGATCAAGTAATTATTTTTCTGGAAAAATTTAAAAGAAAATTTATCCAAAAAGATAAGAACCGGGCGGGCGAGCCACAAGCCGGCCGGGCGGGCGGCGGCGGCGCGCGCGTGTGTGGTGAACCTTGCCTGAGCTGTGTCCTGACTCCGTCAGAAAACTTCTCATGCCCAAGGACACATCTTAGAAAGCTCCAACTTGAACCTTATATGGTGGCCTTTCTCTCTCAAGTGGGCAATGTGGTATACAAGCAAATTGGTGATGTGTTCACTCCTCAAGAGACCACATCACCAATTTTTCTAATTTCCACCAATTTTACTCCAACTTTGAGCATTAATTTCTCATTCACCCGGTATCGGAATCGAGTGATTCAAAAGCCTAAAATCATCTACTCGTTACGTAGATAATTTATAAATTTTTAGTTTCCGTTTTTGATTAACGAACACTAATCATAATTAAGCTCAAAGTATGGTGGTTGTCAACTTTTGACAAACCCACTTGCAATCCAATCTTTTCCCATTTTATTTCTCCAACAATCCTCCACATGAATGAAAATTAATGCAAATGTGAATGCAGACTCTATCGAGAAATCAGACAAAGAAATGTTGCATCAGAATAGGTAGCTTCTGGCCTTGAACCTTTCTTACTGATGTACCATCGGATCCACTCAGCTGGGTAGTGACCTGTTGTCTTGAACTATCAGCATTTACTATGAACCTAGACAATGATACTCACACAACATTTCCTTTAACACCCCTTTGGTTCTCATGGTTGTGTTCATTATGGCCATGAACAACCCTGGTTTCAGAAATTGTTTTTAGAGAATTCTTGCCTATCAGAATTCTCATAGAAGCGGCCCCACTTCACACTTACATAGGTGATTCCTATCAAGAGTATTCTGCCATACCCCACTTGATTTATCAAGATATGGGACATCATTAAAAGCATTAGCTCAACCTAACGGTTCTCTGCAGATAGCACTTTTGTTTAGCGGAATGAGTAAGTGCTAAGTGAATCCTCATAACTTAGTTTTCCCATTGAACCAAGATTCTGGAATCTCCAGTCAACAAGGTTGGGTTACCGTTACAAAGATTCATGCTTTGTAGGCTTAAGTCCCATTCCGTTTGTCAACTTTGACATTTGATCTCTAGGCAAAGCTTTTGTAAGCGGATCCGCAAGATTCTCCTTTGATTTTATGTAATCAATGGAAATCACGCCATTAGAGATCAACTGCTTAATGGTATTATGTCTCCAACGTATGTGTCGTGACTTACCATTATAGATGCTGTTTTGAGCTCGTCCTATAGCTGACTGACTGTCACAATGTATGCTAATAGGAGCGATTGGCTTAGGCCAGCATGGAATGTCTTCTAGGAAATTTGGAAGCCATTCAGCTTCTTCCCCAGCTTTATCGAGTGCTATAAACTCAGCTTCCATAGTTGACCGAGCTATGCACGTCTGTTTTGTAGACTTCCATGACACAGCACCACCACCTACAGTGAATAAGTATCCACTGGTGGATTTAGAATCCTTACAATCTGATATCCAGCTTGCGTCGCAATATCCTTCCAATACTGCTGGATATCTTGTGTACTGTAATCCAAGGTTCATTGTGTATTTCAGATATCTCATCACTCTATTTAGAGCTTTCCAATGTTTGTCACTTGGATTACTGGTGAACCTACTCAATTTGTTTACTGAACAAGCCAAGTCAGGTCTTGTACAGTTTGTTATGTACATCAGACTCCCAATGACTTGTGAATACTTTAATTGAGCTACAGGTTCACCTCGGTTCTTCCTTAAATGTATACTTAAGTCCAGTGGGGTCTTTACCGGTTTTACATCAAGCATATTGAATCGTTTAAGAACAGACTCAATGTAGTGACTTTGAGACATGACCAATCCTTCAGCTACCCTAGAAATTTTAATTCCTAGAATAACATTGGCAACCCCCATGTCTTTCATGTCAAAATTTCTCGTTAACATCTTCTTGGTATTGAAGATGATATCGTGTGTATTACCCATGATTAGCATATCATCTACATAGAGACATACTATCAGATAGGCATTTGGTGTATTTTTGATGTAAACACACTTGTCACATTTATTGATCCTGAAACCGTTTGACATCATGGCTTGATCAAACTTCAAATGCCACTGCTTTGGTGCTTGTTTAAGTCCGTACAAAGACTTAACAAGTCTACAAATTTCCTTTCTTGTCCTGGGACAGTAAACCCTTCAGGTTGTTCCATATAAATCTCTTCTTCCAGCTCGCCATTCAAGAAGGCAGTCTTTACATCCATTTGATGGATCTCTAGGTCGTAGACTGCAGCAATAGCAACTAGCATTCTTATCGAAGTAATCCTAGTTACTGGTGAATAAGTGTCAAAGAAGTCAAAACCTTCCTTTTGTCGATAGCCCTTAGCTACCAACCGGGCCTTGTACTTATCAATGGATCCATCCTCTTTGAGTTTTTTCTTAAAAATCCACTTGCATCCAAGTGGTTTACTCCCTTGAGGAAGATCTACCAGCTCCCACGTGTGATTTTGAAGAATTGATTCTATCTCACTGTTTACTGCCTCCTTCCAGAAGGGAGCTTCTGGAGTTGACATCGCCTCTGAAAACGTTCTTGGATCGTTTTCTACCAAGTATGTTAGAAAATCTGGTCCAAAAGATGTTGGTATTCTAGTTCGTTTGCTTTGACGCAGTTCCTCACTTTCTTGAGGAGTCGTCTCACGCACTCGCTTACTAGTGCTCGCTTCTATGCTGTTTTCGTCTTTCTTTGGAAAGACATCTTCAAAGAACACTGCATTTCTTGATTCCATGTCAACATTCTCATGTATGTCAGGAATGTCGGACTTGTGCATCAAGAATCGATATGCACTACTGTTAGTTGCATATCCTATGAATATGCAATCAATTGTTTTAGGCCCAATTCTAACTTGTCTTGGTTTGGGTACTGCAACCTTCGCCAGACACCCCCACACTTTCAAGTATTTGTAACTAGGCTTATGGCCTTTCCAAAGCTCGTATGGGGTCTCATCCATCTTCTTTGGTGGTATTCTATTTAAAATGACGTTGGCGGAGAGAATTGCTTCCCCCTACAAGTTCTGCGGTAAGCCCGAACTTATCAACATAGCATTCATCATTTCTTTCAGAGTACGGTTTTTGCGTTCAGCAATACCATTCGATTGAGGTGAATATAGTGCAGTCGTTTGATGAATAATGCCATGTTCTGAATAGAATTCATTAAACGGTGCATCATATTCGCCACCTCTATCACTACGAATTGACTTAATTCGTTTGCTAAGTTGATTCTCAACTTCATTTTTATAATCCTTAAAAGCATTAACGGCCTCATCTTTGCTACTTAGCAAATAAACATAACAGTATCTAGTGCAATCGTCAATAAACGTTACAAAGTACTTTTTACTACCTCTTGTTTGCACAAACTTTAAATCACAAACATCTGTGTGAATTAAATCTAACACTTCAGTGTTTCTTTTGATTGAAGGAAATGGTAACTTAGCCATTTTTGCTTCAACACAAACTTGGCACTTTTCATTATTGAAACTTAGTTTGGGTAATAAGTCGAGATTAATCATTCTTTGTAATGACTTATAATTAACATGACCCAAACGTAAATGCCATAAACATGAAGACTCAAGCATGTAAGCGGAAGTAGAAGCAGTCTTATTAGCCTCATCGGGCGTAGTCTTCGTTGGTACAATAGTTATAACACTAAGTTTAAACATATTGTCCATCAGGTACCCCTTCCCTAGAAATACTCCATTCTTAGTCAGAATACATTTGTTACAATCAAATGCTAGCCTAAATCCATGCCTGACTAGTAAAGCACCAGAGACTAAGTTCTTGCGAATGTCGGGAACATGCAGCACATCCTGCAACGTCAATTCTTTCCCGGAGGTCATCTTCAGAATCACTTTGCCCGAACCTTCAATCTTCGAGCTATCTTTATTTCCCATGTATAGCCTTTCATTGTCTTTCGCAGGAGCATATTCCTTGAACATTCTCCTGTTTGCACAAACGTGTCTAGTGGCGCCAGTGTCCACCCACCACTGGCTAGGATTACCTACAGCATTACATTCAGAAACAACAGCACACAAGTCCAAATCATCCATTGCACTTACAAGGTTGGCTTTGGCTTTCTCTTGCCTTTTCTTGGGCTTCCTGCAGTCAACACTACGATGCCCCTGAATTCCACAATTGTAACATTTTCCAGTGAACTTTTTGGCAACCTTCTTGCCCTTCGCGTTCACTCCGACAGAATTTCCTCTCTTCTTTTTCGACGCCTCTGCAACGTGAGCTTTTGCATGGCCAGAACTGGAAGACGGCTTCTTGTCTGCCCTTCGATTGTCTTCCTCTATACGGAATCGGACAATCAAGTCTTTCAAAGACATTTCCTTTCTCTTGTGCTTGAGATAGCTTCGGAATTCCCTCCACGAAAGAGGAAGCTTCTCAATCACAGCCGCAACAAGAAAAGATTCACTGAGAGTCATACCCTCCTCTTTCATCTCAGCAACAAGTATCTGA
Organism: Eustoma russellianum; assembly: GCA_036186865.1. Lineage (NCBI taxonomy): Eukaryota > Viridiplantae > Streptophyta > Magnoliopsida > Gentianales > Gentianaceae > Eustoma > Eustoma russellianum. Next base: position 9,089,178 of record AP025046.1, read on the forward strand.
AGTTCCTCAATCTGAGAAACAACAGTCCTGGAATCTGTCATCTGAAAATCAAGAAATTTTCCAATAATAAATTTCTTAGTACCAGCATCCTCAGTGCGGTACTTCTTGTCTAACGCCTGCCATAAGGATTTTGTAGTTTTATAAGTAGAATACAATCCATACAATGAATTATCCAAACAACTTAAAATGTGACTCAAACAAACATAATTGCTGTAACTCCACGCTTCAGCAATCAGATTGTTTTGCATGTTCACATTCTGGTCTTCCACCGGCACCACCTCCGGAGGATCCTCAGTCAGCATCTTAGCCAAACCCAACGTGGTCAAGAAGAACAACATCTTCTGCTGCCAGCGTTTGAAGTAACTTCCTCCAAACTTCTCTGGCTTTTCAACCTGTCCAACAGCAGGAACAGGAGCAGTGACTGGAGCAGCGGGTGCAACAGGAACAGCATTGTTCTGTTCCTCAGAAATGCCCAGATGCACACCGTTGAACGAGTTGGAACTTTCGCCTTCCATATTTCAGTTTCTGTTAAACGCAATACAGAAAACAGAAGCAGAAACCGATTAGTTTCGTACAAACAGACGCAGTAAACGCAACGAGAGAACCGAAACAGATTACAATATATATCAAAATACAATTCGTCTTAAGAATGTTATCACTGTAATCAGAACAGGTGCACTGTGTGCATGTGAGTAAATTGACAACAAAAACACAAGCAAAACCGAGGCGAGTGTAAGGACTCTGTCCTTAAGACGAATTGCTCCGGTATACTGTGCCCAACCGGATGAAACAAACGTCTCCCAGGATACAACGGTTTCAGTTCATACGAGCGGCACTACAGCGTAAGAACTTCGACGAACCTGTTAAAGGTGTACTGATTTCTCGAGAATGCAATGCAGAATGCTTGTAGAAGAAAGATTGCTTTACTGTTTTTCACAGTGTATCTCGTATGCATGCATGGTGCAGTATATATAGATAGAGGGTGGTTAAAAGAGGTTGAAGGAGGTTGAAGTCGGTTTATAGTCAGAACGAATCTGGACCATTGGATTAAAAACAGTTACGATCTCTACCGTTAGATCGTAATCCTTGTCTGAACAAACGTAGACCATTGGATCAGTAAACCGAACGTAGACCATTGGATCAGCAACCGCGCTGAACCGCAGGATCAGACCGCAGGATCAAATCTGGAGCGTTGGATCACCGCTACGGTTCAGACTTGATCTGGAGCGTTGGATCACCGCAGATAAATCGTAGACCGTAGGATCAAGTAATTATTTTTCTGGAAAAATTTAAAAGAAAATTTATCCAAAAAGATAAGAACCGGGCGGGCGAGCCACGAGCCGGCCGGGCGGGCGGCGGCGGCGCGCGCGTTTGTGGTGAACCTTGCCTGAGCTGTGTCCTGACTCCGTCAGAAAACTTCTCATGCCCAAGGACACATCTTAGAAAGCTCCAACTTGAACCTTATATGGTGGCCTTTCTCTCTCAAGTGGGCAATGTGGTATACAAGCAAATTGGTGATGTGTTCACTCCTCAAGAGACCACATCACCAATTTTTCTAATTTCCACCAATTTTACTCCAACTTTGAGCATTAATTTCTCATTCACCCGGTATCGGAATCGAGTGATTCAAAAGCCTAAAATCATCTACTCGTTACGTAGATAATTTATAAATTTTTAGTTTCCGTTTTTGATTAACGAACACTAATCATAATTAAGCTCAAAGTATGGTGGTTGTCAAATTTTGACAAACCCACTTGCAATCCAATCTTTTCCCATTTCATTTCTCCAACAATAATCACAAGGGTATTGAGTTATTGAGCTGCATAGTTATCAGCTACGAGCTAAACGACTAAGGATGCAAACAATTTGAGTTGAATCAAATATTTTTTACCGAACCAAGTATTTTTTTTTTATTTTTTTGAATTCGGATTCGAGTATGGTTTTTATGTGTTTTTAGATCTCAAGCTCGAACAAATTCGAAATCGAGCAGAATTCGAACCTATTTCAACCAAAAGTATAATTTATGAAAGTTTTATATAGATTTCATAAGCATTCACTTTTAGCTAATTTATCAAATCAATATGAACTTTTATATGAAAAACTTACCATTATTATAATAATTGTCAATTATCATGCTTAATTTATTATTTAGATCAAACAAATATAGTACTAAAAATCAAATTGTAATCAAGCTCTGTCGAATTCGATTTATTATAAAATATGACTGATTATGAAGCACCTGTTAACAATTTCAGTCAAACACATTCTCCAGATATCTTATGAACTGTAATTATATGTATTTAAGATTTGTCTTAGTGGCGGCGTGGTGTTTATGCCTCGTCTATCTTCATTCCCAACTAATTATGTACCTGATATATTTAAAGAAAATGGATCAAGATATTGTTCGTTGCAGTTATCAGAGTATATGCTTGATTCATTTTATTGTTGTATATTATTCGAAATGATATAACTTTTTATCTATAACTCTGTTCTATAACCTGGTTATGATACATCCACTGATGCACCGTGGCCACTTGTAAATTTTGGAATAAGCATAACAGACATGGTCTTTCAAAGATTTCAATCAAGATCAAACCATGGAGATTCAACACATCTTCATTACTCTGAATACTTCTTTCATCTCCATCATTCGTTCAACACGCCTACTTCAATCTATTCAAATCATTTTCTTTTTGACATAATACCTTAAATATGATTTTATGTAACAAAATAAACATCATGTGCCAGCATAAGTTGTGTTTGGTTTTGCAAGTTAGATTATTATGCCAACCAAAATAAGCATAATCTGCCAGTACAGAGTTGTGTTTGAGTTTGCAAGTTGTGAACTTTATTACATGATTAGGCATGACAATGCATGTTTCCTTTTTTTTTTTTTTTTTT
>AP025046.1:9092088-9227953 GCA_036186865.1 Eustoma russellianum
TTTTTTTTTTTTTTTTTGATAAAGTGCATGTTTTTTGTATTAAAATAAAATTTCACCAAATCATATAAGAGATTAGCGACATATAATTTAACTAAGCAACTTGCTCTATATATGCAAGATAAGTACTTCTGTATGAGCAAACAGATGCATCAAAGCAAAAGTTTTACTATAACAAGAACATTATGATTTTCGTATAAAAAACTAATACAGCTATACGAATCTCCTATACTTGAGCACATTTAATCACTTGAGGATACATATTGACTATAGCAAGATTCAATCGATTGAACTAATCATATTGTCATACAACAAATGCACTTAAGCGCGTACATGTGTATGTATGTGTGTGTATATATAGATACAGATATAGATATAATTAATTAAAACTTATATCTTACATTGTCCTAGTACCGGTTCAAAAATCATTTATGCATAGGAACATTGGTTGCAGCAATGATTAAATATACATAGATGAACTTAAATTATCTATTCATATGTTCTCGTTGTATTGTAGTTTATGAGAAATTTTGCAAAATTTAAAATGTTTTGAGAGTTACCAATCATTGAGATAAAATATTGTTTGAATTAGAATATTGTTTTAGTTAAAATTTTATGCTAACAACCTTGTAGATAAAGTTGTTATGGTTGTTATCATAGAGATAGAATTGAAGATAGAGTTGTTGTATTTTTATCCTTTGTTTTGACTTTGATAGTTGGTTAGCGGCTATACATACGTGTAACTTCTATTGACGATATACGATTGACAAATATTCTAATATCAAATTTTGCATTTCTTCATGGTATCAGAGCGTAAAATTTGATTCTCATTTTTTTTATCGTCGATCTTCCAGGAAACCATTGTCGTTGGTTTCAATTCTTCTATCTCTTCCTAAGTACCTTTCTTTTCTTTGTTGCGTATCCCATTTTGGTCCATCTTTGCTGCTTTGTTTCACGGACGATATCATGGCCGTACAAGCGGACACAATTCCATCGCCCCTTACAGCTTTCGCAGGTCTCTCGCTCGCCCAGCAACAACAGTTGGCACAATTTGTCGAGCATCTGAATGGAGGTAACTTTGGTTCGAGTGTTCCGATAGCTGAAAAAAATGAATCGGGTACAATCTCTTTTGCACCTTCCTTGTCATCACGGTGGCTTTTTGATAGTGGAGCCAATGCGCATATTGTAAACAATCTGTCTATGTTTACTAATATTACCAATGATAAAGTAGCGGCTGCTGTGCAAATTCCAGATGGTACACATGTGCCCGTTCGTGTCATTGGCACTGTCAAGCTTTCTGATTCACTGGTTCTAAACGATGTTTTAGGGGTTCCAGATTTTGCTTTTAACTTAATTTCTGTTAGCCGCTTGGTTAAGGATATGAAGTGTGCGCTAACCTTTGGCCCGGATTTTTGTGTTCTGCAGGAGATGCCAACGAGGAAGCTGATTGGAGTGGGTAAACAGCACGATGGTCTATATAGCCTCCTTCTTGGTTCGCATGGTCTAGCTCTAGCGGCAATAAAGAGCGATGAGTTTGTTTGGCACCATCGTCTGGGTCATCTTCCTCTCTCACAGTTTCGTTTTTTACCCACTGTTGTTTCTTCACATAAAGATATTCTTTGCGATGCTTGTAGCAAAGCAAAACGTACTCGTTTGCCTTTTCCTGTTAGTGCCAGTATAACTTTTCATCCATTTGATCTTGTTCATTGTGATATTTGGGGTCCCTATAAGACACCTAGTTTGTCTGGTGCACGTTATTTTTTGACTATTGTTGATGATTATAGTCGTGCCACGTGGGTCTATCTAATGGGGTCCAAATCTGAAGTTAGTCGTTATTTGTTTCATTTCTTTAATTGGGTGCGTACTCAATTTGGTAAACAAGTTAAACGTGTCCGGAGTGATAATGGAACAGAATTTACCAGTCACACTATTCTCACCTACTATACTAATCACGGAATAGAAGCTCAAACTTCTTGTGCTTACACTCCTCAACAAAACGGTGTCGTTGAGCGTAAGCATCGTCATATCTTGGAAGTCGCTCGGGCACTTCGTTTTCATGCTAGCTTGCCTATTCGGTTCTGGGGGGAGTGTGTTCTTACTGCCGTTTATCTTGTTAATCGTATGCCCACAGTCATTCTCCACAATAAAACGCCCTATGAAGCCTTAATGGGACGTCTACCTTCTTATTCTCATCTTCGGGTTTTTGGTTGTTTATGTTATGGCTATACTTTACCTCGTACTCGTGATAAGTTTGCTCCGCGGTCGGCCCCGGGTATTTTCCTTGGTTACCCAAATTCCCAAAAGGGATACAAGATATTTGATTTGTCCACTCATAAAATATATGTTAGTCGTGATGTGTCTTTTCATGAACACGTATTTCCATTTGCTATGCCTGTTCCTGCTCACAGCCCCATCACGGAACTCCCTTTATCTCAAAATTTTCTCACGGAACCTCCTTTAAGTCATGACACTTGCTGGGGTGATTCTGCACTTAATCCAATTCAGCCCCAGGATGCGAATCCAGCTTCTTCAAGTGCTGCTCCATTTTCGGCTGGTAATACTTCTTCCCCCGCGGTGTCGTCTCAGCCATCACATGACCCCGCTGCTTCTTCATCCGAGTCCCATCTTCCGTTGCGTAGTCGTCGGCAGCGTCAACTGCCATTCCATCTAACCGATTTTGATGTCGAGTTACCCTCTTCACTCGTGCCATCGACTGTGTCACCCACTCCTGCAGCAAACTCTACGGTATTTCCCTTATCTCAGTTTTTGTCATACAATCGTTTATCTCGATCTTATCGATGCTATGTTGCGGCCATCACTGCGAAGAATGAGCCCGTTTCTTATCATCAGGCTGTTAAACATGCACATTGGCGTGATGCCATGCAACGTGAGATTTCAGCCCTTGAAGCTAATCATACATGGTCTGTTGTTTCATTACCTCCTGGCAAGCGCACTATTGGCTCTAAGTGGGTTTACAAAATCAAATACAACCCTGATGGGACTGTTGAACGGTATAAAGCCAGGTTGGTGGCTCGTGGCTATACACAGGTTGAAGACGTTGATTTTACTGAAACCTTCGCCCCAGTGGCTAAGTTAGTCACTGTCCGATGTCTCTTGGCTATAGCAGTTGCACGCCGTTGGCACATTCATCAGTTGGATGTCAACAACGCTTTCTTACATGGTGATCTCACGGAGGATGTTTATATGCGCATTCCACCGGGTTTTGTGGTTCAGGGGGAGACGAAGGTGTTTAAGCTACGTAAGTCTTTATACGGTTTACGCCAGGCGTCGCGGAATTGGTATGCTAAGTTTACTACTTCCATCACTACTCTAGGGTACACTCAGTCTAATGCCGATCCGTCTTTATTTGTCTTGTCCACTGAGTCTTCTTTTGTCGCGGTCCTTATTTATGTTGATGATGTTATTGTCACTGGAAATGACCTTGCGCGTATCACAGCCTTAAAGACGTACCTTGATCATCAGTTTAAGATCAAGAATTTAGGTCCTTTGAAGTATTTTCTTGGGATTGAGGTCGCCCGTTCTCCTGCTGGTATGGTGTTGAATCAACGCAAGTATGTTCTTGATATTCTCTTGGAGTGTGGTCTACTTGGATGTCGACCGGCCAACACGCCCATGGATCAAAATATTCGGTTTAATGATACTGACCCCTTTTTAGATGATCCTGCTTTTTATCGTCGCATTGTTGGTCGTCTTCTATATCTTACTGTGACACGTCCTGATATTTGTTTTGCGGTTAATATGCTTAGTCAATTTATGCATACTCCTCGCAAATGTCATCTAGATGTCGTGTTTCATTTATTGCGCTATCTTAAGCATGCTCCTGGACAAGGTCTTTTCTTGCCTACTGCGACTTCCTTGAGTCTAACAGGATATTGTGATGCTGACTGGGCTGGCTGCCCTATCACTCGCCGTTCAACCACAGGTTACATGATTTTTCTTGGCACAGCTCTCATTTCTTGGCGTTCTAAAAAGCAGCCTGTGGTTTCCCGTTCGTCTGCTGAGGCTGAGTATCGTGCTATGGCCTATGCCACGAGTGAAATTGTTTGGCTTCGTAAACTCTTGCATGATCTTAATATTCGCATTACACAGCCCGTTCCTCTTTACTGTGATAACCAAGCCGCTTTGCATATTGTTGCTAATCCGGTTTTTCATGAACGCACAAAGCATATTGAGATTGATTGTCATTTTGTTCGACAACACTATGCAGCTGGTTTTATTAGTCCGGCCAAGGTTCCTGGTCTGCGCCAGTTAGCCGATGGGTTTACCAAACCCCTTGGTCCAGCGAGTTTCCGTCTATTTATCAGCAAGTTGGACATTGTCAACATTCATGCGCCAACTTGAGGGGGAGTATTGAGATAAAATATTGTTTGAATTAGAATATTGTTTTAGTTAGAATTTTATGCTAACAACCTTGTAGATAAAGTTGTTATGGTTGTTATCATAGAGATAGAATTGAAGATAGAGTTGTTGTATTTTTATCCTTTGTTTTGACTTTGATAGTTGATTAGCGACTATACATACGTGTAACTTCTATTGACGATATACGATTGACAAATATTCCAATATCAAATTTTGCATTTCTTCACCAATAAAATGTTTTCACATTCTCTCATATTCTCTCATATTCTCTCATATTGAGAGTTACTCTTTCTTTTTAAGGATGTCTAAAAGATCATGCTTAAAAAGTAAAAAAAAAAAAAACGTGCAACACTTTAAAAAGTTAGCGTATGATAAACTAAGGTAAACGTGTTTTGAGAAGTTTTGCTTTTGCTTTTCTTTTTAAAGAATTGTGAAGACTTACAGCGTGACTGTAATAAAGAAGATATGGATTAGTTTTACAGCGGAGGTAAACCGTTGGCAGTGGACGCAGTGAACTTACTGACCCAGATGATGTCAGGGGGAGCAATGCTCGTGGAGTAACGGTGTGGGCCCACTCAAATTTTTATTTAATTGAATTTATTTATGTTTGTTCCAAATAGAAGGATACACGCCTAAAAAAACAAAAGAAATTATATATAGAAGGATACATGAACAATTTTTAGGAATATAAGAATCATATTCTGTGAGCACAAAGCAATTATTAGTTTTAAAAATAAGAGAATGTCATAGGTAATAATTGATCATTACAAAAGACTATACTCCTTTTTTTTTACAAAAGTAAATAAAAAAAGACGTTTCCAGTGCATTAGGTTTTTTTGCACAAGTTCTGGATAAGAGTCGGATCGTTTTGCAATCTCATGTATGCAGTTTTGCCCTACATTTTTTGTGCAATAGTTTGTTTCTACAGTTCGAACCAGTGATTTCAAGGTCACAAAGCAACAACCTTACTAGTTGCTCCAAGACTCACACTCTTAAAAAATAAAAATATTAATTAAAAATCAAGTTATGCAATTACCTTATTCTAGTTCTTAAGCCTTTTACCTGAAAAAGACAATCGTTTTAAAATTTTGGTTATGAACTTTTATCTTACTTGGATAAGCCTAAACGTAGCATGCCGACAAACGTGTCTACGAATACATATAGCTAGTACACAATGTACTAATACCAATCATATTAATTAATGTCATTACGTTCTGTGCTCTTGTGTGGAAACTTCTTTTTTACTTTTTTTATAAATACAAGGTAAATCTGTTCCTATGGTACAGTGAACCATAATTAAAATTTATTTTTCGAACTTAAGCGTATCATAGTCTCTATTCGACCACTGGACTAAACATCATGCAAGTATTATAAAAAAAAAAAAAAAAAAAAGCTTAAACAACATAGTTAACTCGTCCTATTTTTTATTTATTCTTTTTCCCTTGTTGAATTTCATACTCCTTCCATTCTAAATAGGTCGTGTAGGTGAATTTTTTGTCTCAAGTAAATTTGTTCACTTCATCTATCGAATACATTAAGTGAGTCCAATTTTTTATGGAAAAATTAATCCTATAACATTTATATAGTAATTTGTTAATTTGTATGTACAAACCAAAATAGACAGTAGTGTTAAGGTAAAGAAAGTATATTTATTTATTTGTTAAGGATAATGGACATAATATGAGGGTGTAACTGGAGCGAATTTCCCGATTTGCCTTCAAACTGTAACAAAAGACTATACAACTTGAACATGGTTCACCATACATGTGTGTTTGTCCTTTAGCCCAATAAGTCTCAAACTGTGGCCTTTAAATAGAAAAAATAACAAAACAGAACTAATACAATGAGAGAAGAGAAGTTTAATATCTTTCATGGTGTAACTAGGCTAAAGATATAAAATATTCCAACAAGATGGGGAAGGAAAAAATATAATAGTTTTGTCAAGAAAACCTACTTTTGTAACAGATTTAGAAGTAAACTCAAAACTATGTACGGCGGTTTTGTCAAAACCTCCGTATGAAATGGACGACGATTTTAACAAAATCGGTGTATGTCATTCTGCGTTTGGCATACGGCGATTCTGTTAAAATGGCTATATGCGCGGCGGCTTAGTGAAAATTGCCCGACGCACCGAGGTTCTATCAAAACCGTGATGTGATGCCCATGTTTTTCCTATAAAACCATCTCAATTTCTCAAACCTTAACAAACACCTCATATTATTACCAAAATCTATTCAATCCAACCAAAATTTTATCTCCATCATCTCCAATTGTTCATGTATTGTTTAGTCCGGAGATAAAGTTTTGCAATTAGAACACAATGGAGTTAGTTATGATATGAATCTAACCAAAATGATGAGTGCTTTGTGTACAATATCATACTCTGATTTTCTCAAACGAGTCAAAACAAGACTCAAATTGGATGTAGATATACCCATGATTGATCTGGTTTGCCGTGTCCTTTCATCGCCATTTGATGCCATATACTCTTGTAGTGCGATGACGATGAAAAAGCGTGTTTTGGGGGTGATGAAGAAGAAGAAGAGTGTTTAGAGGACCTTTAAAAGGCAAAAGACAAACTAGAGGAGTGTGAGTCAGTAGTCCCGCATCTTCACAGAAATGTTCTGTTTCTTGAAGATTGTGGCCGGCTAGAAGACATTGTAATTGATGGAAGCGGTAGGATTAGAGAACGACTATGGAAGGAGAGTAGATTAGATAAATTAGAGTTGAATATGTTTTTCAAAGCCAAAGATGAGGTGAAACTTGTCGTGCAATTATGATCTGTGAAGCAAAAATGGTTCTACAAAGTGGTATCTAGTTCGTTAGGTAAATTGGAAGACATATCATTGTCAATGGCATCTTCGAACAATTTTAAGCCAAATGCGCAATTAAAGGGAGATTGGCATATTTCACGACCGTTATAGCTAAAAGAACGTAAACATCATAGTAGATCATAGGAACGTCGATTCAAACATGGTTAAGAGAATGATTAGAGAACTACATTGGTATGAATATGAGCTTTGGAACACATGATGTTCGAGGCATTGTAAAGGGGAGGTTGAATGTGGAAACAAACTACAAGATAGATTTTTCAAATTTACATATCTTCATATTGATTCAGTAGATTCGAATTTACTATCTATGTATCTTGATGTTGATGGTAGATTCGGTTAAAGCTTCCGTTCTCATCATATTCCACTTGCTTCCTCATTAGCTCTCTCTTTTCTACATATCTTGATGTTAAGGGGCCAACTTGATTGTCACGTCCTGAGCCCTAGTACTCGAAACGTCACATCCGCCGTACACCTTTTCCAAGTTATACAAGGCTTCTCATATAACGTTATAATCACATCAACCCCAATGAAATAAATGAAACTCAATGAAACTAACTAAAATCATTCAATAAGATATCCAAAATATTCTCCGATCTAAAGAAATATGTTATCGTTGAAATAAACTAGTCCAACATTAAAAATAATTCTTACGAAGTAAATTCATAAAACTGAATAAGATCCGAGCACTAATAATAAATCTAATCTTGAGACTATCTTCCGAGCTCCTACAGTATTCTCATTCATCATCATCCTCAATGTAAACGTATCCATATTCCCTCTAATCTGCAAAAAAATGGTAAGTGGTGGTGTGAGCCAAATCAACGGGCTCAGTAAGTAAGCTAACTATCTTTTTGTAGAATCATGTATACCGGGAAACAAGTTTTCAAATAAAAATAACTTTTGTAAAATAAAATCAAACACATCATCAAGTTTCTCATGTTTAAATATTGCATATAATATTTTTAACATTTAGCTTTTAGCTCTTAACTAATTATACCATTCGCCAGAGTACTTTGTCTAGAAAATCCCTTCTAGATGAGGGCATTGGATCTCCACCATGCGAAGAGGGTAATGAGCTTAATCCCCCTCCCCCCAATATCTGGGTATTCCAGCAACTTGAAAGTTGTTAGGCCATATACTTATAACTTATACTTTCATCATTCAATCGGTCACACGATCCAGGTACAATTCATTTAAGAGCACAAAACATATCATTCCGTAAACGACATATCATCAATAACATTTCACATAAAACACATACTTGTAAAGCCCAATATACTTCTACATGATCCAATTTAATATCAAAATAGACATTTAAAATGTAACTTTCGTAAAACAATTTCGCAAATGCACATAAAAGAGTTAGATCTCTTACTTCGAATCGAATACTTATACATCAAAAGTCCTTGATATATTCTTGAACCTGTGTATTCACCCCAAATTGAATTTGCAGCACAAGCATGGCTATTCCTATTTCTTCAGCTCAGTTTAGTTCATGGACAACCTCCCCTTTGGCTCTATATTTTCTAACAGCTTAACGAATTGAAATTTTCTTCTCTTTTTCTAGGATAAATTTTTCGAATAAAAAACGGCTTCTTCTGCTTTATATTCCCGCGAATGGGACCGGCACTAGTGAAAAACTATTCCTGAATGTTCATCGGATGGGGTAGGAAGCGACGTATTATTTGCTTGTACGAGGATAAGAAACAGATGAAGATGATGAATGGATGGAGATTTTTTTTGTGAAAGAAATTATCCCTTTCTCGGTCATCATGGATTCCAAATATTGTTGTTTATTATTAAACTCCTTTGGCCAACAAACCACTCCCACCCACACAAGCAAAAGATCCACCAGGCCGATCTACCGAACCAATATAATCAAGGACATCCCCTGATTCACTTGCACAGAATTCTACCAAACACACAGCTATACCGCTCATTTTACTTATTAAAGCAGTAGAAGGAAAAAAGGGATCCTGGAAGTTCTGTAACCATTTGTGTGTGCAACCTTATTTGCATTTTTGAGCCAATGTTGTCGGCTTCTAGTCATAGAAAGAAGATGGCATCTTTCTACAGACGCCAAGAATTTTGTTTCGATCAAGGCGAGAATCCTCATGGGTGGTTTACCAGTCTCTTGTTTCCCCTGTTTTATCCGTATTGAATGAATTCTCAACAGCAGCCTCTCGGCCTCTGATTTTTGGGTTTTGGAGATTGATCTCCTATTTAAAGAATTTCTCATTAGGTGTTCGATTTCATTAAGACTCCTTTTCCTATTGTACTAATACATGTTTATATATTTCTCTTCGACTTCTAGCATTTATCAATCTCTTCTCATAATTATCATCTAAAAAGTTTATATCTTGTGATTATCTATTTTATTCGATTATATTTCTATTACTTTATCTCGTATTACCGTTATTATTATTTATCTATTTATAAAAATATCGGATATAACATTGATCCTCTTCCCCAGGGATCTCAGATGAGGAAACCTTGGAAGGACCGCTGACTCCAACTACGGTCCATGTCGATCTATACTAGATCTTACCAGTAACATTGAGGGGGAAAAAAGAAATCAATGACAATGATATATGGTGATTGACTCTTATCTTTCTGTGAGTTGCTTCATTATATGGTTGCCCTTGAAACATCAACAGAAAGAACCATTATCCGATGGAGGCACGATCCAAAAATGAACACTGTTGATACAAAGGTGTTCGGTGTAGTTTTATGGACATTCAAGCAGTCAATCATTGATTTTCAGCATTGTCATCCTTAGGCCTGCAAATGAACTGAATCATCAACGAATAATTCGGGTTCGATTCGTTTATGATTCGATTCGAATTCGATTATAGCATATTCGAATACGAATTCGAATCATATTTTGAGTTCGAAATGTTTCACGAACCGAATTCGAACTAGCGGGTATTCGGTTCGAAGATTCGATAAAGCTTCGATCAATTGAACTATTCAAAGGCTCGATTCGTGATTCGGTTCGACTCGACTTATTCATCTGATGTTACAGTTCATTGCTGTGTATTTGGAACTTCATGACTATCAATTTCTATTCTTTTCCAGTATTCCTTTCTCTTTTTTTTTGTTACTATTAGACTAAAGATCCTTTTTGCTTTTCCTTCTCCATTTCCGAAGGCAAAGCAAGGAAACACACGGGCTGCTATTATTAGGTGGATATGGTAAGTGGTAATATTGGGAACTTCAGTGACGTGTTTATATTGGGAAAAATACAGTTGTCATTTGATTCTCACGTAAATTGGTAATATTGTTATTTACGAATCGAATTCGAGCTCGCGAATCAATCTAAGTTTGCGAATCGAATAACTATAACGAATAATTAATCGAGCTTCGAACCGAACCTAAAATTTATCGAATTCGAATACGAGCTGAATTTTAGGTTCGTCACGAATTCGAACTCGAATTCGAACCTCAAACAATATTTTCGAATCGAACCTATATTTTATAGTATTCGCTAAGATTCGATTCGTTTGCACCCCTAGTCATCCTTTGATATCAATTGACGATATGTATTTATATGGCAAGCATATCGAGATTGATTGCTATTGAAGTTGATACAGTTGACTACATCTTTCAACTTGCTTATGCTATTGTTGATGAAGAGAGCGAACAAACCGAAGATGGTTGCTTAAGAAATGGGGCATTATGTATCGATGACATGAAAGATGTAGACTTGGTTTCAGACTGATCCACTAGCCTTTAAGCAGCGATTGAATCAAATCACACATGGCAACCACCTTATGCATATCATAGATACTGTCGTCATATCAGTGCGACTTTTCACGTAAGTTTTCAAGCAATCAATTCATACATTTGATAGATAGTGTATGATCATATATATTTTTGAATTCATATGTAATCAGTTTTTCACAAGTAAATTTTTTGGCAAGGAGTTGAGGACTATTCTATAGTCCTGTGCATCAAAACATAAACTGCACAATTTTATGAAATATATGGAGAAGCTGAAGACGGTGAATAAAGATGTGTACGATTATCTTATGCACATTTTGCTTGATACATGAACATTGTCCCACGATGGTGGCATGAGGTGCCATGTAATGACAATCAATTACTCGAAGTCGTAGAATAGTGTACTTAAGAGGACTAGATGCTTGCCGGTGACTGCTTTGTGTTCAAACAGTTTTCATAAGAATGGTGAAGATGTTTGATGAGAAACACAAGAGGCACTTGCTTATATAAGTGATGGGGTCAAATGGCCACTAAAAATGCAGTAACAATTTATTCACTATGAGAGCATTGGCGAAAAACACAGGGTCCAGCCTTAGACATATGAACAGATGTGTGTGAAGTTGTGACTCGATTTTATGCCAAGTAGTGGTGGTGTTTCACATAGTGTCAATATGCTTGAAGAGACTTGCGGTTGTGCTAAATTTCAGCTTCTCCACATACCTTGTTCACACACTATGAAAGTATATAAGAATATGTACAGTGTGGGAACAAGATTGATTGCTCCTTTCTACTTATGTCAAACGATGATAATCACCTACAACAATTTGTTTTGTCCATTGCAACACTCCGTATATTCGCCTCCATCGTCGTTCTGGCTTGAAACTAACCCATATCATAGAAATCATGAACGTGGAAGGCCTAAATCAACTCGTATTCGTGGTGAAATAGACCGTGCCAAAATGCAAACATGTGGTGTATGCCACCAAGCCAATCCGTATCACTTCTCCCAGTGCAGCGCACTTCACAATAACTAATTGTGTCATTATGTTTCTATGTAATGTGTTATTTTTTTTTGAAGTTCTTGTTACAATGAATACTTTTACGTAATGTTTATTTTCATTAATGACTATTCAATGACTATATTGTTGTTTTTTCTTATTTCGGTAACCATTTTGTTAGTAACTAAATCCATGATTAAGAATTATGGCTAGGGTTAGGATTAGGATCTTACAAGTATAACAGCTGTAGTACAATACAATTCTTATGCATCGTCATCTGTGATGGGGTTTTGAAGCCCACCATTTATTTATACTTTAAACATGGAACAAGATTCAAGTGTAACAAACTTCTAGCTATAGTTATACTTCAATTTGCGTCTCTTTTTACGAGTTATATAATTTATTTAACAGTACTTTATGAGCCCCATCCCAATGCTACATTGACTTCTTGAGAACAGAATGTACAGTGAACGTTATCGGTCGTTGGCAACATGTTAGTGCTCGTCTCATATTTCCATCAATGTATATTATGATGGTATTCCAATCAAACCCTTCACGTTGCTCGGACCTGCATGTGACCATCTACAAACGAAGTCAAAACTATCTTTATTTCGTCTCTTCCGACAGCCACCAACACTCGTCAAGTAAATTCATCAAATGTTGTAAATTCTAAAACTTTTGAGCTTATAAGATCAGACTCCTTCATAGACATACAAAAAAAGTGAACCTCCACTCTCTTGCCAAATACGAAATTTCAAACGTCAATTTTTAATTTATATAGGCTGTTGCACATAATACTATATTAATGTATAGAGCAAAATGAAGTTCAATATGAAATTGATTAGCTTCCATTGCATTTTATAGAGTTGTGAAATATTTATACAGTTTTGAGAAAACTGTAGTGTACCACTAGATATTTTGTGAAAATTTATGCATCGCGGTTTTGACAAAACCGTCGAGACCACACATATATAAGGAGAGGAGAGAAGTTTAGTATCGTTCTAAAAATAATGCTAAATTTAAAATCATGATATAATAGTTCAATTAATTTATATAAAGGAAGCAAAAGACGATTAAGCGTTTGAGATAATGGCTCAAGGCTTTTAATAAAGATTTGAGATTGTCACATCAATTGGTCATTCCATATCAACTACTTATTTTGCTTACACTAAAGCCTTATTAGTTGATAGAAAAAAATAATTTTCTCTGGTGTAATATTCTAGACAAAATAAAAGAGAAAAAAGAAGGAGATTTTTTAATCTAAAAGGCCTTTGTTAAAAAAATAAAACTAACAAATCATTTTCTATAATTATTTATATCATATATATTCCGGTATTTTATTAACCGGTAAAACTCTCACTTTACAAATATTTAAGAATATGGATGAACGCAGGTGGGTCTAAAAGAAGAACAGAAATTGCGATGCATTACAATTGTCTCTCAAATGATTAGTACGTTCTTTAAGACATAAGGAAGGAGTGAATTTTCCATTCTTTCTACAAAACACAAACAACCCATGTTTTTTCCCCCTTTTTTCTCCTTCCTATCAAATAAATCAACCATCATAATTAGATGTTCATATAATTAACGAATCAACTATGAGAATGGAGTGCTCACATGGCTATTCAGTAGATTCCTTTTATCAGTTGCATTGTGAAAAAATGTATTTAGATAACATAGTTACGGCAACTATAAATACGACTGCTACATTTACAAAAAAAAATAAAATTCTTTCATCTTATTTGAAAGGATAGCAGTATGAAGTAACCGCAATTTTGATAAAAAACAATTATAATTACGATTGCAACTGATTAATAAGAAGAATGAGTTAGCGATATGTCGAAATATTTACCATGTTGACGGTCTCGCGTCACCGTATAACCATGCACTAGGCACAATAATACGGTGTATAAATGAGCCTAGCAAAATTTATTAGTTTGTAACGGAGGTTGATAAGCTTATCATCATATATATGAACGCAATTTGGACATTAAATATGTGAAATTGTGGTACACTACAATACGTCGTGTAGTGTAATACGGTGTATGAATGAAATACATTAATATTTTAAGTCTATTTCGCTGTGCAATCAAAAATCTGATTCGCGACCATAATTACGGTATATCTCCATATACCATGCTTACTGTTAACATATTAATAAAAAATCTAATTGGTAACCGAATTTACGGTATACCTCCGTATACCATAGTTACTAGCTATCGCTTGTTCGACACTCCACCTGACAATCGTATTTACAGTATACATTCATTTTCTATTGTTGTTGTTATCTTAATTACGATATACTTATGGTAATTAACTTACAACTAGATTCATCAATTTATATACATGATTGTAAAAAAGAATCATCTGATGTCGTGTTAATTGAGTAATACATGTTCAACCTGATTCTCAACTAGAGACTAAACCTAAATCCAATAAAGAAAATGTTTATAATTGCGTCAAGTTAACGTATCATTTCAGAAATTAGGGCTATCGAATTTGTCATGGCAAAATGAAACTTGATGCGTAAGGTTATAGGAACTTGAATTCTCTGGATTTAAATGAGTTCATGGAAACAAAATTTACACCTACCTTTTAGCCCTTCTTATTTATTTATTTATTTATTTTTCATTTTTCCTCTTTTGCTGTAATTTTGCCCATAACCCCCAAATACCCACAAGCTCGCCTCTCAAGAAACCCCTTTGTCTTCTTCGTCTCGCCACATACCTCAACCAACCCACCTCTTCTAAACCCACAAACAATCCCCACTTTGATTTCACTCGCAACCCACCTCCCCAATCCTTTTCTGTTATAAAATTCACTTCAAGAATCGAAATTTGATACTGATTCAAGATTTTACTTTCATATAGAGACGGATACATACTGTTGTATATTTAAAATAAAATTTTTGATTTCTGGGGTTTGTGGAAATTCAATGGTGGGAGGGAATAGTAGGAGAAGTAGAATTGGAGGAGAGAGCAGATTCTATAGTCCTCCGGCAATGAGGAGGCAAAATCAGCAGCAGCAGCAGCCGCCGCCGTTGAAAGTTGGGGCCGGGGTCTCAGGGAGAAGCGGGTCCGGGTCGGTTTCAGGGTCGGATGATGGAGCATCCGCTTCCATTTCATCTACCAAGACTGCCACTACAGTTGGTACGCCGTCGCTTCCTTCGCCTAGAAGAGTTGAAAACGTGACCAACTTGGATCGGTTCATTGAGCACACTACTCCTAGTGTTCCTGCTCAGTTTTTCTCTAAGGTATTAATTGTTGTTGTATATTGTTCAAGTTTGTATTGTTTCGTTGTTTCTTTTCTGTAATGTAGTGTGTGAAGTCAAAATGATGAAAGTTATGCATTTTGTTGTAGCTTTGACTTGTTTTCTATTGTGATTCTTTCTATGTTTAGCATGTGTATTTCGTACTAGAAGGTATCAGGAATACGGCATCTTTGGTTTTCATTTCAAGTATCATCTCTTGTTGCTTGCCAATTCCCTTTCGGTGAAACACATTCATTTTTTGAGTTGTATTAGGGTTTAAGCTGGTCCAGTGCTTGATGGCTAACACGAGAACAGGATAGAGATCATGACTCTTGTTTGCTATTGTCATACATATATCGTATAGTATAGTAGAGGGGAGATGAAGTTAATAATCCATATGCTGGTTTCCTCTTGATATCATCTTTAAGCTTAGACTAAAGTGAGATCCATTGCAAGGGAATTGCTTTCCCAAATATTGAACTGATCTCCCTACAGTACGAAAGAGTTTGGTGGCGGCATGCCTGGTCCATGTTGTATGTTAAACTGTTTAGATGCATCCAATTCTTGCTGTATGTTTAAACAAATATTGTTAATGCGAATCAAGTGTGGTGTTGGTCATGACTGTCCATGCTGCTTAAAATTATTTCAATTTCAAGTATGTTTGGAGGTTGTTTTTGCTCGAAGAAGAGTTTTTACCTTCATATTTAGGACAAGTCTCATATGATGGCATCTAGCGACTACCTCAATGTTTTTTTTGGTGATTATGACACTTAAATGACAACTTAAGTTTGCTAGCTTCTTCCATTAATCTTGAATGGTTCTTGCTATTTTTCGATAGCATCTAGATGCCTGTGGCATGTTAAGGCTCATTCCTGCAAGTAACATTGCAAGTTCTACTTGGATCATCTAATGAATTAATATCTTATTCTGTTCTGCAAATTTACGGTAGAATCTGATCCTTCTAATTGAATCTTATATCCTTGCTAGTAAATTCCATTTTGTGATAATTGAGGCACTTGTTTTGATCTTTGAGTATTGCCTGGGGATCATTTTGGGCAACTCTTTTTCTTAAATAAGGTTTTCCAAAAAGTTGTTTCCTTGTGAATCCCTCTTTTTGTGCATAAATGGCTCTGGAAAGAGTTAATTGTTATGTCATGATGCCTAAAGAGGTGCAATGACTTGTAGTAGCTCTATTCTCTCATCTCTCAGTTTAATGGCCATCTTTAACTGCTGGTTGCGCCATCTGTTTTGATATAGATTTGGCTGTTGGTTTAAGGAGACAGTTATTTTGTTCTTTTTTTTTTCTTTCTGTTAGATTCCAGTACAGGACCCTTTCAGGCAATTCTGATCCTCTGAGAGAGAGAGAGACATGCATTAGTTCCACTAACTTTCAACCTATTGGGACTTGATATTTTTTTTCCGTTCTGATGCCTCTATTTTTCCTAGAGTGTCTTTGATGCCTCAGGAGAATTTATCAATCTTCTCTTCTTCCCATTTATGTTGCAGTTGTATTTATACCTTAGTGTTCTATATTCTGCAGACGAGCATGAGGGAATGGAAAAATCTTGCTGATGAACCTCATCCATACTTTGTACTTGGAGATCTTTGGGAGTCTTTAAAAGAGTGGAGCGCTTACGGGGCTGGAGTCCCTTTGATTTTAAATGGCAGTGATTCAGTTATCCAGTATTACGTTCCCTTTTTATCTGGCATACAATTATATGCGAACCAATCAAGGCCTGTAGTGAGGCAACAGTATGTTTTTTCTTTTTTGGTTTGTCATGCATAATTTTGTTGTTGTATTGGTGACAGGACAATGTCAGATATCTGTCTGCTTTCACTTGACTTATTGGCAGCTGTTCTTTGTGTCTTACCTTGTTGGATTTAAATCTGCGAATTCATGTTACTGATTAAGGTCTAGGTAGCATAAGCATAACTTATATAATTTGGTACAAATCCTAAGGAACATGCTCTAACTGTTATCAAATGATAAACTTTTGGGCAGAGGTATCAGGCACTTTCCCCTTTGTATTCCTTTTAAACAGAGAAAAGAAAGGAAGAAAAGGAGGGGATGAGAAAGGAGGAAAGAAATTACCAAAAAAAAAAAAAAAAAGAGAAAGGAGGAAAGGGGTAAAAGAAAAGGGATTGCTAGAGTTAGATTTCATGTGGATAAGTCTAAGAGAATAGCTACTATTAGGTATTACAAGTAGTGCATTTAAGCACATATTTATCTAAGGCAGCCGATCAAAGCCTTTCATGACAGGCTAAGTGGATGTGGGATTTGAATTTGATCTCACTTTGATACCATGATAATGCTCTATGTTTAAGCGCTTAAGTTACCGAGCGATGTAATGAGTACATTAATCTTTTAACTGTTTTTTTGGGGCTAATATCACCACAGGAGGCCTGGTGAGGAAAGCGATGCTGATTCGTCCCGAGAGACTAGCAGCGATGAAAGTGGGGACTCTGTCGCTGATGTAGCTGCCAATATTGTTCTTGAAGCTTGCCGGCAGCAGGGTTGCAGCAGTACAACGATACAGGGGCTTAATGGGCTTTCAATAACTAGTAGTTCTTTGATGGGGTCTGATGTGGGAAATGAGATTACTAATCTTCCTGGTGTTCTTGTATTTGAGTACTTGGAGCAAGATCTACCATATCATCGTGTGCCATTGGCTGATAAGGCAAGTTGTCTAATCTCTCAGCTTATTGCACACAGCTCTATCTAGTTGATGTGACTTCATATGTTCATGTCTCAATTGCAACAGGTTTTGAATCTCACATCTCAGTTTCCTGGCCTTAAGGCATACAGAAGTTGTGATCTGACATCTGCAAGCTGGGTGTCAGTAGCTTGGTAAATATGGTTTTTGCAGCTGGTCATGTCCTAATCATTGCTTTCTTTCACATTCTTATGCTGAAGTGCATTTTCTTGTAATAATGTTTTTAAGGTACCCCATCTATAGGATACCTATGGGTCCAACTCTGCAGAGTCTTGATGCTTGCTTTCTCACATACCACTCTTTGTCAACACCATTGAGTGGTGAGTCCTATCCTGCCATTTCTATCTTCGTTCATGATTCTTTGTTTGTTTCTCTGATCTTATTCTTTTAGTTGTTTATTTAATATTTATGTTTCTTCCCCCCCCCCCCCCTTTTTTTTTGTGTTTGTTTTTAGAGACAATCTAATCTTTTGAAGCTGTACGAGATTTATTCTTTTATTTTTTATTTTTAGCGTCATTGAAACAACCCTTTTTTGCCTTGGTACCTGCACAGATGGGTCAAGTTTTCACGGTTCAGCAGTTAGTGGCAAATTGCAAGATGCTATCATGCCGATGAAGGTGTCACTTCCCACCTTTGGGTTGGCTGCCTACAAGTTCAAAATTTCCTTCTGGAATCATAGTGGAGACTATGAATCTCAGAAGTTAAGCTCTCTTGTGCAAGCCGCAGAAAAGTGGAACAGACTATTGCAAGTTACCCATCCTGACTACAAGTTTTTCGTGTCTCATAACTCCTATTGGTTGTGATAACATAACTCGAGCAATTCCTCTGTTGAAGATGTGACTGCACATCACCGTAAGCTTTCCTATGTCTTTTTCTGGTGGAGGAGACAGACGCAATAAGTGCTTCATGTTTCTCCTGCGGGTGTGTTTTCACTCAACTAACACCCTCTGACTAGGTTCGCTAGAACTCAGGCTTGTGAGCTTGTGTTCATGTATTTGGTAGACAGGCTGATACAGGGTGAAAGTTATCGCTAGAACCCTTGTAAATGAGCCTTGGGACGATATAGATTCTAGTCATCCCCCGTTTTGATTTGCGCTTTTGAAGGTCTAAGCAATTTGTTGGATTAGGCTGTTTGATAATGATGAAAAGTTCCTAGTAATGTGTACAGACCTAGCTTGTAAAACGTTGAAGCTTCTCATATGTATTTTCTTTACAATAAGTAAAAATATGGTGATTACTATGTTACTTGAATGATGCTGATATTTGGTTGGCATTTTCAGTATTAGCTAATGGGCTAGCTGGTTTCATCGGCTTATAAGCTAATCTGCTCTAGAGGAAAAAAGGGCTTAGTTTCAACTTCCTTTAAAACATTGCTGAAGAAGTCAGGGTTTCAAGACTTTGAGTATTCTTTGAATGGCTTCATGTTTAAGCTTACTTGCTACCTTGCCTGCGGCTTTTGCGAATATAATGAAACAAAGCTGCAAGGACATGTGCATGATTTAGTCGTTGTGGAAAATAAACAGGAAAAAGCAGAATGTTTTCATGATTTTAAGAGCAGTATTTCATGGGAGTTGCTTTCAAAATATGCAGCTTATATTGAATAATGCAGTGACAAAATCTCCCTATCTTCAATATATAAGATGCAGAGGTATATGTCCTACTTTGGAACCCAAAAAAAAGGTACATATCCTACTTGCATACAATATAGAATGCCGATCCTCATCTTAAATACATAAGATAAAGTGGTATTATATGCTGCTAATACTATACAACAACAACATTATTCTATTGTCTTAGAGGTTTTCGTCTATTGTGGGGTGTAGGGGCTGAATGTACGCACCCATTTTCATGTGTCGGAAACACACGGAGGTTGTTTCCTGAGGATCCATAATAAAAATTGTGTCAAGTTGTGTCGATCAACTGCTACTTCACAATATAAGAAGCGCGGCCAATTTAGTGAGTTATTTTGCTTAATTATATCATATTCCAAAGTTAAAGAAAAATGTGTCGGTAATAAAAATTGTGTCGATCAACTGCTACTTCACAATATAAGAAGCGCGGCCAATTTAGTGAGTTATTTTGCTTAATTATATCATATTCCAAAGTTAAAGGAAAAATGTGTCGGTAACTTAATGCAAATCTTGATCACAAAGAAGAATAGGTGCAGCAGATGTACCAATCACAAGTACACAGCTTGACTACATAAACTTTTGTGTGCATATTGTAGCATACTAAATGCACAAGTTCACCACCAACCTGATTCATATTATCTGAAAAAGACACTCTTCAGGCTAATTTTTTGTACACGTAGAAAGGACAAGTTTGTTTTTCGTTTACAGATGGACAAAACCTGGAACAAGCACGAAAATTGCACATAAGAAGAGTCTGGCTCGCGATGAAATGCAGTTGGTTAAACCATAATGTTGAAATGGTTAAGGATAGATAAAAGGATGATCCTTTTTCTCTGTCTCTCTTTTTTTTTTGATATAAAGTGGAACATTTTATTAAGCCGTATAAAAGACGGAACTTTAAGCAACTAGTAAGGTTGTTGCTTGGTCACGAGTTCGAGCTGTAGAAATAGTCTCTCACACAACGTGTAAGATAAGGCTGAAGTGATCCGACCCCTTTTTGGACTTTGCGCAAATGCGGAAGTCTAAGACACCGAGAATGCCTTTTACTCAGGCGTATTGCAAAACTTGCAGGACACCGTCCGGTAATGAAGCTACATCACGGGAAAAGAAAATAGAGACTAATCCCAACATAGCTAAGAGGTGGGCAGGGCGATTTCCTAAACGCCTCACAAAAACAAAAGAGCAATGACCAAATGCCGTAGCTATTTGCTTACATTCATCAACCAGCATACCCAATTGGTGGAGGCCATATTTCCTCTTCATTCAACAGTTGAGCTGCAAGGAGAGAATCATTCCATACTCTCCTGGCCCGGAGGTAAAAGGATGATCCTTTCTTTCAACAACAACATTACTCCATTGCCTTAGAGTCTCTCGCATATAGCGAGGTATAGGGGGTCGGATGTACGCAACCATACTCACGTGTTACAAACATACAGAGCTTGTTTTTCGATGACTCATAGTTAAAATTACGTCAAGCTGTGTCGCTCAACTGCTACTTCAAAATATAAGAAGTACAGTCAACTTAGTAAGTCATTTTGCTTTATTCCATCATATTCCAAAGTCAAGGAAGAGTATATCATTGACTCCATTAGAAATGGAAAATTCTGACATATAACTCTAATTTGTGTATGTTTTATTGGAGGCCAATTCCTTCTAATGATTAATGAAGATGCTAGTTAATTCTTCCAATCCTTATTATCCTTAGTATTGAGTTAACCAGGTGCACCTTTTTTTTTATGAGGAATAAAAAACAATCCCCGTTACATTAACTATAACAATACAACTTTAGTTAAAATGCAAATCAGGGTCTTAAAAATTAACCCTCAAGGCCTGAGCTAGAATTTGCTAATGGTCATGACTTGAGTACATGGACTTGCGTAGGTGAATACGAGTGAGAATCATTTTAAACTCAAAACCTTTTGGCCTTGCAACTTATTAGCCTAAGTATCAACGGGGAACATATATATCATGACATAATGACGGGAACTGAATATTACCACAATTTATCTAATGCATCGATTACATTTAATTACTTGAACCAAAACTCATAAGTGTAAGGTAAGTATGTATGCGTAAGTGATTCGACCCTTCTTCGAAACCTACATAAATGTAGAAACCTAATACACCGAAAACGCATTTTACTTGAACCAAAACTCGTTAATATTAAGGACACGGGAGTGTGACTACTCTAATACTTCCCCTTTAAAACTTTTTTAACAAAACCGTGTTGTACTTTATGGTTCTGTTAAAACTGCAGAGACTATATGTGTGTGTGTTAATGAGAGGAGAGAATCACTCCATACTCTTGTGACTCACCGATAAAAGGATGATCCTTCCGTCCAAGAATAATCACATTTTCTGACATATAACTCTAATTTGTGTATATTTTTGTTAGAATATGAGCATTAATTGAGATTGATTGACTTACCTTAGATATACAAATCAGGAGTAATGTGTGAATATTGTATTTACCGAAATTGTATCAATTAGAATTAATGCTCATTAGTCATTTACCTTGTATAGGATACATATCCAGCTATATGTACACATGCGAGAAAGCAAAGAAAATTTTCCCCCGTTTGCATATTTAAAACTTTTGTTTCCCTCTTTATTTACTTCCCAAACTAAACCTTTGCGGTGTGATACTTGTCTCCGGGCAAAACAAACTCGGACATCTTATTTTCCAAATAATACTCGTGTTAAGCATATGTTTTCTCTGGTACATTCCGATGTATGGAGACCATCCCCATACAATACTCCTCTGGGATTCCGATACTATGTTATTTTCGTTGATGATTACTCCCGCATGACTTGGCTTTTACATTATGAAAAGTAAATCCGAAGTATCCAGTAAATTTATTACATTTCATAATATGGTCCAAACTCAGTTCCACACCTCAGTACAAATACTTCGTTCTGACAATGGGGGAGAGTATATGGATGGGGAATTGGGCAGTTATCTTAATAGCCATGGGATAATCCACCAAACATCGTGTCCACATACCCCCAAGCAAAATGGGGTAGCTGAAAGAAAAAACAGAATACTCTTAGAAATGGCCCGTGGAATGATGTTTGAGTCCAATGTCCCGATGAGTTTTTGGTCGGAGGTTGTATCCACTGCTACCTACCTCACTAATCGCCTTCCCAACAAGACTCTCAACTTCCAACCACCTCTCCATACACTCTCCATCCAATATACCATTCCATCAATATGTTCCCTTCCCCCGAAAGTATTTGGATGTACGGTTTTTACCCGTACACCTAAAACTGACCGTACCAAACTTGATCCCTGTGCTGACAAGTGTGTCTTTGTTGGATATGGTACTACCCAAAAGGGTTATCGCTGCTACAATTCCAGAACTCACCGTGTCCATATCACCATGAACTGCATCTTTGTTGAGACCGAATTTTACTACTCCCACCAATCTCGGGTTCAGGGGGAGCCCATTGCCTACGATGGAACCCTAGATTGGCTGTCACGGTATGACTGTTTGGCAATAGGTCCAACACGGCAAGTAGATGGCGCCGACTGTGCTACTACTCCCAATGACGTACCACCTGTTGTTCCCATACCACCAAATGATCAAACTGGTTCGAATGACAATTTCCAGGTACAAAATTATGAGCATTCTATTTCTGCGGTATCTGATGACAACAATAACTTTGATAATAATCATGTACCTGACAATACTTCTTTGATTCCCTTTCATAACCCGGCAAATGTCCTAGAATCCCCTGTGGGTCCTGCTAATGTTTTTCAGGAACAGCAGCAGGTACGGTCTTACCCCCAAGGACGAACCGTGGAGTTCCTCCAGAACGATATTCCCCGGACAAAGTGTCAAGAACCTCTCGATATCCGACTAGCAAATTCAGACATGGGGTGAGTAGTGTGGCTCAGGCCTTTTTTACCATTATCTGTACTGAGACAATTCCTAAAGATGTCAACGAGGCATTAAGATTACCAGAGTGGAAGGAGGCAATGCTAAGCGAGATGAGTGCACTGCAGAAAAATGGAACCTGGGAAAGATGCTCCATACCCCCTGGAAAGAAACCTGTAGGGTGTAAGTGGGTGTTCACTATCAAATACAAAGCAGATGAGAGTGTGGAGCGGCATAAAGCACGGCTTGTGGCTAAAGGATATACGCAAACTTATGGCATTGACTATTCTGAAACTTTCTCACCTGTTGCTCGAATCGATACCATCCGAGTCTTGTTCTCAGTTGCAGCTATTAGACACTGGCCTCTCCACCAGTACGACGTCAAGAATGCGTTCCTCTACGGAGATTTAAGAGAAGAAGTATACATGGAACCCCTCCTGGGTTTTCCACTGGATTTGAAAGGGGAGAAGGATGTCGGTTAAGGAAATCTTTGTACGGGTTGAAGCAATCACCCCGAGCGTGGTTCGGGAGATTTACTGAAGTAATGAAACATGATGGTTATTCACAGAGTAATGCGGACCACACGTTGTTTATAAAGAGACAAGGTGGAATGGTAACTTGCCTGATTATATATGTCGATGATATGATCATCACCGGGGATGATACGAAAGAAATGATGCGACTCCGAGAATACCTGTTCAGAAATTTTGAGATGAAGGATCTTGGGGGACTTAAATACTTTCTCGGGATAGAAGTGCTTCGATCCAAGTCTGGGATATACATATCACAACGCAAGTATATTTTGGACCTTCTCACTGAAGTAAGAATGCTAGACTGCAAACCGTGCGATATCCCTATGGTAACAAACAGCAAGCTACAGGTGATAAGTGGCGCACCATTCACTGATAAAGGGCAATACCAACGCTTGGTTGGCAAGCTGATCTACCTCTCACACACCCGACCAGACATTGCCTTTGCCGTAAGTTCAGTCAGCTAGTTCATGCATAATCCTCAGACACACCACATGGACGCTGTAATGCGCATACTGAGATACTTGAAACATACGCCGGGTAGAGGGATTGTGTTTCGAGACAGTGGACATCTTGACATCCAGTCTTATACAGATGCTGATTGGGCCGGGAGTTTAGTAGCCCGAAGATCTACATCTGGGCACTTCACGTTGGTGGGAGGAAACTTAGTTACTTGGAGAAGCAAGAAACAGAAGGTTGTTGCTCTTTCCTGAGCAGAAGCAGAGTTTCGAGGAATAGTAAAAGGTATCACTGAAGTACTTTGGATTCATAAGTTGTTTGACGACTTAGGCCTTCCAGTTAATCGGCCTACACCATTGTCCTCACTAAGGCTGTAAATGGGAGGTCATTCGAAGACAGTTGACCCCACAGTCCAACTTGAGGGGGAGTGTTAGAATATGAGAATTAATTGATATTGATTGACTTACCTTAGATACACAAATCAGTAGTAATGTGTGAATATTGTATTTACCGAAATTGTATCAATTAGAATTAATGCTCATTAGTCATTTACCTTGTATAGGATCCATATCCAGCTATATGTACACATACGAGAAAGCAAAGAAAATACAACAGAAAATTTCCTAAAATTTTCTTCTTCTACATTACATTCTGCTGTACTCTGAATTTACAATTTTATGGGAGGCCAATTCGTTCTACTGGTTAATGAAGATGCTAGTTAATTCTTCCAATCCTTATTATCCTTTAGTATTGAGTGGACAAAGTGCACCTTTTTTTTTATGAGGAATAAAAAACAATTCCCACTACATTCACTAACAATACGACTTTAGTTAAGAATGCAAATCAGGGTCTTAAAAATCCCATAATCAATTGGCCCAATGGTATCAAACTGATCACCATTTTTATAATACAGCAAATTTGGAAAATTAATTCCTCAAACACAACGCCTAAGGAAGCACGTGGTCGTCATCATGCTGCAACATCCATTAGGCTGTTTATAGGTTTCTTAGATGGGGTGGGATCTCCTAACCCCCCACCTGGGGCGGTAACAAATGACCGTCCGCCACGTGGCAGTCCGGGAGGTGGTGAAGCTAGAGGAGGGTCTTCCCCATTCAGTCTCACCACCCCATGCTGTCACGTGTCGGACGATCACAAAGGAGGTAAGATGGCCAACGGTCAGGGGATCCGGACCCTTCTTAGATGCATGGGTTATATGTTCGATAAGTTTGAACGAGCACTTTTCAGCCACCAAAACAAAGCGCTGGCTAACGTTGTCAAGGGAAAGTTCCCTGCATAAAATACAGAATACGCATCACAGTTGACACACTGCTTAAAGACCGCGATGAAACCACCAAGGCACTTCAAAGTCCCCTATCCGAAGTTGACATTCTCTTCCACATTACGTAATCATTTTTTGGCTTGCATGTTGAAAAAAATGAATATACAAACAAGCTTATGATCTGGGACATGATTACTACTAACTCTTGTGCCTTGTGCAACAGGTTCGCATAGGATCACGAGCATTTATTCTTTCATTGTCCTTACTCGGCCAAAATTTGGATCCTTAAAAAAATAAAATGCCAGCATACAACTAATGGATGGCAAGGGAATTTAAACTGGTTAAAATCACACAATTGGTCTTCTAAACTGTAGAAAGACACGACTTTCCTCGGATTCTTGGTAACGGTCTATCATATATGGAGAGAAAGGAAAACGAGATTGTTCCACCGAATTACCAAAAGAACTAAGGAGGTAATCAAGAACACGCTGGAAAACATATGCTACTATGATTGTTCTAGGAAAAGATAAAAAAAAAAAAAAATCAACTGGGAGTTATCTTTGGAGCTCGGTATCACGGACACTATTGTAAGAAAGAATCAATCACAATCAATCACAAAGAATCATGTCATTTTGTATTTATGTTCAGGATTATATCATCTAGTTTAATATTTATTGCATTAAATGTATACCATATATAGTGTAGACTAGACTATAAATAGTAACGGTGTACTATTCTACAAATCATTGAAATACGCTTTCATTCTTCAAATATATTTCTAACACGGTATCGTATTAGAGCAGTGTTTTTATCTATAGATCTCAGGACACAGTCCAAATCCAACCCCAAACCGCCACAAACCGCCGGCTGCCCATTCCGGCAAAATACCCATCATACATACCTGCTACGATCACCGAAACACCAAAAAAAAGGGGGATAAAGAAGAGTCCCGGCAAGTCGAAAGTCGAAACAAACGTTTTGCTCACTCTGAACTCGGCTTCTCTAAAAGTGCATCCTTTTCAATCTTCCTTCAGTTTCCTTTGAAACCGAATTTTCCAAAAAAAAAAAGGAAAAAAATCAGTACCTGGGGCCACCAGAATCTGCTGCTCTACTTTTTATTGAAAAAATTCACCGGTTGTTTTTCTATTTTGGAGAATCTGCAGCAAATAACCAAGGAGGTCAACGACGGAGGGGACGCGGCAGCCACAGGAGCCGGAAGAGAGAAACGGCAGTAAATTTGACGGCTAAACAGGGAAGAATAAATTAGTTTTTTAAAAGACCCCAACCCTCCATTTTTTGATTCTTCAATTTATAGTCACAATGTTTTTGAAATCCGCATATTTGGACTCCACTGTTTTAGATATTGAGAAATTGCCCCAGACATTTCATCATTTGCAGATTCATCCTTAAATGTTTATTAAATTACAGACAGACACCAAAAAAAATTGCCGAAATGACCCTAGATCCAAAAAAATTATCACAAGCCCACCATACGAATTCTACCTCCCGTATATGTCCAAACAGAAGCCATGAGTGTATCTTCGACTGCGGAGCCACTGACACTATGATCAACGACCCTAACGACTTTCTACACCTCTCTAAACCCTCAAAAACACATATTAAAACTGCTAACGGTGAATTAGTTTCTGTACAAGGCAAAGGCCCCATTATGGTTTCTCCACACATGCGACTCAATAATTGTCTTTATGCTCCTGCTTTATCCTCAAAGTTGTTATCACTCAGCAATGCCACCAAAGAACTGAATTGTGTGGCTCTCATGTATCCTTTTTTTGCCTCTTGCAGGACACACATACGAACGAGATAATTGGACGTGGGACTGACGAAAAGGCTTGTACTACGTTGACGAGGTCACTCAACAGGGTCGGTCTATGCTCGCTCATGGGACAGTCAACAGGCAACTCTGGTTATGGCACCGACGTCTAGGTCACCTCTCGTTCAGTTACCTTAAACTTTTGTTTCCTAGTTTGTTTACCAATAAGACAGTTTATATGCCTTGTGAGACTTGTATTCATACAAAAGTCACCGTGCTACCTTTCGACCAAATAATACTTGGGTTGACAATATATTTCCATTGGTGCATTCTGACATATGGGGTCTAACACATATACCTAGTCAAGGTCAGTTTCAGTATTTCTTATTATTCATTGGTGATTTCTCCCGAATGACATGAGTATACTTCTTGAAATACAAATATGAAGTCCCAGAAAAATTCATCCATTTCTTTCACATGGTCCAAACACAACACAACACCAAAGTTCAGATCTTACGCTCAGATAATGGCCGTGAATATGTGAATAAACGTCTATCATCGTTCTTTTGAGATAATGGATTAATACATCACACAACATGTCCAAATACACCACAACAAAATGATGTAGCCGAAAGGAAAAATTGGATTATCCTTGCAATGACACGAGCCATGTTACTCGAGTCACATGCCCCTAAACACTTTTGGCCCGAAGCTGTCACCACTTCAGTCTACCTCCTAAACTGACTACTTACAAAAGTTCTTTACCTTAAGTCTCCTTTACAAATGTTAGCCTCCAAAAAAACTATTCCGACATC
This sequence comes from Eustoma russellianum, assembly GCA_036186865.1. NCBI lineage: Eukaryota > Viridiplantae > Streptophyta > Magnoliopsida > Gentianales > Gentianaceae > Eustoma > Eustoma russellianum. Next base: position 9,120,348 of record AP025046.1, read on the forward strand.
TTTGACACTTCCCCCTCGTGTTTTTTGTTTCTCTGTGTTTGTACATATTCCAAAAACTGAACGCTCGAAACTGGACTCTGGTGATGAGAAATGTGTGTTTGTCGGGTATGCTGTCCACCAGAAGGGCTACCGCTGTTATAATCCCACTACCCGCCGAATCCATGTCACAATGGACTGTGTATTCTTTGAATCTGAATATTTTTTTGATAACCACCCGAACCCTCAAGGGGATGCAGTGAATGAGTCCCTAGATTAGTTACATAACTTCGGTTGTCTAGAGACTGTCCAACAAGAATGAGTAGGTGGCACCACCGAGGAGACCTCTTCCAACGAAAGAAGGGCCAACGAGTCAGTTCCCATTACCAATGAATCTCCTTTGGTGCATGTCCAACAAGAGGTAGGTGATCCACTCCATAATGAAGAACTCTCTGTTGTGCATGTTGTGCTTGATTTAGAGAATACTGATAATCTGATTGAGAGATAGGTACCGGTCCTTCCTGAACGAGAGAACAGGGGTATACCTCCAAACAAGTACTCATCGGAACGGGTGTCCCGGACCTCTAAATACCCCGTTAATGCAGCCGAGGGGAGAGTTGCAGAATGTGTTAAGGTTTTCTTTTCTACTCTGTGCTCTGAGACTATTCCGCGTACAGTTCAGAAGGCAAGCAACAGTGCTGAGTGGAGAAAGGCAATGAAAGCAGAAATGGACGCCCTGGAGAAGAATGAGACATGGAACAGGTGTGAGCTGCCAAAAGGAAAGAAACCGGTGGATTGTAGGTGGGTGTTTACCATCAAATACAGGACGGATGGGACGATAGAACGCTATAAGGCAAGACTTGTGGCGAAAGGATACACACAGACGTATGGGATCGACTACTCAGAAACGTTTTCTCCAGTTGCAAAGATTGACACCATCAGAGTATTGTTTTCAGTCGCAGTTAATAAAGATTGGTCTCTGCATCAGTTTGACGTTAAAAATGCGTTCTTACATGGAGAGCTAAAAGAAGAGGTATATATGGAAGCTCCACTAGGCTTTTCTGATGAGTTTCAAAAGGGTGAAGTCTGTCGACTTAGAAAAGCTCTATAGGGTTTAAAGCAGTCGCCACGAGCATGGTTCGGAAGGTTCACTGTGTTCATGAAAAAGAACGGATATAAACAGAGTATTGCTGATCATACTTTGTTCTTCAAGAAAAGAGGAGACCTAATCACTGTCTAATTATATATGTGGACGATATGATCATCACAGGAAATGATCAGGAGGAAATCGCACAGCTTTGGGAGAACTTGTTTATAGGTTGAGGCTCTCCGGTCGAAGATGGGAATCTTTGTGTTGCAGCGGAAGTACATTCTTGACTTACTAGCTGAGGTTGGGATGATTGATCGCAAACCAAGTGAGACTCCGATATGCGTGAACCACAAACTGCAGGTGAAAGAAGAGGCTCCAGGGGCAAATCGAGAACAGTATCAGAAACTTGTAGGAAAATTGATTTATCTCTCCCACACCAGACCAGATATAGCATACGCCATGGGAGTTATGAGTCAGTTTATGCATCAACCACAAGAAGAACACATGGAAGCGGCGATGAGGATAACGCTGTATTTGAAGGGGACACCAGGCAAAGGAATAGTGTTTCAAAAACATGGACACTTGGACGTGGAGGTTTATATTGATGCTGACTGGGTAGGCATCCCAAATGACAGGAGGTCCACTTTCGAATACTTTGCCATGGTCGGAGGAAACTTAGTTACGTGGAGCAATAAGAAACAGAAGATAATGGCGTTATCAAGTGCAAAAGCTGAATTCAGAGGAATTGCAAAGGGTGTTATGGAGGTACTTTGGCTAAAGAAGCTAATGCATGAGATCGGGTTTCCCCTAAGGTTTCCTATTAAGCTAATGTGTGATAACAAGGCGACAATAAGTATTTCTGAGAACCCAGTGTAGCATGACCGAACCAAACATGTGGAAGTGGATCGATATTTGATCAAAGAGAAGCTCGAGGAAGGTATCATTAAGCTCCCGTTTGTAAAGTCTAAAGATCAGCTAGCCAATATCCTCAGAAAAGCCGTTACTAGAAGGATCTTCGGCTCAGTACTTTGCAAGTTAGGCATTGGCGATCCCACTGCCCAACTTGAAGGGGAGTGTTAGAAAGAATCAATCACAATCAATCAGAAAGAATCATGTCATTCTGCATTTATATCCAGGATCATATCATATCGTTTTGTATTTATTGCATTAAATGTATACCATAGATAGTGTGCAGACTAGACTATAAATAGGAATTGTGTACTATTCTACAAATCAATGAAATACGATTTTTCATAGATATATTTCTAACAACTATTTTTTTTTTGGAATTCTTCACATGGCCCTAATGGCAGCGCTGACGTGATTCTGAAGATGGCATTTGGAACCTGCTTTGGGCAACATTTTGAAAGTCTCTAATTCAGTCATAAGCATGTTTATTTTTGACTCTTTAACACCACTAGTACCTTCATGCTTTAATACAAGTGATTTCCACATGTCGTGTGCGCTTGTGCAATTTGATACATATCCTGCTTCAGAAGTTGTAAGTCCATTCAAAAGTAGTTGCATAGCTTTAGCATTCATGGACATTTTCTTTTTATCTTCCGATGACCATTCACTTTTATACTTTTCAACCTCATGTGTGACTCCACTAACTTGTACAACTTTCATTGGAATGTACGGCCCATCTTCAACTATAGACCATAAATCGATGTCTATAGCCATTAAGAATAGCATCATTCTTAGTTTCCAATGAACAAAATTATTGCCATCAAAAAGAGGAGGGCGTTGTGTAGACATACCTTCCAACTCACCTTTGCGAGAAACAATAGCCATAGTATGTACCTTGGATTTGAGACAATCAGTATATAATGAATTGTTGTTTCTTAGCCTTGTATTGTTCGTATGGTGTTGAATCTTGCTTCTTTTGAGTGGTGTTGGTCTGGCTCTGATACCAAATGTTGGACCGTGCACCTGCAATAAACACCACTAGAGGGGGGTGAATAGTGGTTAGCGGAAATTACACTACAACCCTTTGTTAAAATCCCCTTTGAAAACAGAATCTGAGACCACCTCAGATTTAGAACTCATTTTTGAAAAATTCACAAATAATTGTACACAACTCCAAAAATTATGAAACTTTCCAGGAATGAACTTAAATGAGTTAACAAGACTCTGTCCAGAAATCAGACAAAAATAAGATCGTTTGTTCCTTCAAACAAATAAAAAGATTCAGATGGTCAATCTAGACAGAATGTTGCTGATTGTGTAAAACGTGTTTCTCTTTGAATACTCAACCAAAAAGATTTATCTTTATACCAAAACAATCCTTAGGATGTGTAGATGAATTTTCCAAAAGGCCCTGACCTTAAACAATTCTTGAAAAGTACAGGATTTAAGTTTTCTCAAAACTGGTCAGATTGCAGCCAGATTGGAGCAGTTATCTTGCAAAGACTGAAAGACTAACTTTCCCTTAGTCAAATCAAGTGATTCTTGTTGCAAATGAAATATAACAGTCTGAAGTATAACTCCACCAAAAATCACGAATTTTGAAAATGTTTAGCTATTTTTTCAAATTGTGAGAAGTTGTGTGAAAACTGCAGTAAAAAACGGGCAGAAAACAGAAATAAAGAAACAAGAGAAGAACACTGAGGATTTATCCTGGTTCGGTCAATGTGACATACTCTAGTCCCAAAGAACACCTTTCCTTGGATTTCACTATGAAATGAACACCTTACAACAAGAGCCAAGCTTGATCCTTGTGTTATACACCAACCCTACTCAAGACTTGGATAATCACCATCTAAGCAACACCTAGTTGCAACTCCTCTAACACCTATTGATGTAGCCTTATAAAGATGGCTAATCAATCTTACAAATGAAGCTCAAGAGGCTTGTAGCTCACCACAATACAACAAGAACACCTTTGCTACAATGAATAAAACAATAACAACAAGAAGATGAAGATGAAAGCTAGACAATTCAACAAATGCTTGTGAGCTTCAAGTGTGTTTCATCTTCTTCACTATTGCCTCTATTTATAGTGTGAGATGAGCCTTGAAGATAAGATTTCCAATGTGTCACCATCTTCATCATCAAGTCCAAATGTCTTCTCATCATTGGTTGGCTTTGTACACTTGGTAAAATAAAACACAATGATTGGTCCACCTTGGCAACTCCATGTAGCCGAAATTTTCAACTAAAAAAGTGACTTGGAATTGTCTTGAAAATGTGAAGATAAAAGCAAAGGATAATACTCCACTATCCCCTCAACTTCTTGGCACAAGAATAGGCATGTGGACTTTGAAGAATTCAAACTCAAAACATCTTCAAACCAGCCATGAAGTAGCCGTTGGTTATCATCAAAATTTTCCAAAAACAAACTTTGATTTTCTTTAATAAAATAAGAAAGGATAATACCACAAAATTATCCCCAAATTCAAGCACAACAATAGGGCATGTGAGAGCTCCATTTGACTTCCAAAAATCTGCTAAGAAAACCCATAATGACCATATAGCCGTTGGCTATATTTTTGAAATTTCCAATTGCCAACTAGCTCCTTTTTGGTTGGTCCACTTGTCTCCAACTCATAAAATGAATACCACATCATGTCCACCTGATTAATCACGTTTTTGGACATATATATATGTGTAGCAACTCAGATTTTTGAAGAAGAAATAAATAGATAACAGTTGACAAGATTATGTCAACGTGTAACACCGAAATTCTCCAATATTTCTTATATGTTGAGATCATTTCCACACCTTTGACACCTTTAATATCTCTGAATAATGATGATAAATGTTCTCTTATAACATATATAAGAGGGTCTTCAAGAAAAAATAGAATGTGACATCTCAAATCGTCACATATCCAGCTATAGTTAATAATATCATCGGTTGAGAGAATAAGATATAAGATCACCATATTATCCTCAAAATAACAATAACATAGCTCCAGAATGAAGATAATAATATGTTCAAGAGATTCTTTGAGTGAAAATACCATAAATACCCTCGGGGGTGAAATGACCAAAATACCCCTAGTGTGAGAAAACTCCAGAAATGACCCCGATGGTCAAAAATAATCATGATACCAACTTTTTCATGATAAATAAGAAAATAATATGCACTTGATATATTTTCACCATTTGATGTTTTTACAAAAGTCAAAATACCAATTTTGCCATTTATGGTAAGTTGTAGAAACTTCTAAGGCACGTTAGTCACAATACTTTTAAAAACATCAAAACCACATAATATTCACATAATGAGCATGTATAAATCATGCACAAATGAAAACAATCATTTTATCACATTTTAGAAAAATATTCCTAAAAACCCCAGACATCGATAGATCGAAGTGCCTCAGCTTCAGAGATCGATGTCTCACAGAAAGTTTCAGAGTTTGCCTCTGACCTACATCGATCGATCGAAGTGAGGGTTCGATGTACATCGATCGATCGATATGTAACAACATGAGAGATCGATGTCAACTTTTTCAACTTTTCAACTTTTAATCACATATAACACCATGTGTGACATTTTTAAGTATTCACTACTTAAAATCATGAATTTGAAAATTATCCAAATATATTTCTCAACGGAAAGAAACCGGTGGGTTGTAGGTGGGTGTTTACCATCAAATACAGGGCGGATGGGACGATAGAACGCTATAAGACAAGACTTGTGGTGAAAGGATACACACAGACGTATGGGATCGACTACTCAGAAACGTTTTCTCCATTACAAAGATTGACACCATCAGAGTATTGTTTTCAGTCGCAGCTAATAAAGATTGGCCTCTGCATCAGTTTGACGTTAAAAATGCGTTCTTACATGGAGAGCTAAAAGAAGAGGTATATATGGAAGCTCCACTAGGCTTTTCTGATGAGTTTCAAAAGGATGAAGTCTGTCGACTTAGAAAAGCTCTATACGGTTTAAAGCAGTCGCCACGAGCATGGTTCGGAAGGTTCACTGTGGTCATGAAAAAGAACGGATATAAACAGAGTATTGCTGATCATACTTTGTTCTTCAAGAAAAGAGGAGACCTAATCACGTGTCTAATTATATATGTGGACGATATGATCATCACAGGAAATGATCAGGAGGAAATCGCACAGCTTCGGGAGAACTTGTTTATAGGTTGAGGTTCTCCGGTCGAAGATGGGAATCTTTGTGTTGCAGCGGAAGTACATTCTTGACTTACTACCCGAGGTTGGGATGATTGATTGCAAACCAAGTGAGACTTCGATATGCGTGAACCACAAACTGCATGTGAAAGAAGAGGCTCCAGGGGCAAATCGAGAACATTATCAGACACTTGTAGGAAAATTGATTTATCTCTCCCACACCAGACCAGATATAGCATACGCCGTGGGAGTTATGAGTCAGTTTATGCATCAACCACAAGAAGAACACATGGAAGCGGCAATGAGGATAGTGCTGTATTTGAAGGGGACACCAGGCAAATGAATAGTGTTTCAAAAACATGGACACTTGGACGTGGAGGTTTATACTGATGCTGACTGGGCAGGCATCCCAAATGACAGGAGGTCCACTTTCGGATACTTTGCCATGGTCGGAGGAAACTTAGTTACGTGGAGAAGTAAGAAACAGAAGGTAGTGGCGTTATCAAGTGCAAAAGCTGAATTCAGAGGAATTGCAAAGGGTATTATGGAGGTACTTTGGCTAAAGAAGCTAATGCATGAGATCGGGTTTCCCCTAAGGTTTCCTATTAAGCTAATGTGTGATAACAAGGCGACAATAAGTATTTTCGAGAACCCAGTATAGCATGACCGAACCAAACATGTGGAAGTGGATCGACATTTCATCAAAGAGAAGCTCGAGGAAGGTATCATTGAGCTCCCGTTTGTAAAGTCTAAAGATCAGCTAGCCGATATCCTCAGAAAAGCCGTTACTAGAAGGATCTTCGGCTCAGTACTTTGCAAGTTAGGCATTGGCGATCCCACTGCCCAACTTGAAGGGGAGTGTTAGAAAGAATCAATCACAATCAATCAGAAAGAATCATGTCATTCCGCATTTATGTCCAGGATCACATCATATCGTTTTGTATTTATTGCATTAAATTTATACCATAGATAGTGTGCAGACTAGACTATAAATAGGAATTGTGTACTATTCTACAAATCAATGAAATACGATTTTTCATAGATATATTTCTAACAACTATTTTTTTTTTTTTTGGAATTCTTCACATGGCCCCTAATGGCAGCGCTGACGTGATTCTGAAGATGGCATTTGGAACCTGCTTTGGGCTGTCCCCTATCCCCATCCACTCTAGAAACTCATTTCTAATGATGGCGCTTGGAAATGATTGGATTGGCACACATCTGGCTGGAGGCACGGAACTGGAATACCTTGGAACTCATACCGCTTCCACTACCACACAATTGTACGTAATGATTTTGCAAAGCTTTCAGCTTACATCCTTTGTTTGTGTTTTTCGATTTGTAACTCGTTATTGTTATATTTCTAAATGCTTGGCATATGTAATGTGGTCTTATTAAGGCTACCTTTTGTAAAGATGTGCACGAGTGAGTAGTAGATTGTAAGCCACCTATGTTTTACTATTGACAAGTTCTATGTTGTGGTTTAAGCAACAACTTTTGTAAATTGCAAAAACGTATATATGAACAACCTCTGTGTGTTTCTAACACATGAATATGGTTGCGTACATCCGATCCCTCATACCCCGCCATAGACGGGAGCCTCTAAGGCAATGGGGTAATGTTGTTGTTGATTGATCTTGCACACTACCCTGACAATCAAGACTGTTAAACTCAAACCATTTCCAAATAATGTTAAATTTTCTTGAAGCATTCTGTATAAACAAAATTCTAACTTTCATTGAACCCGTCAGAGCATTTTAGTTCAACTTCCACCACATAGCACAAATTACACTAGAAACCCACCAATTTCAGTAGAAAATGAGCACACAAAGATGACGTAACAAATCTGAATCAACATCAACAGCTCATGTAAATTTTTTGCGTGCATGGATTCTACGGGTGCCGCTGTTTCCTGGACCCAACTGTTTTAAGCAGAGTTCCAGCTGCCAGAATATTCCTCCTCCCAGCTATTCAGGTGGCGGAATGGCTCTGAGACCACATGAACCACAATCCTCTTGTTATGCACCATGTAAAATTTCATGATTTTCACGAAATTAGTTGTTAGATTTTCAACCAGGGAAAAATCATTGGGAAAATAACTATTTCTCATTCAATACACCATGTTACCTTTATATAGTCATAAGAAAGCATAATCAAATTCAAATCAAATTAAAATAATTCTAATCAAATCATATCAAATTAGTTATAAAGTAGGAAAATGAATGATGAGAATCACAATTAAATATGTTCTTAATCTTAAATTGCTTCCTCAATTATGATCTGTATCTCCTTGCTTGATTGTATTGATTGTAGAATCTTCTAACACTTCCTCTTAAGTTGATAATTGAGATCTCCAATGCTTAACTTGCGTAATACCTCAATCAAAGTTCGCCCTACATAAGAATTACGAGTTCCTCTGAGATAATATCAGCTGCAACTTCCGGCGTGAACAAAAAGTATTGCGGAAAATAAATCGAAAAGGGGCGAGTATTCTGAAAGTGGCTGGAAGCCTTCTGTTTTTTTGGATAGTTCTCTTAACGCATTTCTTCTGCTCTGTTTACGTATTTTCATACGAAAAGGAGTATTTTTCCCCCTCTTTTTTCTTTTTATGGGTTCAGGCGAAGAAAGAAGGTTCTAAAGATAGAAAATTTTTGGTTTAGGTCGACTCTCACATATTAATTTGGTGAAAGTAATTTTGGTTTTAGTTTCTTTCTCACACCGGTATTTTCATAGAAACAATTCTATGTTTCTACAACTGAGATAGAGTTCAGTTGTTCATATAGAGGATTTCTCCAGAAAGTTTTTGGTTATTTATTGTTTTGGAGGAGGGATCAGTAGAATCACCAATTCTAGTATGATTCTTCTCCTCCGAGTTATGGTTTAAAATGGCTAATGGCATATGCATTCTAGTGTTTTTTTTTTGCGTGTTGGCTTTATTTGTGTCTGCCTGATGAGGTAAAGTCCCAGTTGCGGTGGTGAGCCCTTCAGGGGTGGAGAGAATGAGCGAAATGGCTTGGTGCACTTGATTGGTCTTTTTTTTGAGTCCCACGGATCAAAAAAATGGCTCTGATACCATGTTACATTTCCAATGGGAGAATACTCATTGGAAGAATGACTCTTTCTCATTTTATTCAATACACCATGTCATTATACAAGAAAATATAATCAAATGCAAATCAAATTAAAATAATCCTAATCAAATCATATCAAATCAGCTATAACTGAATGGATGTTATGATCCGTATCTTCTTGATTGATTGTATTGATCGTAGATTCTTCTAACATCAATCCTCGTAGGAGCCAAAGGGACTCGGTCCCCTGTGGTGGTCACCACCAGTTTCTGCCCCCGGTCCTTAGTGGGTAACACCGTTCCTTTAGGCAAACTCATTAGATCCGAGCCTGTTAAAATACTGTTGGGGATTATATGGAACATGATATTAGATAGATATGCCACACTAGCATCACCGGCGAAGATGGATCATCACCGATTGCAAAGACCGTAAAGAATTTCAAGTCGGACAGATCCGAATATTTGACCCGCATCGCCAAAGCCATTAAACTGTACCCATTGAACCGCAATAGCATCATGGCCTCTTTCAACATCAATCGCCTCAGGAAAAATTCAAGCACGAGAGGTAGAAGACGCAGGGAAGGAGAGTGAGGTCATGGTCTCAATTTTGTAAGAAAACGGAGAAATGTAGGGGACGTAAATTTAATTCCATGGATTCTAATAAGCCCATTATTGAAGAGATTAGGTTTAGTTATCTCAACATCGTTAACAAATACGACTTTGGAGTCGTTGAGCGGTGAGGCGATGACTGTGAGTCAGCGGTTAGGGGCAGAGGTTTCAATCCTGGTGCCGTAAGCTAGGGACTGGAGGAAATTGAGAGAATAGTGGCCGGAATGGGGTTCAGATCTGGGGAGGCTAAAGGTTAGGTAAAATATGAGGCTTCCAATCAAACGTCGTCATGAGTAAAAAAAGCAGTTTTTTTAAAGAAGAGGTGCTGCTCTTTTTTTTTAAAAAAAACTGTTTTTTCACACATGGCGACGCGTGATTGGAGGCCTCATATTTTGACTCACCTTTAGCCTCTCCACATCTGAACCCCCGAAATGGATATTAAGCGTGGGAGAGAAAAATCAAAATTTCAGAAACGATAATAAAGATTGATACGGCTTATATGACACGCGTAAATGGTGAATGTTAGAGCACTAGAAACACTTGATTCATCTAATTGATATCATGCTTATGATATAATATTTAACAAAAATTTTAGGTATTTAGGTCTCAATCACATGATAGTTTTGAAAAAGTGTATTCAAAATGCACGTATTATGCATTAGATATTAGGAGACAAAGGAAAATGGGATTTATGCTACGATTCAAAAACAAAAAATGCAAAAATAAACAAATAAATAAATCAAGCGCAAAAGAAATGATTGATCCACACACCGATCCTACATAGTTGAAAAAAGTGTTGTTGTATCAAGCATAACATGGGAAAAATTTCGATAACATGGTGTTGTCATTTGAATATGCAAATGAGTTAAGCGGTTCGCAAACCGATTGTGTTCGGCTCAGATTTTTTGCTTGACTAGCCCGAATTGTAAAGTTCAAACTCAAACTCGATTCAACTTGACTATTTAGGGATTTCAATATAGAACATAATGATGTTTGAACCGTTAATTTGTAAACGTGATATGGGAGAAAAACCCTCCGTTGCTCAAGTTAGTTACGGGTTTTACCATGTTTGTATGCTGCAAAAATAGAGAAAGTTTTCTCATTTTTTGTATTATGGATGTGATTTTTCTTAATGGATTGAACATGGTTTTGCGTGGGACTTTTTTGCACTTTTATACGACTTAGGCAGCCAATGCATGTTAAAGAACTATAGGAGAGTGCCACGTGTTCTATCCTGCTAGTAAGATAAGTCTGCATGATTGCCAGATGGCGCCATGTGTCTCGTTGCAAGGATAGATTGCCCACTAGAAAGTGCATGTTTTAGCAGGTGTCTAATTGGCTGGGCCGAGCATAAACTTCTCAGAACCTTAAAGTGTAGTCTGAACAGCAAAGTGGAGGCATTGGGTCCATGGCCGACCTACAGCTAGTGGCTGAGGGACATGCCTATGCCGAGGTGATAGATGACCAAGTTGATCATCTTTGGCTTTGTCCAGATGGGTCGCATTGATAGTGACCAAAGATCTGAGCCAACATCGAGGGGGGATTCTGATTTCCTTGGGTCGAGCATACTTGAGTATGTAATTGGATTAGATTACTTGAGTTATGTCTAAGGCGACCTGCCAATTGTAAGTTCAAATAAAGTTGAATACGACGGGTCGATGTGGCCGTACTTGTTATTTTTGGTAATAGTTTTGTCCTCATCAGATGCTCCTTGATTACGTTGTTAGTGTATGTGCCCTAGGCCATGTTTTGGATATTTATGTTATGCATTTATTATTAATAAAAGAGGTTTTATTATCATTATTGTTGGTTAGTATGTTACACAATTTTGATATATGTCCCTGATTCATTATTGTTATATAGATAAAATAATTTATAATCAGTATGAGTATTGATTTGATAATCATGAGATGATTATGTGTATGGTGATACGAATCAATCTCATAGATACTTGTTAGAGAACAGTGTATTGGATAGACCCATCATGAGATTACTACATGGATTAGCGTCATAAGTAAATCTCACGATAGTCATGTTTTAATCCTTTGACTTGAGATTGTCATAGTTTCCAAGATAAGGACTATTATATTTTGACATGATCAAACGTTATCCGTAATTGGATAATAATAAAGGTCATGATTGAATGTGATAGAAATTATGTAGAGGATATTGAACAATCAAGATAGAATTTGTCCCTCTCTTTTGAGAGTGATATCTTTGGGCCCCTCGATTAGTGAGACTGTGAAATGCATGGCCGTGCTCAAATGATTTGATAGTGTGATCAATATCATTTGTTTTATCAGTCTACTTAGAGATCGAGTAATCATATGTTTGAACAATATAAGTATGACTCTGACCATGACTTATGTTCAAAATAGATATCGTGTGACAAAGGGATTAATGCATGTACTATTATTAGGCTAGTTGGACTTTACTTGTATTAATTGGGTAGTCGTAATGCCTTGCTAGAGGCCAATTACGACTTGTTGGTTTAATAGCGATTTAATCAGCTGCCAATTAATATGGGCCTATCGGGTCACACACAAGAATGCGTATGGCTGAGATTAATAATATTAATAATATTAATATTGGATATTATTTATTATTATTATTATTATTATTATTATTATTATTATTATTATTATTATTATTATTATTATTATTATTATTATTATTATTATTATTATCGTTTTAATATTAATAATATTAATATTGGATATTAATTATTATTATTATTAATTTCGTTTTTTTTATGTATATATTTATATCATCGGATAATAACAAAGAATCCATATCTGATATGGATTTTGATTGGTTTTATCTAATCCTAACAGAATCCGTATCTGGTACGGATTATGATAGACGTTGACAAATCCGATCTGGAATCGGATTTTGATATCTATATATATGTATGGAGCTTAGCGTATCATGTACACCAAGCAATCAGTAAAAACGAAATAGTAGAAAACGAAAGATCCTAGAATCGTTTTTGTGAAAAACGAGTTCTTCAGCCGCGTCGTTTGAAGAGCTAGCACTCCGGGCGGAAGCGTTCGTATGGATACCGACAGAGGGTGTTCGTGATTTCGCACCTCTTCCATCTGCAGATTTCGAATCTACGGAGGTAATTTTTGATTTCTTTTGTCGAATTAAACGAACAACATGGATCCTTGGTAGGAAACCAGAAATCAAGTCTTGTTTTTCCGCTGCGCGTTTGGCAGTGATCTCATTCGATTTCCTAACATACGCTTGCTGAGCAAAGGAGGGAATGCTAATCATTCTGTAATGGGCATAACTCATTGTTGTTTCACTAATGCACTTATCTATGTGTCAAATTCTGATTTGGTATCTGGAAGGAAGTAAATGATGAGACTCCCAGGTGCAGGTTTCGGAGTGGTTTTAACTGCATTCTCATTTATTTTGCCGACGTTTTGTATTTTGAGGAGGAGAACTGATAAAAATCTTATTCTCTCTTAAATTTTTAAGGATCAAAATCTCATTTCTCTCTTCATTCCTTCTCTGGCCTTTTTTTTATTACCTTCACCCTTTAAACTTTCATTCTCTCTGCCAAAATTTTATTCGATTCTCCTTCCGTGTTTGTTCGTCCTCCCCATTAGAAATTCCTTCTCCGCCCTTATTTATTCTTTCGTCCAAACTTCAAGTAAGTCTTTCGGCCTTTTCATCTATTCGATTCTTTCTCATCTACTTTCTTGTTGGTCATGTCTTCCCCTTCTCATTCTATGGATTTGTAGAACGTCTCAGAGGCTTTTTTCTATGTCAGCGACGGTATTATAAGGGTTGGTCGTCTTCTTCTTCGGAGAAGATGGCTTCTAATGACAACTCTCGCCCAATTAGGAGGCTGAGGAGGGCCATGTACTCTTAGATAGGGCCTAGCATGGATGTTCTTCCTAGCGATATGTTCCAATGGCGGAGTCGCATGTGTCGCTGACAAAATCTATTTTTGGATAGCAGTTAGTGGTTTCTTTCATCCCTCGAGTTGTTGACCCTTCAATCTTGTCCTGTGGTGCAATCCATAGAGGTTCTCTATCCGCACAAGTTCAAGAGTCTTTATGTACCCTAAACATAGCCGACCTCACACTCTTATGTGAGGTCTATAAAATAGATTATTCACAGTATGACCCTATTTTGGCCTCTTCTGGTCAGACAGCCTACAACCCTCGGCGGGATACGGGCTTTTTACTAGACATATTTATAGTCTGGTTGTCGATTGCCTGTCCTTTAGCAGTTAAGGTTAGTTCTAGAATTTTTTAGGATTAGGCTCTCGCAAATTAAACCCAACATGATGAAATCAATAGTGTTCTTTCTTCTTTTTCTTAGGGTCATAGAGGCCGAGTTCGACATATGGACTTTCAACGGCGTGTACACGTGTATGACCTATGACAGTTGGTATTATTTTAGTAAGCGGACTTTGAACATGGAGTCCAATTTTACTGTAAATATATTGACTTTCACAAAAAAACTAGAAGGGTCGGTTCTTTTACATTAAAAAAAACAGTAGAAGTTATGTCCTTGACGCAAAGGGGTTGGGGGCCGGGGGTTTGTTTGTTGGTTGGTTGGATTGTTTAGTTTTCCAGAAATCAATTTATACAAACGTGAAGTTAATATTGTTGACGCAAAGGTATATGATAGTTTGAAGCCATTTTTCACTAAACTAAGAAAACAAGTTTGACACAAATCAGTAAGAATATTTGTTATTGCTGAAACAGATTATTTTATACAACGATGACATCATAAGTATCAGACCAAGTCATATGAAATATTCCTACTATTTATATTAGTAATTTATTATATTAAATTTACTCTCTATGTCTCAAAAGTATTGTCCTAGTTTTCATAAGCATGATTTAAGGAGTTAAACCTTTTTAGGTACTATCTATATTATACTCTTAATTTATTAATTAAAATGAACTATAGAAATCATATAGGTAATTATCATTAAAGGTACCATATGAACTTACTACCAATTACTTCTATTTTTTGAAATGTGATATATTTTAGGACAAACAAAAGGAGAACTAATATAATATCTTTAAGACAGGGAGGGTATATGTCAAATAATTTATACAAATATAATCTGACTATCTAAGTATGAATTAAACCGGTCATCTTCGAAATGGACCCTAATTGTACAAGGATTGACGGGCCTCAAAATTAATTACCTAAAACTTAAGTATCAAATTTACCACTGTGATATAGTGAAGGACTAAATATTAAACTTCATACACAAAAAATATCACATAATAGTCCAAAGGCAAACATAGTATACAAATTTCCAGAACAATTTCCTTCTCCTTCTACCCTTTTTCCCTCAAAATCTCTCTTATGATTCTCAATTTTGTTGCTTGGTTTCCTCAATTCATTAGCAAATTTTATGGGTTTTCTGCTAAAGAACTTCTATTCCACGAAGAGATATAGTTGCACTTGAAGTTAAAGATTCTAACTTTTCTCCTTAGCTACCCGTTAGAACTCATGTCTGCCCCAAATTCAACGGGTCCAAGAAATTTCTTGGAGGATGACGAAATCGTATCTTCACCTGAATCACAAATGATTAAAAGATCAGAAAACAATATCAAAGACTTGCACAGACATAATTTATTGTCAGATAATCTGCCACCAGAGCTCTGCAAAAGTGAAACAACATTAGAGGTCCTTGAACAATTTTTTCAGATAAATAATCCGACGCTCAAGTCAGTTGCATGTTTAACCATATTTAAAAGTGTTTAAGGTGGACTATTTTAACGAAAACTATCTCATTTGTGGAGTATTTTCCCAATTGAAATGCACTTGCCCCTCTGTGGACGTTTTTTGCATCTTGTGTATGTCTAGGCATATTGAAGAGTTATGGGAGAGTGCTATGTCTCCTTCCCCATCAGCGTTCTGCTTTTGCATGACTGTCAAGTGACGCCACGTGTCGAGTTATATGGCTAAGCTGCTAGCTGGAAGGTATCTGCTCTTGTAGGAGCCTTGTTGGTCGAGCCGACCAGGATGGCATCGGGCACTGGAGATCTGGCTGACCGCTGAGCTGAGCCAAGACGCAGGACACTTATGATGTGATAACTAAGACTGAGGTGATTAGACCGCAGATGAGGTGGCTAGCCTTGGGCTGACTCGCGGGTGCTGACTTAACATCACGGTTGGAGTTGAGGAGAAGTCCTGTGTGCCCTATGCCGTACCAACTTGACTGTGTATTTTGACCCGAGGTACTTAGATGAACGTTAAGCTACCTGTGCACTTGCAGGGTTGGACCTCATCAACTGTGTTGAGCCAGTTTACACTTGTTTCTCAGGGTGATATTTTTTTCCTTATCAAGATGCCTCTAAATTAGCCTTGTTGAGTAGAAAAGGAAGGTTAATCTCCCAGCAACAGACAAGAATCTTTGATTGCCCCCACTCCCACATGTTGCTGACGTGTCAGTTTCTGATTGGAGGGTCAGTCAGCAATGATGATGAGATTCTCTCTACGCGATTTTTAGGGTCGCCAAAATTGTTGGGATATGAAATATTTTGATGATATTAAAAGATGTTTTGAATGAGTTAAAATAGAAATTCACACTTGGACTTTGAAGCAAAATGAGAAAAACACACTGTGAGACATCAATCTCTCACATGGATCGATTGATGCATACATCAGTCTCTCAAGGAGAGACATGGATCGATCCATATTGGACCTGGTTAAGTTGGAAACCTTTCTGTCCAACATCAATCTCTCAACCTGAAGGACATCGATCAGCCGATGTCACATCAATCTCTCAGAGAGAGAATTCGATCGATTGATGTCAAGCAGTTTCAAACCAGAAACTTTCTGGAAGACATCGATCTCTCAGGCCAGGGGACATCGATCGATCGATGTCATATCAGTCTCTCAAAGGAGAGACATCGATCGATTGATGTACTGCAAGTTCAAAACAACAAACTCTCTGGAGGACATCGAGCTTTCAGACCAGACACATGGACCGATCGTTGTCCCCCAGAATTCAAATTTTTATGACCGTTGGAACAAAATCCAAGGGAGATTTATGGTGTTTTCTCTTTCCAATCTTGCTCAAATTTCTTGTGGACTTTTCTCCAACATAATACATGCTTCATTAACTATTATATCCATGTCTAAGACGTTGGACCGTGCACCTGCAATAAACACCACTAGAGGGGGGGTGAATAGTGGTTAGCGGAAATTACACTACAACCTTTTGTTAAAATCCCCTTTGAAAACAGAATCTGAAACCACCTCAGATTCAGAACCCGTTTTTCAAAAATTCACAAATAATTGTACACAATTCCAAAAATTATGAAACTTTCCAGAATGTAACTTCAACGAGTTAACAAGACTCTATCCAAAAATCAGACAAAAATAAGATCGTTTGACCCTTCACATAAATAAAAAGATTCAGATGGTCAATCTGGACAGAATTGGACAGAATGTTGCTGATTTTGCAAAACGTGTTTCTCTTTGAATACTCAATCAAAAAGGTTGATCTTTATATCAAAACACTCCTTAGGATGTGTAGATGAAGTTTCAAAAAGGCCTTGACCTTAACCAACTCTCGAAAAATACAGAATTTAAGTTTTCTCAAAACTGGTCAGATTGCAGCCAGATTGGAGCAGTTATCTTGCAAAGACTGAAAGACTAACTTTCCCTTGCTCAAATCAAATGATTCTTGTTGCAAATGAAAGCTAACAGTCTGAAGTATAACTCCACCAAAAATCACGAATTTTGAAAATGTTTAGCTATTTTTTCAAATTGTGAGAAGTGGTGTGAAAACTGCAGTAAAAAACGGACAGAAAATAGAAATAAAGAAACAAGAGAAGAACACCAAGAATTTATCCTGGTTCGGTCAATGTGACCTACTCCAGTCACAAGGAACACCTTTCCTTGGATTTTACTATGGTATGAATCAAATTACAGCAAGAACCAAGCTTGATCCTTGGGTTAAACACCAACCCTATTCAAGACTTGGATGAACACCTTTATGCAACTCTTGGTTGCAACACCTCTATCACCTATTGATGTAGCCTTATAGATTTGACTAATCAATCTTACAAATAAGACACAAGAAGGTGTGTATAGTGTAGCTGGACAACAACTAGAAATGGAACACCTTAGCTACACAAAGTATGAACGAAAATATGAGAAGAGAATAGCAAGACAACAATCTTCAATTTTTGCTTTCAAGTATGTGTCTTCTCTTCTTCACATTGCGTCCTATTTATAGTGTGAATGGATGGCATATTCTCTCCAACTTTTAGACCATGTGATGGCTGAGAATTTTGAAATAAAGCACCTCCATAATCATCTCCAACAACCTTGTCTCCATTAACTTCAAATTTGAAATTTCAAGTTGACAACTTTTGCCAATTAGCTTGCTTTTGGTTTGTCTTCTTGTCTCCAACTCATAAAATGAGAAAAACATCATCTCCACCTGTATAATCACGTTTTGGAGGCTGTGTATATGTATACCAACTCAGATTTTTGAGGAGAAATCAACAAATAATAGTTGACAAGGTTATGTCAACATATAATATCAAAATTCTCATTTTTCCTTGACATATTGTGATGAATCTTGCACCAAGGACACCTTGTAATCTCTTAAAGATGATGATTAAGAACCTCCAATAACATATATATAAGAGTCTTCAAGAGAAAATAGAACGTGACATCGAATACCGTCACATATCCCACCACCGTCGATAAAATCATCAAATGAGAGAATAAAATAGAAAACCACCAAATAATCTTCAAGAATATATTAAATGAACTCCAGAATGAATATAATAAGATACTAAAGAGATTCCTTGAGTAAAAATACCGAGACTGTCTTCGGGAGTAAAATGACCAAAATGCCCTAGTGAGATAAAACTCCAGAAATGACCCCGATGGTCAGAATTAAATATAATAACACCTTCTTGATAATAAATAAGATGATAATATCTTCTTTGAATCATATTCACCATATCGAGTACCTACAAAACTCAAAATAGAAACTTCGAGGGCATATTAGTCACAAGATATTATCATCATAAAAATCACATAATCACAACATGATAGACATATATAAATCATGTAAAAATAAAAACAACTATTTTATCACATTTTAGAAAAATATTTCTAACAACCCTAGACATCGTGTCATTTTTCTTCACTTATTCAACTCTTTCATTTATAACACCATATGTGACATTTTTAAGTATTCATCACTTAAAATCATGACTTTGAAAATTATCCAAACATATTTCTCAACATTCTCCCCCTTTTGGATGATTTTCAAAATAACCTAACATGATTTTAATGTCACAACTTATAACCAAAAGTTTAACCAAATGTTTAACCAAAAGTTTAACCAAATGTTTTCAACTATGTTTTCAATGTTTAAATAGTATGCTGCTCCCCCTCAACTCATACTCTCCCCCTTAACCTATGCTCCAAAATTTATGCCAATAAAAAAACTTAGCATATGATTCATCATGACTTACCAACTAAAACATGACTTATCAACTAAAATCATGTTCCATGTTCTTATTCTATCTCCCCCTTTATTTTGCAAATCATGCAAAAGATAGAACTATACAATGGTATCGTAAGTCATCATTCCTAATTTGGCTCGTAAGTTTTCAAAAGTGGCTTGATTAAGGGGTTTGGTGAAGATGTCAGCGATTTGATGATCAGTTCTTATGTGGTTTATCACTATATCCTCATTTTGAACATGATCACGAAGAAAGTGATATCGCACCTCAATGTGTTTGGCCTTAGAATGAAGCACCGGATTCCGTGAAAGATTGATTGCACTTGTGCTATCGCAGAAAATTGGAATCTTATTCATTTTAATGCCAAAATCACGAAGTTGCTGTTTAAGCCAAAGTATTTGGGTAGTACATAAACTCAAAGCAATATACTCAGCTTCAGTGGTAGAAAGAGCTACACTAGCTTGTTTTTTAGAAAACCAAGAAATCAAGTTGGTTCCTATGAATTGACAAGTACCGCTAGTGGATTTTCTATCTAATTTGCAACCACCATAATCAGCATCACTATATGCGTGTAATTCCAACTTAGCGTTTCTATCATACCACAGTCCTAAGTGAGGTGTATGCTTAAGATATCTAAAGATCTTTTTAACTGCATTGTAATGTGATACCTTAGGACAAGATTGAAACCTAGCACACATACACACACACTAAACATGATATCAGGTCTTGATGCAGTTAAGTATAATAGTGATCCAATCATAGATCTATAGAGTGTGTCATCAAAAGTTTTACCATTTTCATCCTTGTCTAGTTTGGTGCTAACACTCATGGGGGTAGGTGTTGGTTTTAATTCTTCAAAGCCAAGCTTCTTAATCATATCATTGACATACTTAAGTTGGCTAATGTGAATTCCTTGAGGGGTTTGTTTGATTTGAAGTCCTAAGAAATAATTCAACTCTCCTACCATTGACATTTCAAATTCTGACTTCATACATTCTTCGAAGTCTTTTACTAAGGTAGGGTTTGTTGAACCAAAGATTATATCATCTACATAGATTTGAACTATTAACAAATCATTATCTTTTCGTCTTAGAAATAATGTGTTGTCTATTGTTCCCCTTTGATAATTATTTGCAATAAGAAAGTTCGCAAATCTATCATACCAAGCTCTTGGAGCTTGTTTCAAACCATATAGAGCTTTCTTAAGCTTGTAAACATGGTTAGGATTCTTTTGATCTTCGAATCCAGGGGGTTGTTTGACAAACACTTCTTCTTGGATGTATCCATTCAAGAATGCACTCTTGACATCCATTTGGAAGAGCTTAATTTTGCTTATACTTGCAATCGCAAGTAACAATCTAATTGCTTCTAGTCGTGCAACGGGTGCAAAGGTTTCTTCATAATCTATTCCTTCTTGTTGATTATAACCTTGTGCGACTAGTCTAGCCTTATTCCTTGTAATATTTCCTTGTTCATCCATTTTATTCCTGAAAACCCATTTAGTTCCTATGATAGATTTGTCTTCAGGTTTAGGTACTAAGTCCCACACGTTGTTCCTTGTGAATTGATTTAATTCCTCATGCATAGCATCTATCCATGATATGTCACCTAAGGCTTCCTTTACGTTCTTAGGTTCTAATTCTGAGATTAAGCTATGTTCTTCAAGTTGACTTATGTTTCTACGTGTTCTAACCCCAACAGTTGGATCACCAATGATTAGCTCTTTAGGGTGTTTATGTTTATCTTCTATAAGCCACCAATTCCTAAGTTGACTAGGTTCACCTTCTTCTAGTTCAAATGTTTCATTCGTGTGAACATTTTCATATACAATTGGAACATCCTGTAAGTTAGATAGATTATCTTCCAATTGTAAAATTTCTTGATTTATTTCACCTAAAGGTTCATGCACATCTTGTTCAGGGGAAGTTGGTTCTAGATGATCATGAACAGGCTCAAGTAATATATCATCATCATCAAACATATTTTCAACATTATTCTCTTGTTTCTTTTTATCACTTACATCAAAATATGCATTCTCATTGAATTTCACATGTATAGATTCAATTATTTTTCTAGATGCATGATTATAACACCTATATGCCTTTAAGTTAGTTGAATATCCAACAAATATGCATTCAATAGACTTTTGATCAAATTTATCTAGATTATCTTTGGTATTAAGTACAAAACATTTACACCCAAATACTCTAAGATAATCTACCTTAGGTTGTCTATTATTCAATAACTCATATGGTGTTTTATTTAATTTCTTTCTAATAGAAAGCCTATTTATTATATAACATGCACAACTAACAGCTTCAGCCCACAAATATCTAGGTACTTTGTTTTCACACAACATAGTTCTTGCTATTTCTTGTAGTGTTCTATTTTTACGTTCAACAACTCCATTAAGTTGTGGTGTTCTTGGTGGTGAGAATTCATGTTTTATTCCATGTAATTCACAAAACTTAATTATATCTTTGTTTTTAAATTCTCCACCTCTATCACTTCTAATTCTTTTAACATTTTCTTCATAAAGATTTTCAAGTTGCTTAATAAGATTTTCGATTACCAATGGAGCATCGTCTTTGTGTGTTAAGAACAATGTCCATGCGTATCATGAGTAATCATCTACTATGACACACACATAGTAGTGTCCACCTAGACTTCTTGTCTTACTTGGACCAAATAAGTCTAAGTGAAGCAGTTCTAGTACATGACTAGTACTCACTTCATGTTTTGATTTCATTGTCTCTTTTATATGTTTTCCTTTAATACATGTTTCACATAATTGAAAATTATGTAAGTCTAACTTAGGCATTCCTCTAATTAGATTCTTCTTAGATAATCTTTCTATTGTTGAAACTCCTATATGGCCTAGTCGTCTATGCCATAAGTTCACATCTAAGTCATGTGATACTAAACACTTAATCCTAGCATTTAATATGTTATTTAGTGATAGTGTGTAAATGTTACCATCCCTATTTCCTTTTAGTACAATTTCTCATTTTTCATTTATTATATCACAACAATTAGGAAGAAAAGAGACATGATAACCAGAATCTATAAGTTGCGAAATACTTAATAAATTGTAAGAAAGATTGCTTACTAACAACACATTTCGTATTTGAAATGTGTTAGGGTCCCCAATTGTTCCTTTTCCAATAACCTTGCCTTGGTTGTTGTCACCGAATGTCACCTTTCCTCCATTATCGATTTGTTCCAGTTCGGTGAATAGTTTGGGGTTGCCCATCATGTGCCTTGAACACCCGCTATCTAAAAACCATTTGGTTTTTAGATTCTTTGACTTTGTCTCCTTGCATTCCTTGCGTTTATCCTACAATGAAGACAAAGTTTTAGGTACCCTTTATTTGGGTCCTTGAATGTTAGGGGCACTATTCTTGTTTAGATATCCCTTAGGTATCCAAACTTGAATATACCTTTTAGGCACATTTTTAGCATTGTTATAATTTGGAAAATAAGAAGAATTAGTATATACATGATTATTCCACATAAGTGAAGATACATTGTTATACATATTGTGCCATGGTTGATAATCATTATAGGATGACCGAATTTTATAATGTGCATAAGGCATGCGATTTTGTTTCTTATATGGCGCTATATAAGTGTGTTTGTAGGCATTTCTATAAGACTTATAAGAGTGTTTCCTATATTTAGGTTCATAATAAGTTGTATGCATTTTATTCGGTCTAGTTGCATTTGTATACATGTAGGCATAATTTCTAGATTGTCTAGATGCAAAGTTTGGCCTAGATGTATAGTTATGTGTGTGTGTTTTTATGGGTGCATGCTGCATTTTTATCTTTGAATAAGAAGAAGAAGGAGTAGAAGAAGATTTAGCAGACAAGTTTGTTTTTATAACTTTATAAGGTTGTTTCGTAGTTGATGATACAAACTTAGTCTTTTTATCTAATTTTTCATCTTCTTCTTTATATCCCAATCCAGTTTTATCATTTCCATACTTTTGTGATGATATAAGTGTATCTAACATATTTGCACCAGATTTAAATTGTTCTATCATTTTTTCTAAGGTAAATTTAGAAGACTTCAGTTGTACTATTTCATTTTCACAACTTTCTAACTTGGATTTTAATATTTTATTTTCCATTTGTAACTTTTGTTCATCTTTCCTATATGATTCAATTTTATTCTCTAAAGAATCAAGAGTATTAGTAGACTCTTGTTTAAGAGATTCTAGTTGATCGGAGAATTCCAAGTTAGACGTCTTCAACTTGTCATTTTCTTCAACTAGTTTCTTCTTTTCTTTAGAGAGCCTCTTACAGTGAGCATGCATTCTTAAGAATTCTTCATACATTTCATCAAATGTCATGTCACTATCGGAATCACTATCAGAAGAAGAACATACCTCGTTGGATACGAAGCAGACTTGAGCTTCCTCAGTTTCGGATTCTGAGTCGGATGAGTCGCTCCATGTGCTCACCTTCATTGCTCGTTTCCCTTTTCTTGCCTTAGACTCTTTTGCCTTTGTCGTTTGAGCCTCCTTATCCTTGGCTTGTTTATTATTGTTGTTATTGTTATTATTTTTCTTCGTGGGACAGTCATATGAAATATGTCCTTTTGACCGCATTCATAACACTTTAATTCTTTATTATACCATTTGTTTGTGTTATTCTTCCTAGGTTGAGAAGAAGAAGAAGAAAAGGAAGAATTACGTTGTCTATTCCTATTTGGACGTTTGAAAAACTTTCTAAGTTTTCTAGCTATCAAAATCAAGTCATCATCTAATTCAGTATCACTATTACTATCATCGTTACTAGCATGTGTTTCGATTGTTTTGAAAGCTATTGACTTACCGGATGACTTAGACGATTCAGACTTTCGTTGGTTTAATTTAACGTCGTAAACTTTAAGAGACCCGATCAATTCATCCATCTTAGTGATTGACTTTGTCTCCTCGATTGCAGTCACCTTTGGATCCCATTCAGCAGGGAGGCTTCGTAACACCTTTTGAACCTTTTCACTGTTCGAAAATGACTTTCCTAAAGCTCAAGGGCATTGAAAATATTAGTAATCCTCAAATCCATAGATGTTATGGATTCGTTTGGCAACATTTTGAAAGTCTCTAATTCAGTCATAAGCATGTTTATTTTTGACTCTTTAACACCACTAGTACCTTCATGCTTTAATACAAGTGATTTCCACATGTCGTGTGCGCTTGTGTAATTTGACACATATCCTGCTTCAGAAGTTGTAAGTCCATTCAAAAGTAATTGCATAGCTTTAGCATTCATGGACATTTTCTTTTTATCATCTGATGACCATTCACTTTTACATTTCTCTACTTCTTGTGTAACTTCATTAACTTTTTCAATTTTCGTTGGAATGTACGGCCCATCTTCAACTATAGACCATAAATCAATGTCTATAGCCATTAAGAATAGCCTCATCCTCAGTTTCCAATGAACAAAATTATTACCGTCAAAAAGAGGAGGGCGTTGGGTAGACATACCTTCCATTTCACCTTTGTGAGAAACAATAGCCATAGTATGTACCTTGGATTTGAGACAAGTAATATATAGTGAATCGTTGTTTCTTGGCCTTGTATGGTGTTGAATCTTGCTTCTTTTTAGTGGTGTTGGTCTGGCTCTGATACCAAATGTTGGACCGTGCACCTGCAATAAACACCACTAGAGGGGGGGGGGGTGAATAGTGGTTAGCGGAAATTACACTACAACCTTTTGTTAAAATCCCCTTTGAAAACAGAATCTGAAACCACCTCAGATTCAGAACCCGTTTTTCAAAAATTCACAAATAATTGTACACAATTCCAAAAATTATGAAACTTTCCAGAATGTAACTTCAACGAGTTAACAAGACTCTATCCAAAAATCAGACAAACATAAGATCGTTTGACCCTTCAAATAAATAAAAAGATTCAGATGGTCAATCTGGACAGAATTGGACAGAATGTTGCTGATTTTGCAAAACGTGTTTCTCTTTGAATACTCAATCAAAAAGGTTGATCTTTATATCAAAACACTCCTTAGGATGTGTAGATGAAGTTTCAAAAAGGCCCTGACCTTAACCAACTCTCGAAAAATACAGAATTTAAGTTTTCTCAAAACTGGTCAGATTGCAGCCAGATTGGAGCAGTTATCTTGCAAAGACTGAAAGACTAACTTTCCCTTGCTCAAATCAAATGATTCTTGTTGCAAATGAAAGCTAACAGTCTGAAGTATAACTCCACCAAAAATCACGAATTTTGAAAATGTTTAGCTATTTTTTCAAATTGTGAGAAGTGGTGTGAAAACTGCAGTCAAAAACGGGCAGAAAATAGAAATAAAGAAACAAGAGAAGAACACCAAGAATTTATCCTGGTTCGGTCAATGTGACCTACTCCAGTCCCAAGGAACACCTTTCCTTGGATTTCACTATGGTATGAACCAAATTACAGCAAGAACCAAGCTTGATCCTTGGGTTAAACACCAACCCTATTCAAGACTTGGATGAACACCTTTATGCAACTCTTGGTTGCAACACCTCTATCACCTATTGATGTAGCCTTATAGATTTGGCTAATCAATCTTACAAATAAGACACAAGAAGGTGTGTATAGTGTAGCTGGACAACAACTAGAAATGGAACACCTTAGCTACACAAAGTATGAACGAAAATATGAGAAGAGAATAGCAAGACAACAATCTTCAATTTTTGCTTTCAAGTATGTGTCTTCTCTTCTTCACCTTGCCTCCTATTTATAGTGTGAATGGATGGCATATTCTCTTCAACTTTTAGACCATGTGATGGCTGAGAATTTTGAAATAAAGCACCTCCATAATCATCTCCAACAACCTTGTCTCCATTAACTTCAAATTTGAAATTTCAAGTTGACAACTTTTGCCAATTAGCTTGTTTTTGGTTTGTCTTCTTGTCTCCAACTCATAAAATGAGAAAAACATCATCTCCACCTGTATAATCACGTTTTGGAGGCTGTGTATATGTATACCAACTCAGATTTTTGAGGAGAAATCAACAAATAATAGTTGACAAGGTTATGTCAACATATAATATCAAAATTCTCATTTTTCCTTGACATATTGTGATGAATCTTGCACCAAGGACACCTTGTAATCTCTTAAAGATGATGATTAAGAACCTCCAATAACATATATATAAGAGTCTTCAAGAGAAAATAGAACGTGACATCGAATACCGTCACATATCCCACCACCGTCGATAAAATCATCAAATGAGAGAATAAAATAGAAAACCACCAAATAATCTTCAAGAATATATTAAATGAACTCCAGAATGAATATAATAAGATACTCAAGAGATTCCTTGAGTAAAAATACCGAGACTGTCTTCGGGAGTAAAATCACCAAAATGCCCCTAGTGAGATAAAACTCCAGAAATGACCCCGATGGTCAGAATTAAATATAATAACACCTTCTTGATAATAAATAAGATGATAATATCTTCTTTGAATCATATTCACCATATCGAGTACCTACAAAACTCAAAATACCACTTTTGTCCTTTTTGGTAAGTTGTAGAAACTTCGAGGGCATATTAGTCACAAGATATTATCATCATAAAAATCACATAATCACAACATGATAAACATATATAAATCATGTAAAAATAAAAACAACTATTTTATCACATTTTAGAAAAATATTTCTAACAACCCTAGACATCGTGTCATTTTTCTTCACTTATTCAACTCTTTCATTTATAACACCATATGTGACATTTTTAAGTATTCATCACTTAAAATCATGACTTTGAAAATTATCCAAACATATTTCTCAACATAAGATTCTCTAGGGTGGCGTTGGAGGATCAAATCAATCCATAGAGTGGCTAAAGGCTATTTGCAAATTGTCAAGACTTGGGAATTGACTTGAAGACATGGTGGAGGCTCCAAAACATGGTGAACACCTCCTATAAATGGATGAAGCTCAGATGAGGCAAAAGCACACTTTCACTATCATCTTTATTCTTCATTGTTGTATATTTCTTTCATATGTGTAAAAGTGCTTAAAGCTTGTTAAGCCTTGATAGATAGTGAGTATAACATAAGAGGAACCATAAATATTTGATCTTTTGCCTGTGTTTAGACTAGTCAGAAAGTGCGATCCCAATTACTTCATTTAACCTACTGTGAGAAAGTTTTTGAGAGAACTTTGTTGAAGTTGTGAGGAAGCAAGAAGTTGTTCTTGCTTAGAGCAGAAGTTGTTGTAGTTGCACAAAGGTGTTTTGTGCAAGATGTTGTTATTGTGTTTGCTTACACTAAGTTGTTAGTGTAAGTATTGCTACGGTTGTTCTTATTAGCTTTAATAAGAAGAGTAGTTGTTGAAAATCCACTTTGGCAACAAAGTGGTAATGTAGTAGAATCATTTACAATTCGAACGACTCTATATCCGGTGTACTCATTCATTGTCTCTCATCTCCCATTCTTGCTTTGATTTTGAATTCCATTAGAGTCGAGCCAAACAAGAAAATTCTACAAAATTGTCCAACACTCTATTCATCCCCCCTCTAGAATGCGTTATGGACCTAACAATTGGTTTCAAAGACTAACCATGACTGCTTGGACAATCTTTGCAAGTAGCAAGGTTAAAGATCATAGCAATGGCAACCTCTTCATCCTACACCTCAACTTCCAAACCAACTGCACTATTCTCAGGATCAAACACTAAAGCACCTATATTTGATGCCCAAAATTATTCTTTGTAGAACTTTCGAATGATCAATCATTTGAAAGACTGTGGATTTGATATATTGAGAGCCGTTGTCAAAGGAATCAAAGTTCCTACGATTACCAACTCAAAAGGAAAATCAATGTTTAAAGATAAGGAGACTACGCCGAAGAAGAAAAGATAAACTTCGCCATCAATGGCAAATCATTCGATATTCTTTCAAGTGCTCTTACCACCATTGAGCTCATAAGACTTCAAGGTCTTGAAACAGCCCATGAAGCATGAAAAAGGCTGAAAATGATATACAAAAGGGCTGAGCAAGTAAGAATGGCTAAAAAACTAATGCTCATGAAGGAAGATGAAATGTTCGGGATGAAGAATGGTGAAAAGATTGAGGAGACAATCGACCGATTCACTCGAATAGTTAATCAACTTTCTATGATGGACAAGAAAATCTCAAATAAAGACCTTGTCTCAAAAATCCTCAACTCATTGCCAAGAGAATAGACACCCAAAGTCACCGCCATCACCGAATCTAAGAATCTCAAGACTCTTACCCTTGATGGACTATCTGGTAATCTTCTTACTCATGAAATTATTACCGATGAGCAAAATAGGATGAACCCTATCAAACCCACACAAGCATTACACAAAGGATTGGTGGTAGAGTCCGATGAATCGGATGATGAAGTTTCTCTTCTAGTGAGAAAATTTAGAAGAATGGCTTCAAGAACAAGACCCAAGCAAGGAAGTTTTTCAAGAGACCACTCAAGGAAAAAGAAGCAAGTGAAAATTGCTATAGTGTGGTCGACCCAGTTACTTCATTGTCAATTGCCACATCAAGGAGCCACAAAAGCAAGAAAAGAAGGTCTTTCCTCAAAAGAAAAAAGCGCTAAATGCGGAGGTAACCATATGGGATGATCTCCTCTCCGAATCGGAAGAAGAAGAAAGTGAAGACAAGGATGTTGGACTTGTTGCAATAGTTGAGAATACAAAAGCACAACATACTTGTCTCATGGAAATCAAGAATGACTTTGAGGTAAACTCTAACTCTTCAAATTTACAAGATGAAATAGGAGAGTTGCAAGATGAGTTTGAAAAACTGAATTTAAAATATAAACACTTGAAGAAATAATTTAAAAAATGCATATTAGAAAACAAGATCTTGCATGATAAGAATATTTTGATGTATCAATATCATGACGTCATACTCACCATGCATAAAATCGTAGTTCTTGAAAATGTGGAAATTAGGAAAGAATGTGAGAAATTGAGAATAGACTCGCAAAAACTAACCAATGGTAAAAATAATATAGACAAATTACTTGGAAATCGAAGGATCGGAAATGATAAATCCGGTTCATGATTTAATTCATCACATTCTTCTATTAAGCCCAAAGCATTAAAGAAAAAGCCAAATAAGAGAAAAACACAATATGGCTCATCATCTTATAAACCAAGACGTGTACCCACTTGTTTTCATTGTAACAAAGTAGGACATGTGAAAAATGCATGTAGAGCTGGATTTGATAGTATGTATCTTTGGAAGCCTAAGGGTCAACAAGCTTACCCTAAAGGGCCCAACCATCAAAGGGTACCAATGCATAAATTTCTTGATTTTGTAGGCTCTCAAGATAAATGGAGTAGCTAAAGAAGAAGGAACCAAATGACTTATGGACAGCGGATGTTCAACACACATGACCGGAGACAAAAGCTTGTTCACCAAGCTCAAGCTCCAAGATGGTGTAACGGTGCATTTTGGCAATAGGAGAGCCAAAATCCTTGGACATGGAGAAATTGGTAACTCTTCTTTCACTATTAATAATGTATTATATATAGAACAGCTTAAGTATAATTTGATAAGTGTTAGCCAACTATGTGATGCTAATTTTCAAGTTGAATTTGTGAAAAGAAAATGCATTGTGAAAAAGAATGATAAAATTGTTTTTGAGGCTATAAGGGAAAATGATGTTTATAAATTTAGCACACATGATTTGATATCACAAAATGTTTCTTGCCTAGTTGCCAAAAATAATTTGACTCAACTATGGCATAGACAACTTGGACATATTAGTTTCAAAAATTTCAAAGAGATTTTCAAAAATGAAAAGGTCCAAGGTCTTCCAAAATTGAATTTTGAAAACCATAGATTATGTGACACTTGTCAAAAGGCAAATCTTGTGAAAGCAAGCTTTAAGCCCAAAAGTGAAATATCCACCACCAAACCTCTACAATTGATTTATAGGATTTGTATAGGGATATTGGTATGACAAGTCTAGATGGAAAACATTACACCTTTGTGGTGGTAGACGACTTCTCTAGGTACACTTGTGTCATGTTTTTAGCAAAAAAGAATGATGCATGCCAAGAGTTTATAAAACTTTGTAGGAGATTAGGAAATCAAAAAGAAGACACGATTAAGGAAATTAGAAGTGATAGAGGTGGTGAGTTTGATGGTGAGTTCAAGAATTTTGTGTATCCAAAGGGTATGGACACAATTTCTCGGCTCCAAGAACTCCTCAACAAAATAGTGTTGCGGAAAGAAAAAATAGAACACTTCAAGAAATGAGTAGAGCCATGCTTAATGAATTTGAGCTACCAAAGTATTTTTGGTCTGAAGCGGTAAATACCGGTTGTCATGTAATAAATAGAGTTTACTTGAGATCATCTCTCAAAAAGACTCCTTATGAGCTTTGGAAAAGTAGAGTACCAAATATTGGTTATTTCAAGATATTTGGTTGTAAGTGTTTTATACTTAACACCAAAGATAACATGGATAAACTCGATTTCAAATCGGATGAAGGAATCTTTATGGGATATGCTCTAAATAGTAAGGCTTTTAGAGTATATAACAAAAGAAGTATGAAAGTTGAAGAATCAATTCATCTTAAGTTTAGTGAACTTCTTAAGGATGAACCATTCATAAATAATGATGATGATGAAGAAATAATTGAAGTGAATCATATAGAAAAATTTGAGAATCCAAAAGAAAATATTGGTATTGATCTTAGGATTGGTCCACTTGAAAATGAACCTAAGATTGAAGGTGAAGAAGTGAGAGGAGACACTTCAAATTTACCGGATTCATATAAATATAAGAAATACCATCCAAGAGAGTTGATATTAGGAGAAACAAGTCAAGGCATATTGACTAGAAGAAAATTCAATGAAAATGCTTTCACTTCACAGGTTGAGACTAAAAATATAAAAGATGCTATAAATGATGAAGATTAGATATTAGCCATGCAAGAAGAATTAAATCAATTTGAAAAAAGTGATGTTTGGGAACTAGTGGCTAAACCGAGTGATCACCCCATAATTGGCACTAAATGGGTATTTAGAAATAAAATAGATGATAAAGGAAACATTGTAGAAATAAGGGGGTTTGAGTGATTTCAAAATAAGTGACTTAAATGCATGATATATATAAACGTGTACATGTATGCATGATACTTTGCCATTACTTGCCTTATTTAACTTATATATAATGTTGCCGTACTAACGAGCCATGAAGCGTTAAAGCTTACATCATATGGCAAGCATTTGTTGTGTTTATACTATTTTCAGGTGCCACCATTAATGAACTAAACTAGTTCATTAAGTGAAGTACTTAGTTTATTAAACTAAGTAGTTCATTAAAGGAAGCCACATTTGGAAAAGGCACAAAGGCAACAAAGCTAAGGAAGGAAAGTTTTGTCCTCCTCCACTTCTTAAATACACACGCCTATATACATATACACTACATATATTTTCAGATTTTTTAAAAAAGGCACATACACATGTATTCCAACGTACTACCAGCACGTTATATATTTTACGTACGTACGTTAACGTCACACCACTATACTTAACTCATATTTATGAGTATATTCAGGTCTTATATCATATGATATAAGATATGGTGATGACAAATTAAATACGACACGATAAAAGGTTCTAAACCGAAATTTGTCGTATCGGGCGAATACCGAAACTTCGCCAATGTGTCACGTACTTGCCATAAATAAATGGCCAGCCCCTATACTTCAAAAATTGATGAAAATTTCGTGCACATGACAGAAAATTCAACCAAAAATATTTTCCATGTTGGCACACACAAATTACTCCACATTAAGGCCAAAATGTGAAGATTCCAAGTTTAATTTTGTCACATGCTAATGGTACCACTTTAGACCAGCCAAGTGCTGAGATTTAAAGTATATATTATATATATTATGTATAACATAATATATATAACATGTGCTAAATTTGGAATTTAAATTAGAGAAAAATCGGGTAATCGATAAATATCGAAAATTCGGTTTTCTACGCACACAACACATGGAACGTTTTTGGTGCGTCATGTGACACGTATCTAGACACTTTTTACATATGATATGCATCTTAAAGTGTTCTAGAAAATTAAATTAAGGGCTGATTGGAATATAACATGTGTGTATTATTAAATGTGCACTATTTTACAAAGTTAGCAAAAATAAATTTCAGCACATACACAAGCATTTCCAACGCCACCTACAGCTGAGATGGAGCTTATTTGGAGCCTTGTTGGCATATTGATTGGTCAAGGATCAATCATACAATGTTGGTGAATTGAAGAGAGAAGCTACAAATGGTAAGAATTCAAAATTTGTCTCTCTTATATCACATGCTGAAAATTTCAGCATGCTAAATAGTGCTGGCCGATTTTATGACATTAAGATGGTATATTTCATCATCTTTTATTGTGTGATTGATTGGAAGAAGAAATGGAAATGATTTGAATATTATTTGAATTAATAAAATGTGATATTTTACATATCACACATGCTGAAAAATTTTTCAGCATGTGTGAAGACATGGTGGCCGAATTTGAGAGCATAAAGATGTCCATATTCATTTTTCATGTGATAATAATATTTACCATTAATTTGTGATTCATTTTAATGATAAAAATCAAAGAAAAATGGTAATGATTTGAACTTTATTCCCATGTGTCACATGCTGAATTTTCAGCATGGCAATAAGACATTATGGCCGATTTTTTTCTCTAGCAAGGAAGGATTTGATGTCTTGCAATTTATGTGATATATCTTATGATTTATGGAAGTTATTTTGTGATGATTTTGGCACATGTTTAAGTGTAATTCTCAGATTTTTTCCAAGTCATCAATGATGACAACATTCATCCAATGAGAAGGTGCCAAGTAAGCGAAGACTAAATGATCATCCAATAAGAAGATGCCAAGTAAGCAAGACATTGTCACGATGATGTCTTACACTCTCTCAAGGACTTAAAAGATAATTTTCAAGAGGGGGAGACACACCAAGGGGGACGGCTGGAGCATGTTAAAAGGAAAGAGAAGAGAGCAAACAAAACAAGAACAAGCATTGCAATTCAAAGTATCAAAAAGCCTAGCTCTTCCTCTTCTACATCTTCTTTCTTTCTCTATTCTTGTAAAGCCTATTGTATTCATTTCTTTCAATCTTGAATAGGCTTGATATAGACCACCACTCATTATATATCTTTATAAAAGATTGATCAAGGTGTGATCAATCTTCATTCTTGCAAGGTGGTGGTGTTCGTGCAAATTGTATTCGCTATACAAGGTTTGTAAAGGGTTGGAGTTAGGTGTAACTCTATCAACCCTGTGGTAAGGTGTAGTGCGTGTGTGTGATTAGTGTGAACCAAGGAAGGTGTTCCTTGAAGACTGGAGTAGGTTGTTTATAACCGAACCAGTATAAAATTCTTGGTGCCATTTACTTTCTGCATTTACTTTTCAGTTACTGCACTGATTATCCTTCTTGTTCGCATTCGTAAAATAGTTAACGAATTTCAAAAATCACAAAATTTCCAGAAATATACTCACACGTTTTAGGGTTAATTTGACACAAGTTTCAACCCTTTTGGATAAGTATAAGTCAATCAAACATCAAAAGTTCTGAGACTAGTGCAGTCTGATTTTCAGACTTGCAAAGGTTGAGACTTTGGTTGTAGTTGACCTACTTCCCAAAAGCATTTTCCAAAACTGTTTCAACCCACTTAAATATAGTATATAAGGAGTTAGTGGTCAAATTCTCAGAGCATTTGGACGTTCACACAAATAGGAATAAATATTTCAAAACCATCTACTGTTTCTGGCAGATTCGAGCAATCTGAGTACCAACGGTTTTTGAAGGGGTTAAAGGTTGAATTTTAATTTGACATTTTTAGGGGACCCTCATAACATCTGAGGCTAAGTTCTCACAAAATTTCATAATTTTTGGAGACCTATAACCTGGTTTTCAAAACGTTTTAAAACTGGTCCTGAAAACAGAATCTGTTTTCAGAAGTTGAATTGTTCAAGTTTAAAGAAATTTTAAAAACCACACTTTCTGCACCATCTATTCAACCCCCCCTTTCTAGTGGTGCCTTGCAGATCCTACAAACATCACTAGAAACAAAGCTAGATTAGTAGTTCAAGAATATAGACAAGAAGAAGGTATAGACTATGATTAGACTTTTGCCCCCGTAGCTAGGTTACAAGCTATTAGGATGCTATTAGCATGTGCATGCTATAAGGATTTCAAACTATGTCAAATGGATGTGAAATTCGCCTTCTTGAATGGAATAATTCAAGAAGAAGTGTATGTAGCTCAACCACCGGGGTTTGAAAATCATGATTATCCAAATCATGTATTTAAACTCAAAAAGGCCCTTTATGGACTTAAACAAGCTCCTAGGGCATGGTATGAAAGATTAAATAACTTCCTACTTGAAAATGAGTTTTCAAGAGGAAAAGTCGTCACTACTCTTTTTATTAAAGAACATGGAAACCATCAATTGCTTGTTCAAATTTATGTGAATGATATTATATTTGGTGCTACTAATGATTCTCTTTGTGAACATTTTGCTAAATTGATGGAAGGAGAATTTAAGATGAGCATGATGGTGAGCTAAATTACTTTCTTGGACATCAAATCAAGCAAACTCAAGATGGAGTATACATATCTCAAACAAAGTACACAAAGGATTTACTCAAGAAATAGATGTTTGAGGATGGAAAGAGTGTAAGCACACCAATGAGAACAAGTACAACGCTTGACAAAGATGAAAAAGGAAAGTCGGTTGAAGTAACCAAATGTATGGGTATGATTGGTGGTCTACTTTATTTAACCGCTAGTAGACTGGATATTTTGCATGTTGTGTGTTTATGTGCTAGATTTCAAAGTATGCCTAAAGAATCGCATCTAGTTGCCATTAAACATATCTTTAGGTATTTGAATCTTCGAATTTTGGGTTATTTTATCCCAAAAATGGTTGATTTGATTTAAGAGGGTATAAAGACTCCGACTACGCCGGAAACCTAGTCGATAGAAAAAGCACCTCTGGGACTTGGCAATTCCTTGGGGATTGCTTGATTTCTTGGTTCTCCAAGAAACAAAATAGTGTGTCACTTTCAACGGCGGAATCCGAATATGTATCATCCGCTTCATGTTGTGCACAATTACTTTGGATAATCAACATCTTAAATGATTACAATGTTAAGTTTGACAAAGTCCCCATCTTATGTGACAACACATCAGCCACAAGTATATCACAAAACCCGGTACACCATAGTAGGACCAAACATATTGAAGTGAGACATCACTTTATAAGGGATTGTATTCAAAAAAGGGTTGGTATGTATTGAATTTGTTCCAACCAATGACCAACTAGCGGATATCTTTACCAAACTCGTTCATGTTGAGACATTTGAGTCTATTAGAACAAGATTAGGGATGATAATCAATGTTTAGAGGATCAAAATTAAAAATTTCAAAAAGAAGTATACATGGATCAATCCATGTCTTAAAATGAGAGATCCATGTATGTCGATCGCTGACATCGATCGATCTATGTACATTGATCTCTAACGTCGATCGATCCACGTGATCGATTTCAGCAGTGTAACTTTTGTCAAAAAACGCGATTTCCTTCATTTACATTTCACAAAATTGAACGAATCCCTCACATTTATCAGTGCTCTCTCTTTCAAAATTCATTCCACCTTAGATTTTCACTATACAATCCAAATTTCATCCAATCTACACTTGATTCTTGCTGCCATCATCAAATCTCTCTATTCTACCGTAGAAAATCATCATTCTCAAGCCCTAATTTTCTTCAAAATGGCAACAAGGAGTAAGAAAACCACAAAACGGCAAGGACCACTCAAGGTGAAGAAGAAGGGTCAAACAACTCTTCCCAAGGACAATCTTCTCAGCCCTAAGCAAGAACTCAACCAAGGAGGAAGCAATCCATGGACTTTAGTCAAGCCAATGTCTTGGCCGAATTATGGAGTGGCTTAAACTTCTCAAATTTTCTATTGATCAAGACTAGAGAAGCCAAACATGCCTTAAAGGAACCATATCCACCAGGTAATGTTAGGTACATTACTAGACACTCCCAAAGTTTGTATGATAAGTGGGAGAGATGAACGAGCAACTATTCATCTTAAATTGCTTCGAATCAATGACATTATAAGCAATAATGAGTTGAGTCCTATCATTGAATGGTTGGATGTCCATCAATGGAGGAGTATTTGGCTTGAAAGGGAGATGGACAAAATGTCCACTAGGCACACTAGGCTTTTCTTCGCAAACCTATGGGTTTAATATATTAATGATCTCCCGTTAGCATTACACACAATCATTCATGATACTTACATTGAATGGGATGTTGGAACCATTTGTGAATTAATTAGAGTACCAAATGAGGTGTAACTTGAGTTTGATGTGTGGAAGTGGGATATGGTGCGATGGAAAGTCACTGAAGACGAAGTAAAGACGTTCTTAGGATATCACCTAACCACGAACAACAATGACATGTTCTTAGTATACCGAACCCTACTTGCCATAGTTACTTTTTGTATCAATGGTAAGTCCGCTAAAGGGCCTAGCAACTTAGACTTCTACATTGCCTTCCGCATAGCAAACCAAGAGAGAATAAACTTTGGAAAGCTTTTCATGACAAACGTGATAGAGGCTGCAACAAATCAAAACAAAGCACTCCCGTATAGTAATCTCATTTATCAGATGTTAGTGAAGTCGGGAATATATGTGGATGATATGGATCTTGACCAAATCACACATGAGGATTATTATGATAAGGTCAACATCCAACAAGTGCTCAAGACTAGGAAAGAAACTATGAAGGGACATGAACAAGAAGAAGAAGCGAGTGAAGAGGCGGGTGATCCAGAAGAAGCACAAATTCCCATGCCCGATACCCAAGAAGTACCTAGTAGCTTGAGCTCAAATGTTCCGAAACTTCAAGCTCAAGTTACTACCCTTCAACAGGAGGTCGGTGATCTACGAGGCAAGGTGACGATGCACGGGTCAAGATTTGCCAAGCTCAAAGCAAATATGAAGGCGTGCATCCGTGGAATAACGTTTTCATCTGATGAAGACTAGGCTTCTTATTCGTCATTTATTCCCCGTTTATCCCCATTTCCCATTTTTAGATTCTACCTTGGATATCTTATCGGCTTATGTATTTACTAAACTTTGCTATGTTTCAAAGTTTTGATGACTGTTTTATATGCTTTCAAAAAGGGGGAGAAGTGTATACTTTCTTGTTTGATAGTGTATACTTGCTTGCTTGATATTGATCTTGATGGTTATACTTCTTGCTTGATATTAGTGTAAAAATGAGAATTTTGGTATGCTTGGCACATATGTTAAATGTTGGCCCGTGCACCTGCAGTAAATACCACTAGAGGGGAGGTGAATAGTGGTTATCAAAGATTACACTACTACCCTTTAACAAAATCCCCTTTGAAAACAGAATTTGAGACCCCTCAGATTCAGTACCCGTTTTTGTAAAATTCAAAAATCAATGTACATAACTCCAAAAATTATGAAAATTTTCAGAATGTAACTTGAATATCTTGTAAAGATTTTTTCCAAAAATTAGATACAAATAAGATTGTTTGACCCTTCAAACAAATAAAAAGATTTAGATGGTCAATCTAGAATCGGACAGAATGTTGTTGAAATTTGAAAACATGTTTCTCTTTGAATACTCAACCAAAAATGTCTTTATGTAAAAACACTCCTTAGGATGTCTAGTTTATGTTTCCAAAAGTCCCTGACCTTAAACAATTCTTGATGAGAACAGAATTCAAGTTTTCTTAAAACTGGTCAGATTGTAGCCAGATTGGAGCAGTTATCTTGCAACGACTGAAAGACAAACTTTCCCTTGCTCAAATCAAGTCCTTCTTGTCGAAAATGAAAGCTAACAGTCTGAAGTATAACTCCACCAAAAATCATGAATTTTGAAAGTGTTTGGACAACCCTATTCAAGACTTGATCCTTGGGTTAAACACCAACCCTATTCAAGATTTGGATGAACACCTCTATGCAACTCTTGGTTGCAACATCTCTATCACCTATTAGTGTAGCCTTATAAACTTGGCTAACTAATCTTACAAATATAACCCAAGAAGGCGTGTATATGTAGCTTAACAACAACAAGAAATAAAACATCTTAGCTACTAAAAGAAAGAATCAAGAAGAAGAGAATAGTAAGAACGATCTTCAAGTTTGCTTGAAAGTTATGTGTTCTCTTCTTCACATTTGCCTTCTATTTATAGGTGAAATGAGCCTTGAAGATAAGAACTCCAACGTGTCCCCATCTTCATCATCAATGCTTAATTGTGTTCACACCATCGTTTGGCCATACAAACACCTTGTACACTTGGCAAAATGAAACAACACAATTGGTCCACCTTTGTACACATATTGGCCGATTTTTAGTCTTGAAAAGTGACTTGGAATTTGCTTGAAAAATGAAGATAATACCGAAGGATAATACCACTAACAAAACCTCAACTCCTTGGCAAGATAATAGGCATGTGATGGCTGAAAATTTTGAACAATTCATCCCTTTTCTACCATGTAGCCGTTGGCTACATTTTCAAATGTTTCCAAGTTGGTAATTTTGCCAACTAGCTTCTTTTTGGTTGGTCCACGTGTCACCAAGTCATAAAATGAGTACACCATTATTTCCACATGTATATACACGTTTTTGAGGCTGTATATATGAAGAAGAAATCAATAAATAATAGTTGACAAGATTATGTCAACATATAATATCCAAATTCCCACAATTTCTCTTTATATGTTGTGATGAATTCCTCATCAAGAACACCTTTAAATTCTCTGAAAAATGATGATTAAGACTTTCCAATAACATATATAAGAAGTTCTTCAAGAAAAAAAATAGAATGTAACATCACAACCCGTCACATATCCCGCTACTGCCGGTAATATCATCAAATGAGAAAAATAATAGAAAACCACC
This sequence comes from Eustoma russellianum, assembly GCA_036186865.1. Taxonomy (NCBI): domain Eukaryota; kingdom Viridiplantae; phylum Streptophyta; class Magnoliopsida; order Gentianales; family Gentianaceae; genus Eustoma; species Eustoma russellianum. Next base: position 9,159,651 of record AP025046.1, read on the forward strand.
AAATAATATTCAATATAATCATAAATCATCTCCAGGATTGATATAATAAGATTCAAAAGATATTCCTTGAGTAAAAATACCGAAACTGCCTTCAGGGATAAAATGACCAAAATACCCCTGGTGAGAGAAAACTCTAGAAATGACCTGGATGGTCAGAAGTAGATATAATAACACCTTTGTGATGATAAATGAGATATGAATGTGTCCTCAAAATATTGTCACCATGTCAAGTCTCTACACAACTCAAAATACCAATTTTGCCCTTTTTGGTAAGTTGTAGAAACTTCCAAGGCATGTTAGTCACAAGACATTTATAATCATCAAAAACACATAATATCAACATGATAAACATATATAAATCATGTACAAATGAAAACAGTTATTTTATCACATTTTAGAAAAATGTTTCTAAAAACCCTAGACATCGATCGATCGAAGTGAGAGTTCGATGTACATCGATAGATCGATATGTCTCAGGTTTAGAGATTGATGTCTCACAATAAGGTGTTGGTTTTTCTCTGCTTTACATGGATCGATCGATGTGAGGGTTTGATGTACATCAATCGATCGAAGTGCAACAACCTGAGAGATCGATGTCATTTTTCTTCACTTTCAACTTTTAATTATTTATGACACCATGTGTGACATTTTTAAGTATTCAACACTTAAAAGAATGACCTTGAAAATTATCCAAACATATTTCTCAAAATTCTTTCCCTTTTATATGATTTTAAAAATAACCCTACATGATTTTAATGTCACAACACTTTACCAATCGTTTATCACATATTTATCAATTGAATTATTTTGAAAACCCCACCAATTACCAATTGTTTTCAAATTTCCAAATCTCATGTCTTTAACATATGTGCTCATATGCTCCCCCTCAACTTATACTCTCCCCCTTAACCTATGCTCAAAACTTATACCAATTGAAACTTAACATATTATTTAATTCAAATCCAAATCATGACTTACCAACTAAAATCATGTTCTTATTCTACCTCCCCCTTTATTTTGCAAATCATGCAAAAGATAGATTTATGCAATTGTATCGTAAGTCATCGTACCTAACTTGGCTTGTAAAGTTTCAAAAGTGGCTTGATTAAGGGGTTTGGTGAAGATGTTGTTGAAAAATATGTTTGGATAATTTTCAAAATTATGATTTTAAGTGTTAAATGTCACACATGATAGTATACAGAACAAGAAGTTGAAATATATCAAATAAGTGAAGAAAAATGACATCGATTTCTCATAAGGGGCAAATTGATTGATGTTTAGGATTTTAGAAATATTTTTTAAAATATGATAAAATGGTTTTTTTCATTTTTACATGGTTTATATATTTTTATTATGTTTTGATTATGTGATTTTTATGATTAAAATGTCTTGTGGCTAATATGCCCTGTAAGTTTTTACGACTTACCAAAAAAGGGCAAAATTGGTATTTTGAGTTTTGTAGGTACTAGACATGGTGAATATAATTCAAGGATCTATTCTGATATTGTTTATTATCACGAAGGTGTTATTATATTTAATTCTGATCATCGGGGTCATTTTTGGAGTTTTCTCTCAACATGGGTATTTTGGTCATTTTACCCTCGAAGACAGTTTCGGTATTTTTACTCAAGGAATCTCTTGAGTAACTTATTATCTTTATTCTGGAGTTTATTTATGATATTCTTGAAGATTATTTGGTGGTTTTCTATTGTATTTCTTTATTTGGTGATATTATCCACATCGGCGATATATGTGACGGTTTTTGTGTCACATTCTATTTTCTTGTTGAAGACTCTTATGTATATGTTATTGGAGAGTCTTATTCATCATCTTACAGAGATGATAAGGTGTCCTTAGTGCAAAATTCATCACAACATATAAAAAAGAAAAAGTTGGAATTTCGGATTATATGTTGACATAATCTTGTCAACTCGTATTTATTATTTTCTCTTCACAAAATTTGAGTTGGTATACATACAACATCAAAAACATCCATAAACAGGTGGAGAAGGTGGTGTACTCATTTTATGACTTTTGGACAAGTGGACAATTCAAAAACAAACTAGTTGGCAACTTGAAATTTCAAATTTAAATGTAATGGAGACAAGGTTGTTGGAGCTGATTTTGGAGGTGTTTTAATTGAAAATTCTTATCCATCACATGGCCTAAAATTGGAAGGGAATATGGCATCTATTCACACTATAAATAGAAGGCAAGGTGAAGAAGAGAAGACACACACTTGAAAGCAAACTTGAAGATTGTTGTCTTGCTATTCCTTTCACTTATTCTTGTTCAAACTTTGTGTAGCTAAGGTGTTCCATTTTTAGTTGTGTCCAGCTACACTATACACACCTTCTTGTGTTGGATTTGTAAGATTGATTAGCTAAATTTATAAGGCTACATCAATAGGTGGTAGAGGTGTTGCAACCAAAAGTTGCATAGAGGTGTTCATCCAAGTCTTGAAGAAGGTTGGTGTTTAACCCAAGGATCAAGCTTGGATCTTGTTGTATTTGTGTTCATACCATAGTGAAATCCAAGGAAAGGTGTTCCTTGGGACTGGATTAGGTCACATTGACCGAACCATGATAAATCTTTGGTGTTCTTGTCTTCTTTATACTTTTCTGTTTTCTGCCCGTTTTCATTGCAGATTTCACACAACTTCACACGTCTTGAAAAAATAGGAAAGAATTTCAAAATTCGCGATTTTTGGTAGAGTTATACTTCAGACTGTTGGCTTTCATTTGCAACAAGAATCACTTGATTTGAGCAAATGAAATTTAGTCTTTCACTAGTTTCAAGATAACTACTCCATTCTGGCTGCAATCTGACCAGTTTCAACAAAACTTAAATTCTATTTTCATCAAGGATACTTTAAGGTCAGGGTCTTTTTGAAACATAAACTAGACATTCTAAGAAGTGTTTTGACATAAATATCAACCTTTTTGGTTGAGTACTTAAAGAAAAACACGTTTTCAAAGTTTAGCACTATTCTGTCCGATTCTGTCAAGATTGACCATCGGAATCTTTTTATTTGGTTGAAGGGCCAAACAATCTTATTTTTGTCTCATTTTTGGATAGACTTTAGTCAAGACATTGAATTTAAGTTCTGAAAAGTGCTGTAATTTTTGGAGTTGTGTACACTGAGATTTGAATTTTTCAAAAATGGGTACTGAATTTGAGGTCTCAGATTCTTTTTTAAAGGGGATTTTATTCAAGGGTAGTAGTGTAGTTTCTGCTAACCACTATTCACCTCCCCTATAGTGGTGTTTCCTATAGGTGTACGGTCGAACAGATGTCAGCTATTTGATGAACAATTCTTACATGATCTATGGCTATGTCCCCATTTTGAACATGGTCTCGAAGGAAATGGTCTTACCTCAATGTGTTTGGCCTTAGAATGAAGTACCGGATTCCACGCAGAAAATTAGAATCTTATTCATTTTAATGCCAAAATCACTAAGTTGTTGTTTAAGCCAAAGTATTTGAGTAGCGAAGTTAAGCCTATATACTCAGCTTCGGTGGTAGAGAGTGCTACACTAGCTTGCTTTTTAGAAAACCAAGAGATCAAGTTGGTTCCTATGAATTGACATGTACCGCTAGTGGATTTTCTATCTAATTTACAACCACCATAATCAGCATCACTATAAGCACACAGTTCCAACTTAGCATTTCTATCATAACAAAGTCCTGTGTGTTTTTAAGATATCTAAATATCTTTTTCGCCGCATTGTCATGTGATACTTTGGGACAAGATTGAAACCTAGCACACATACACACACTAAACATGATATCAGGTCTTGACACGGTTAAGTATAATAATGATCCAATCATAGACCTATATAGTATGTCATCAAAAGGTTTACCATTTTCATCTTTGTCTAGTTTGGTGCTAACGCTCATAGGGGTAGGTGTTGGTTTCAACTCTTCAAAGCCAAACTTCTTAATCATATCATTGACATACTTAAGTTGGCTAACATGGATTCCTTGAGAATAATTCAACTCTCCTGCCATTGACATTTCAAATTCTGACTTCATACACTCTTCGAAGTCTTTTACTAAGGTAGGGTTGGTTGATCCAAAAATTATGTCATCTACATATATTTGAACCATTAACAAGTCGTTATCTTTTCTTCTTAGGAATAATGTGTTGTCTATGGTCCCCCTTTGATAATTATTCGCAATAAGGAAGTTTGCAAATCTATCATAATAAGCTCTTGGAGCTTGTTTCAAACCATATAGAGCTTTCTTAAGCTTGTAAATATGGTTAGGATTCTTTGGATCTTCGAATCCATGGGGTTGTTTGACAAAAACTTCTTCTTGGATGCATCCATTCAAGAATGCACACTTGACATCCATTTGAAAGAGTTTTATGTTGCTTAGACTTGCAATAGCAAGTAACAATCTAATTGATCTAGTTGTGCAACGGGTGCAAAGGTTTCTCCATAATCTATTCCTTCTTGTTGATTATAACCTTATGTGACTAGCCTAGCCTTATTTATTGTAATATTTCCTTGTTCATCCATTTTATTTCTAAATACCCATTTCATTTCTATTATAGACTGTAGGACCCGTATAGCACCACTAGAAGGAGGGGTTGAATAGTGGGTGCGGAAAATTTGGGTTTTAAGAACTTTTTAACCAAAACCTCACTTCTGAAAACAGTTTCTATTTTCAGATTCTGATTTGAAACGACTTAAAGTCCTAGTTACAGACCTCCAAAAATTATGAAATTTGGTGAGAATATACTCTTAGATGGTTTGAGTATCTCATAAAAATTTCAAATTAAAATTCAACTCCTAGCCTTTTGACAACATGTTTTTGGTCAGATTGCACAAATCTGCCAGAAACAGTACTCCGATTTGAAAATTTTATTCTGATTAATTGGTGACTCCAAATGATCTGAAACTTTAATGACAAGACCCTCAATATACGTATTTCAATGGGTTGAAACAGAGTTTGAAAATTCCTCTAGAAAGTATGCCAATCACGCTGATGTTCTCAACCTTTTAAACTCTGAAAATCAGATTGCACTAGTCTCAGCATTATTCAAGTTTTACTGACTTGTACTTATCCAAATGAGTTGAAACATGCGCCAAATGAAAGCTAAGAGGTGTGGCTATATTTCTAAAAAAAATTTATAATTTTTGAAAATTGTTTGCTATTTTTACCGTTGCAATAAAAATGATGCAAAAACTAGAAACTGAAAATAAAGTGCTGAAAAGTAAGAACACCAAGAATTTTATACTGGTTCGGTCAACACAACATACTCTAGTCTTCGAGGACACCTTCCTCGGTCATCACTAAACACAATAAACACCTTACCACAAGGGTTACTGGAGTTACACACCAAATCCACCCTTTTACAAACAATACAAACGAACAAATGGATCACGGACACCACCACCAAACGAATGAAGGTTTGATCACACCTTGATCAACCTTTTACAACAATTGAAACATGTATGGTGGTATATGCAAAGCCTATATAATATCAAGATTATAAGAACAATAAGCTTGAGAGAAGATGAAGAAGAAAGAAAGGTAGAAGAAGAGGATAGAAGATCCTTTTGCACTTGAGAGAAAATGTGAGAGTTGTCTTGTCTTTGTTTGCTCTCTTCTCTTCTTTTTATTCATGAGTGGTTGCCTCCTAGGGTTTCTCTCCCTTCTTGAGTATTCTCTTTAATAACCTTGGAAGATTGTCTTGTGTAGATACAACACCATCTTGCTTACTTGGGACATTATGATTGGAGGGATGACTTGGCCTTGCTTGCTTGGCACTTGATGATTGGTCCAATTTGTCATCATTTTAATGACCTGTAAAATCTGAGATTAACTTGCAAAACATGTGCCAAAAAGAATTCAAAACATTACCAAATAATCACCATTTAATCCCTTCAATTTTGGGAATCAAATTAGGTATCATTTAGACAAGAAAATCGGCCATCTAATGCCATGTGCTAAAAGTTTTCAGCGTGTGGCTATTTTTCAAATCTTTTGAATTGTTACCTTGTGTAGTTTCCTCTTTTATGTCACTAACCTTGTGTGGAATATTCTTCCCCAATTGAGATGCCAACTAAGCTCTATATAGGCTCCATCAAGGCTGCAAATGGTGTGATATGGCTTGTACATGTTCTGAAATTCTACTTAGTAAGCTTTCTCCAATAATGCACAATAATTATACATATATGATAAATTCCAATCAGACCTAATTTAAATTTTCTAGAACACTTTAACATGTCTTAAATGTGTCAAAAGTGTCTAGATACATGTTACAACTCATTCCAAAAAAGTTTCATGTGTTGTGTTCATAGAAAACCAAATTTTCGACTTTGTTCGATTACACGATTTTTCTCTGATTAAATTCAAACGTTTTGCACATGTCATATATAATATGTCACACATAATGTACACAAAATAAATTAGATATTCAGCTCTAATGGCTGATTAAGAGGCGCCCCCATATGCTAAAAAATTGAATTTGAATTCTCCACAATTTGACCCAAATTGTGGGTGATTTGTGTGTGCCAACATGGAATGATTTAGTGGATGAATTTAACACGTGAGCCACAAAATTTGTCTATTTTTGAATTATATGGGCTGGCCATCTTTATATGTCAAGTACGTGACACTTCGTTGAAGTTTCGGTAGTCACCCGATACGATAATTTTCGATTTATAACCTTGTAATGTGTCGTTATAATTTCGTCATCATCATAACTTATATCATATGATATAAGACCTGAATATACTCATAAATATGAGATGTATATAGTGGTGTGACGTTGACGTACATTTGTAATATATGTAACGTGTCGGTAGTACGTCGGAATATATGTGTATTGTGCCTTTTAAAAAATCTGAATATATATAATATATATATATATGTGTGTGTGTGTGTGTGTGTGTGTGTGTTTGTGTGTGTGTGTAGGCGTGTGAGAGGAGTAAGAGGGAGACTTTCCATTTCCAAATTTGTTGCCATAAAGCTTTGTACAAATATATCTCCATTTAATGAACTAGTTAGTTCATTAACTTAAATACTTTACTTAATGAACTAGTTTAGTTCATTAATTGTGGCACCTGAAAATAGTTCAAAGACAACAAGCGTTTGCCATATGATGTAACTTTAACGCTTCATGGCTTGTTAGTACAGCAACAATATATATAAAGCATATGAGGCATATATATCATAAAAACGTGTCAAGTAATAATTTTGTCATGCATTTCGTAAACTCATACTATTTAAATCATGCATTTATAAATCATTCAAACATTTTTTCTCAACAACCTTCCCCTTTTGATGATTTACAAAATAACACTGGTTCATGATTTATATATAATTGCTCCCCCTCCAATTAGGCACAAATTCAAATTTTGAATTTTGAATTTTATAGTATCATTGTCTCTCCCTTAAATTGTGTAATCATGCTCTCTCTCCCCCTTAAATCATGCAACTCTCACCCCCTTTATTTTGTAAATAATATCAAAAGTAAATGTAAGAAAGAAATAGCAGTTTATAGTATATCAACAAAAATCATTCATTTCAAGTGCGTTCTTAAGGGTTATTTGTTCAACCCTTTGCAAATGTACCGTTTGGCACCCAAACTTGGGTGACCTTCCTAGGTCTTCCAAAAGGTAAGAAAAGATATGAAGAAGCAGTGTAATAGATGTTTGGTACAAATCCGTTTGACCTTTGGCCGAGAATGCCATCACGCTCATGATAGGATTTTTGTTTTTGATATGCATTTTTGTTAGTGTGCATGGTGCGTTATGCATTTGTATGATATGAATATTGCATATATATCAATGGCTTTTTTATATCTATATGGCACACAATTATACTTTTCATGTGATGAAACAGAAGTAGCATGATGAAATGCAACGTGGGGCTCGCTAGATTGTATTGTCACCTTTTTAGGCTTTACGATCGTTTTAAATACATGTTGTTGCTTAGATGAAGATAAAACAAAATTTGTAGATTTTTTTGTACATGATTATCTTCAATATACCCTAATCCGGTTTTGTCAGTTTCATGTTTTTGCGAAGAAATGAGACGATCTAACATGCAAGTTCCTCTATCGAATTGTTTTACCATCTTTTCTAGATCTTTGTTTCTTGGTCTCAAATTTAAGATCTCGGATTTCATTACCATGTTTTCGGATGTCAAGGATTGAATTTCATATCTCAATGAAACAATCAAATTAGACGAGTCCTCCCTTAAATCGTTTAATTGAGATACAAGATTTGTGTTAGAGGATTCTAACAATTTCTTGTCTTCAATGCAAGAGTCTTAGCAAACTTATGTAATTCAAGATATTCAACATACAAATCATTATAAGATATTTTAGAATCTGAATCAGAATTTACCTCATTATCAAAAGATGGAGGCCTTTGGCTTGACATACCTTTTTGTTCGATTTTTTGGCTAGTGGATGCTATCTCACAAAGATTGTTATATCTTCTAGTCGTGAGTGTGTCTGCTCTCTGATACCACTTGTGGGATCTGTATAGCACCACTAGAAGGGAGGGTTGAATAGTGGGTTTGGAAAATTTGGTTTTTAAAAACTTTGTAACCAAAAATCTCACTTCTGAAAACAGTTTCTGTTTTCAGATTCTGATTTGAAACGATTAAAAGACCTAGTTACAGACCTCCAAAAATTATGAAATCTGGTGAGAATTTACTCTTAGATGTTCTGAGTATCTCATAAAAATCAAATTAAAATTCAACTCCTAACCCTTTGAAAACACGTTGTTGGTCAGATTGTGCAAATCTGCCAAAAACAGTACTCCGATTTGAAAATTTTATTCCGATTAATTGGTGACTCCAAATGATCTGAAAATTTAATGACAAGACCCTCAGTATATGTATTTCAATTGTTTGAAACAGTTTCTGAATATTCCTTTAGAAAGTATGCCAATCACGTTGATGTTTTCAACTTTTGCAACTCTGAAAATCAGATTGCACTAATCTCAGAACTATTCATGTTTGACTGACTTATACTTATCCAAATAAGTTCAAGCTTATGCCAAATGAAAGCTAAGAGGTGTGGCTACGTTTCTGCAAACTTTTACGATTTTTGAAAATTGTTTGCTATTTTTACCGTTGCAATGAAAATGATGCAAAAACTGGAAACTAAAAGTAAAGTGCTGAAAAGTAAGAACACCAAGAATTTTATATTGGTTCGGTTAACACAACCTACTCCTGTCTTCGATGAAACCTTCATAGGTTATTACTAAACACAATAAACACCTTACCACAAGGGTTACTGGAGTTACACACCTACTCCACCCTTTTACAAACAATATAAACGATCAAATGGATCACGGACACCACCACCGAACGAATGATGGTTTGATCACACCTTGATCAACCTTTTACAACAATTGAAATGTGTATGGTGGTATATTCAAATCCTATATAATATCAAGATTATAAGAACAATAGGCTTAAGAGAAGAAGAAAAAAAAAGAAAGGTAGAAGAAGAGAGTAGAAGATCCTTTTGCACTTGAGAGAAAATGTGAGAGTTGTCTTGTCTTTGTTTGCCCTCTTCTCTTCTTTTTATTCATGAGTGGCCGCCTACTAGGACTTCTCTTCCTTCTTTAGAATTCTTTTTAATGCCCTTGGAAGATTGCCTTGTGTAGATATGACACCATCTTGCTTACTTGGCGCATTATGATGGAAGGGATGACTTCGCCTTGCTTACTTGGCACTTGATGATTGGTCCAACTTGTCATCAATTCAATGAGCTGTAAAATCTGAGATTAACTTGAAAAACATGTGCCAAAAAGAATTAAAAACACTACCAAATAATCACCATTTAATCCCTTCAATTTTGGGAAGCAAATTTGGCATCATTTAGACAAGAAAATTGGCCATCTAATGTCATGTGCTAAAAGTTTTCAGCATGTGGCTATTTTTTAAATCTTTTAAATTGTTACTTTGTGTAGTTCCCTCTTTTATGTCACTAACCTTGTGTGGCATATCTGTAGGATCTGCAAGGCACCACTAGAAGGAGAGAGGGTTGAATAGTGGGTGCGGAAAATGTGGTTTTTAAAATTAGCTTGAACCAAAAACCCAACTTCTGAAAACAGTTTCTGTTTTCAGGACTAGTTTTAAAACGTTTTGAAAACTAGGTTGCAAGTCTTCGAAAATTCTGAAATTTGGAGAGAACTTAGACTCAGATGTTATGAGTATCTCCTAAAACTTTCATATTAAAATTCAACCTATAACCCTTTGAAAAATCGTTGGTGGTCAGATTGCGCGAATCTGCCAGAAACGGTAGACTGATTTAAAAATTTTATTCCTATTTGTACGTAACTCCAAATGCTCTGAAATTTTAATCACTAACCCCTTATATGTTATATTTAAATGGGTTGAAACATTTTTGAAAAATGCTTTTGGGAATTTAGTCGAATACGATCAAAGTCTCAACCTTTGTAAGCCTGAAAATAAGACTGCACTAGTCTCAGAACTTTGGACGTTTGAATGACTTATACTTGTCCAAAAGAGTTGAAACTTGTGCCAAATTAACCCTAAGACGTGTGGATATTGTTATGGAAAGTTTCATAATTTTTGAAAATCGTTTACTATTTTTATGAACGTGATTAAAACAGTAAACAGTGTTGAAACAGAAAACCAGTGCTGAAAGTAAATGACACCAACAATTTTATACTGGTTCGGTTATAAACAACCTACTCCAGTCTTCGAGGAACACCTTCCTCGGTTCACACTAATCACACAACACAAATACACCTTACCATAGGGTTGATAGAGTTACAAACCAACTCCAACCCTTTACAAACCTTGTATCATGAATACAATAAGCACGAACACCACCACCTTGCAAGATTGAAGATTGATCACACCTTGATCAATCTTTTACAAAGGTAAAGAATATGTGGTGGTCTAAGAGATGCCTATTCAAGAATTTGAATGCAAGTACAATAGGCTTTTAGAAAGAAGAAAGAAAGAGAGTATAGAAGAAGAAGGTCAGAACACTTTTGATCTTTGATTTTGTAACTCTTGTTCTTGTTCTTGTTTTGCTCTTCTTCCTTCTTTTTAACATGTGTTGGCCGCCCTCTGGGGTGCTTTATCCTCTTGAAAATTATCTTCTAAGTCCTTGGGAGAATGCGTGGCATCATTGTGACATGATCTTGCTTACTTGGCACCTCCTCATTGGATGATCATTTAACTTTTGCTTACTTGGCACTCATTAATTGGTTGAATGTTGTCATCATTTGATGACTTGGAAAATCTGAGAATTACACTAAAAACATGTGCCAAAATCATCATAAAATAGTTGCCATAACTCATAATATTATCACCCAAAACAAGAAAGATAATTTTTCCACAACATTAAGCAAAAAATCGGCTATTACTACACTTGACATGCTGAAATTTCAGCATGTGATACATGGTGATATAATTCAAATTACTTCCAAATTTTCATTGATTTTTCATTTAAAATAAATCACCAATTAGTAGCAAATATTCTCATCATTTTTGGAAGTGAACTTGGACACTAATATGGCCAAGAATTCGGCCAAGGTGCATACACACACATGCTAAACTTTTTCAGCATGTGTGATATTCAAGATATCACACTTTATGAATTCAAATCTTATTCAAATTACTTCCAATTCTTCTTCCAATTAATCACATGTTTCAAGACACAAGATATCCCTCATGAATGATAAAAATCGGCCTGCCTGTCTTCCACATGCTGAAATTTTCAGCATGTGTTTCAAATGAGATAAAATTTGAAACATTACCTTTTGTAGCTTCTTTCTTTAAATCACCAACATTGTATGATTGATTCTAGACCAATCAATATGCCAACAAGGCTCGCTCCATCTCAGCTGTATAGGCGTGTACAACATGTATATGCATGTGCTGAATTTTATTTTTTGTAAACTTTGTAAAATAGTGCACATTTAATAATACACACATGGTATATTCCAATCAGCCCTTAATTTAATTTTCTAGAACACTTTGAGATGTATTTCATATGTAAAAAGTGTCTAGATACGTGTCGTATGATGTGCCAAAAATTTTCCATGTGTTGTGTGCGTAGAAAACCGAATTTTCGATGTTTATCGATTACCCGAGTTTTCTCTAATTAAATTCCAAATTTTTGCACATGTTATATATATTATGTTACACATAATATACATAATATAAACTTTAATTTTCAGCACTTGGCTGGTCTAAAGTGACGCCATTTACATGTGACAAAATTGAAATTGGAATCTCCACATTTTGGCCTTAATGTGGGGTGATTTGTGTGTGCCAACATGGAATGATTTCATGGATGAAAATAACATCATAGGCACGAGAATAATGAGTATTTTTGAAGTGTTGGGGCTTTATGGCAATTACGTGACACGTTGGCGAAGTTTCGGTATTCGCTCGATACGACAATTTTCGGTTTAGAACCTTTTAACATGTCGTATTTAATTTGTCATCACCATGACTTATATCATATGATATAAGACCTGAATATACTCATAAATATGAGTTAAGTATGGTGGTGTGACATTAACGTACGTACATAAAATATATAATGTGTCGGTAGTACGTTGGAACATATGTGTATGTGCCTTTTTCAAAAAATCTGAAAATATATATATTTATATATATGTAGGCGTGTATATATGTGGTTAAAGGAGGAGGATGAGACTTTCCTTTCTTAGTCTTGTTGCCTTTGTGCCTTGTCCAAATGTAGCTTCCTTTAATGAACTACTTAGTTTAATTAACTAAGTACTTCACTTAATGAACTAGTTTAGTTCATTAATGGTGGCACCTGAAAATAGTATAAACACAATAAATGTTTGCCATTTGATGTAAGCTTTAACGCTTCATGGCTCGTTAGTACGGCAACATTATATATGAACTATATAAGGCATGTTATATGCAATATGTCATGCACATTTATATCATGCACGTTTTTAAGCACATTTAAATCATACATTTTGAAATCACTCAAACCCCTTTTTCTCTACGATCTCCCCCTTTTGATGATTTTCAAAATAACCTACTTTCATGATTTAAATCCTATCGCTCCCCCTTCAATCATGCATAAATTCAAAATTTGAATTTTAAATTTCAAATCTGCTCCTCCTTGATTTATGCAATCGGTATCTCTCTCCCCCTTAAATCATGCTTTCTCTCCCCCTTTATTTTGGGAATTCAATCAAAAGCGCTTGTAAAGATGAAAAGAAAATCATGCATTTTGAATAATCTCAAAGGTGCGTTCTTAAGGGTTATTTATTCAACCCTTTGAAAATGTCCCTTTTGGCACCCAAATTTCGGTGACCTTTCTAGGTCCTCCAAAAGTTGAGAAAGTTGATGAAACGCAACATAATATATGTTAGGGGCAAATGCGTTTGGCCTTTGGACAAGAATCCCATCATGCATATAGTATAGTTTCTGTTTTTGACGTGTATTTCGGTTTGCATGCACGGGACATGATCTAGATGTATTTTTGTGATATGAGCGTCGCGTATGCATCACTTGTTTCTTGTTATATCTATATGGTACATGATTGCTCTTTGTATGATATGAAGAATAAGAAGCATGATGAGATGAGATGAGTGGTGCACTAGTCTTCTTCTCATATTTATATGGCACATAATTATAATTCGTATGATATGAAGATGAAGCACGATAAGATGTCATAAGGGAAGGGGTAGGCATCTTCTTAGATGCCATATATGTCTTAGATGCATCCATTTTCTTTGATGGAATGAATTTTGTTTGTTTGTTTAGTGACTCACTTTTTTCATCGTATCCTAGTCCGGTTTTATCATTTCTATCCTTCTGAGAAGAGATAAGATGATCTAGAATACAAGTATCCGTATCGAATTGTTTTCTAGTCTTTTCTAGATCTTCGTTTCTTGATTTCAACTTTGAAATCTCGGCTTTTAGTTCAGTGTTTTCAGATGTCAATGATGAAATTTCAGACCTTAATGAATTTATGATGCAAGACGACTCTTCTTTTGAATCGTTTAATTTAGACACAAGATTTGTGTTAGAAGATTCTAACAATTTCTTGTCTTCAATTAACCGTTTCTTTTGTTTTGCAAGAGTTCTAGCAAACTTATGTAATTCAAGATATTCAACATATAAATCATCATAAGATAGTTCAGAATCCGAGTCAGAATAAAAATTTACCTTATTTTCAAATAGTGGAGGCATTTGGCTTGACATATCTTTTTCCTCGGTTTCGTGGCTAGTGGTTGCCATCTCACACAGATCGTTGGATCTTCTTGTGGTGAGTGTTCCTGCACTCTGATACCAATTGTAGGATCTGCAAGGCACCACTAGAAGGGGGAGGGGGTTGAATAGTGGGTGCGGAAAATGTGGTTTTTAAAATTAGCTTGAACCAAAAACCTAACTTCTGAAAACAGTTTCTGTTTTCACGACTAGTATTAAAACATTTTGAAAACTAGGTTGCAGGTCTTCCAAAATTCTGAAATTTGGAGAGAACTTAGACTCAGATGTTATGAGTATCTCCTAAAAATTTCAGATTAAAATTCAATCTCTAACCCCTTGAAAAATCGTTGGTGGTCAGATTGCGCGAATCTGCCAGAAACGGTAGACTGATTTAAAAAATTTATTCCTATTTGTACGTAACTCCAAATGCTATGAAATTTTAATCACTAACCCCTTATATGTTATATTTAAATGGGTTGAAACCGTTTTGAAAACTTCTTTTGGGAAGTTAGTCAAATACGATCAAAGTCTCAACCTTTGCAAGCCTGAAAACCAGACTGCACTAGTCTCAGAACTTTGGATGTTTGGATGACTTATACTTGTCCAAAAGGGTTGAAAATTGTGTCAAATTAACCCTAAGACGTGTGTCTATTGTTCTGGAAAGTTTTATAATTTTTGAAAATCGTTTACTATTTTTACAAACTTGATTAAAACAGTAAACAGTGCTGAAACAGAAAACCAGTGCTGAAAGTAAATGACACCAAGAATTTTATACTGGTTCGGTTATAAACAACCTACTCTAGTCTTCGAGGAACACCTTCCTCGGTTCACACTAATCACACAACACAAATACACCTTACCACAGGGTTGATGGAGTTACACACCAACTCCAACCCTTTACAAACCTTGTATGATGAATACAATAAGCACGAACACCACCACCTTGCAAGATTGAAGATTGATCACACCTTGATCAATCTTTTACAAAGATAAAGAATATGTGGTGGTCTAAGAGAAGCCTATTCAACAATTTGAATGTAAGTACAATAGGGTTTTAGAAAGAAGAAAGAAAGAGAGTATAGAAGAAGAAGGCTAGAACACTTTTGATCTTTGAATTTGCAACTCTTGTTCTTGTTCTTGTTTTGCTCTTCTTCCTTCTTTTTAACATGTGTTGGCCGCCCCCTTGGGTGTTTTCTCCTCTTGAAAATTATCTTCTAAGTCCTTGGGAGAATGTGTGGCATCATTGTGACATGACCTAGCTTACTTGGCACCTCCTCATTGGATGATCATTTAACTTTTGCTTACTTGGCACTCATTAATAGGTTGAATGTGGTCATCATTTGATGACTTAGAAAATATGAGAATTCTACTAAAAACATGTGCCAAAATCATCATAAAATAGTTGCCATAACTCATACTAATATGGCCAAGAATTCGGCCAAGGTGCATACACACACATGCTGAAATTTTTCAGCATGTGTGATATTCAAGATATCACACATTATTAATTCAAATCTTATTCAAATTACTTCCAATTCTTCTTCCAATTAATCACATGTTTCAAGACACAAGATATCCCTCATGAATGATAAAAATCGGCCTGCCTATCTTCCACATGCTGAATTTTCATCATGTGTTTCAAATGAGATAAAATTTGAAACATTACCTTTTGTAGCTTCTTTCTTTAAATCACCAACATTGTATGATTGATTCTAGACCAATCAATATACCAAAAAGGCTCCACATATGCTCCATCTCAGCTGTATAGGCGTGTACAACATGTATATGCATGTGCTGAATTTTATTTTTTGTAAACTTTGTAAAATAGTGCACATTTAATAATACACACATGGTATATTCCAATCAGCCTTTAATTTAATTTTCTAGAATATTTTGAGATGTATGTCATATGTAAAAAGTGTCTAGATACGTGTCGTATGATGTGCCAAAAATGTTCCATGTGTTGTGTGCGTAGAAAACCGAATTTTCGATGTTTATCGATTACCCGATTTTTCTCTAATTAAATTCCAAATTTTTGCACATGTTATATATATTATGTTACACATAATATACATAATATAAAATTTAATTTTCAGCACTTGGCTGGTCTAAAGTGACGCCATTTACATGTGACAAAATTGAAATTGGAATCTCCACATTTTGGTCTTAATGTGGGGTGATTTGTGTGTGCCAACATGGAATGATTTCATGGATGGAAATAACATCATAGGCACAAGAATAATGAGTATTTTTGAAGTGTTGGGGATGGCCATCTATTTATGACAATTACGTGACACGTTGGCGAAGTTTCGGTATTCGCCCGATACGACAATTTTCGGTTTAGAACCTTTTAACGTGTCGTATTTAATTTGTCATCACCATGACTTATATCATATGATATAAGACCTGAATATACTCATAAATATGAGTTAAGTATGGTGGTGTGACATTAACGTACGTACATAAAATATATAATGTGTCGGTAGTACGTTGGAACATATGTGTATGTGTCTTTTTCAAAAAATCTGAAAATATATATATTTATATATATGTAGGCGTGTATATATGTGGTTAAAGGAGGAGGATGAGACTTTCCTTTCTTAGTCTTGTTGCCTTTGTGCCTTGTCCAAATGTAGCTTCCTTTAATGAACTACTTAGTTTAATTAACTAAGTACTTCACTTAATGAACTAGTTTAGTTCATTAATGGTGGCTCCTGAAAATAGTATAAACACAATAAATGTTTGCCATTTGATGTAAGCTGTAACGCTTCATAGCTCGTTTGTACGGCAGCATTATATATGAACTATATAAGGCATGTTATATGCAATATGTCATGCACATTTATATCATGCATGTTTTTAAGCACATTTAAATCATACATTTTGAAATCACTCAAACCCCTTTTTCTCTACGATCTCCCCCTTTTGATGATTTTCAAAATAACCTACTTTCATGATTTAAATCCTATCGCTCCCCCTTCAATCATGCATAAATTCAAAATTTGAATTTTAAAATTCAAATCTGCTCCTCCTTGATTTATGCAATCGGTATCTCTCTCCCCCTTAAATCATGCTTTCTCTCCCCCTTTATTTTGGAAAGTCAATCAAAAGCGCTTGTAAAGATGAAAAGAAAATCATGCATTTTGAATAATCTCAAAGGTGCGTTCTTAAGTGTTATTTATTCAACCCTTTGAAAATGTCCCTTTTGGCACCCAAATTTGGGTGACCTTTCTAGGTCTTCCAAAAGTTGAGAAAGTTGATGAAACGCAACATAATATATGTTAGGGGCAAATGCGTTTGGCCTTTGGACAAGAATCCCATCATGCATATAGTATAGTTTCTGTTTTTGACGTGTATTTCGGTTTGCATGCACGGGACATGATCTAGATGTATTTTTGTGATATGAGCGTCGCGTATGCATCACTTGTTTCTTGTTATATCTATATGGTACATGATTGCTCTTTGTATGATATGAAGAATAAGAAGCATGATGAGATGAGATGAGTGGTGCACTAGTCTTCTTCTCATATTTATATGGCACATAATTATAATTCGTATGATATGAAGATGAAGCACGATAAGATGTCATAAGGGAAGGGGTAGGCATCTTCTTAGATGCCATATATGTCTTAGATGCATCCATTTTCTTTGATGGAATGAATTTTGTTTGTTTGTTTAGTGACTCACTTTTTTCATCGTATCCTAGTCCGGTTTTATCATTTCTATCCTTCTGAGAAGAGATAAGATGATCTAGAATACAAGTACCCGTATCGAATTGTTTTCTAGTCTTTTCTAGATCTTCGTTTCTTGATTTCAACTTTGAAATCTCGGCTTTTAGTTCAGTGTTTTCAGATGTCAATGATGAAATTTCAGACCTTAATGAATTTATGATGCAAGACGACTCTTCTTTTGAATCGTTTAATTTAGACACAAGATTTGTGCTAGAAGATTCTAACAATTTCTTGTCTTCAATTAACCGTTTCTTTTGTTTTGCAAGAGTTCTAGCAAACTTATGTAATTCAAGATATTCAACATATAAATCATCATAAGATAGTTCAGAATCCGAGTCAGAATAAAAATTTACCTTATTTTCAAATAGTGGAGGCATTTGGCTTGACATATCTTTTTCCTCGGTTTCGTGGCTAGTGGTTGCCATCTCACACAGATCGTTGGATCTTCTTGTTGTGAGTGTTCCTGCACTCTGATACCAATTGTAGGATCTGCAAGGCACCACTAGAAGGGGGAGGGGGTTGAATAGTGGGTGCGTAAAATGTGGTTTTTAAAATTAGCTCGAACCAAAAACCCAACTTCTGAAAACAGTTTCTGTTTTCAGGACTAGTATTAAAACATTTTGAAAACTAGGTTGCAGGTCTTCTAAAATTCTGAAATTTGGAGAGAACTTAGACTCAGATGCTATGAGTATCTCCTAAAAATTTCAGATTAAAATTCAATCTCTAACCCCTTGAAAAATTGTTGGTGGTCAGATTGCGCGAATCTGCCAGAAACGGTAGACTGATTTAAACAATTTATTCCTATTTGTACGTAACTCCAAATGCTATGAAATTTTAATCACTAACCCCTTATATATTATATTTAAATGGGTTGAAACCGTTTTGAAAACTTCTTTTGGGAAGTTAGTCAAATACGATCAAAGTCTCAACCTTTGCAAGCCTGAAAATCAGACTGCACTAGTCTCAGAACTTTGGATGTTTGAATGACTTATACTTGTCCAAAAGGGTTGAAAATTGTGCCAAATTAACCCTAAGACGTGTGTCTATTGTTCTGGAAAGTTTTATAATTTTTGAAAATCGTTTACTATTTTTACGAACGTGATTAAAACAGTAAACAGTGCTGAAACAGAAAACCAGTGCTGAAAGTAAATGACACCAAGAATTTTATACTGGTTCGGTTATAAACAACCTACTCCAGTCTTTGAGGAACACCTTCCTCGGTTCACACTAATCACACAACACAAATACACCTTACCACAGGGTTGATGGAGTTACACACCAACTCCAACCCTTTACAAACCTTGTATGATGAATACAATAAGCACGAACACCACCACCTTGCAAGATTGAAGATTGATCACACCTTGATCAATCTTTTACAAAGATAAAGAATATGTGGTGGTCTAAGAGAAGCCTATTCAACAATTTGAATGTAAGTACAATAGGGTTTTAGAAAGAAGAAAGAAAGAGAGTATAGAAGAAGAAGGCTAGAACACTTTTGATCTTTGAATTTGCAACTCTTGTTCTTGTTCTTGTTTTGCTCTTCTTCCTTCTTTTTAACATGTGTTGGCCGCCCCCTTGGGTGTTTTCTCCTCTTGAAAATTATCTTCTAAGTCCTTGGGAGAATGTGTGGCATCATTGTGTCATGACCTTGCTTACTTGGCACCTCCTCATTGGATGATCATTTAACTTTTGCTTACTTGGCACTCATTAATTGGTTGAATGTTGTCATCATTTGATGACTTAGAAAATATGAGAATTCCACTAAAAACATGTGCCAAAATCATCATAAAATAGTTGCCATAACTCATACTAATATGGCCAAGAATTCGGCCAAGGTGCATACACACACATGCTGAAATTTTTCAGCATGTGTGATATTCAAGATATCACACTTTATTAATTCAAATCTTATTCAAATTACTTCCAATTCTTCTTCCAATTAATCACATATTTCAAGACACAAGATATTCCTCATGAATGATAAAAATCGGCCTGCCTATCTTCCACATGCTGAAATTTTCAGCATGTGTTTCAAATGAGATAAAATTTGAAACATTACCTTTTCTAGCTTCATTCTTTAAATCACCAACATTGTATGATTGATTCTAGACCAATCAATATGCCAACAAGGCTCCACATATGCTCCATATCAGCTTTATAGGCGTGTACAACATGTATATGCATATGCTGAATTTTATTTTTTGTAAACTTTGTAAAATAGTGCACATTTAATAATACACACATGGTATATTCCAATCAGCCCTTAATTTAATTTTCTATAACACTTTGAGATGTATGTCATATGTAAAAAGTGTCTAGATACGTGTCGTATGATGTGTCAAAAATGTTCCATGTGTTGTGTGCGTAGAAAACCAAATTTTCGATGTTTATCGATTACCCGATTTTTCTCTAATTAAATTCTAAATTTTTGCACATGTTATATATATTATGTTACACATAATATACATAATATAAAATTTAATTTTCAGCACTTGGCTGGTCTAAAGTGACGCCATTTACATGTGACAAAATTGAAATTGGAATCTCCACATTTTGGCCTTAATGTGGGGTGATTTGTGTGTGCCAACATGGAATGATTTCATGGATGGAAATAACATCATAGGCACGAGAATAATGAGTATTTTTGAAGTGTTGGGGCTGGCCATCTATTTATGCAATTACGTGACACGTTGGCGTAGTTTCGGTATTCGTCCGATACGACAATTTTCGGTTTAGAACCTTTTAACGTGTCGTATTTAATTTGTCATCACCATGACTTATATCAGATGATATAAGACCTGAATATACTCATAAATATGAGTTAAGTATGGTGGTGTGACATTAACGTACGTACATAAAATATATAATATGTCGGTAGTACATTGGAATATATGTGTATGTGCCTTTTTCAAAAAATCTGAAAATATATATATTTATATATATGTAGGCGTGTATATATATGGTTAAAGGAGGAGGAGGAGACTTTCCTTTCTTAGTCTTGTTGCCTTTGTGCCTTGTCCAAATGTAGCTTCCTTTAATGAACTACTTAGTTTAATTAACTAAGTACTTCACTTAATGAACTAGTTTAGTTCATTAATGGTGGCACCTGAAAATAGTATAAACACAACAAATGTTTGCCATTTGATGTAAGGTTTAACGCTTCATGGCTCGTTAGTACGGCAACATTATATATGAACTATATAAGGCAGGTTATATGCAATATGTCATGCACATTTATATCATGCACGTTTTTAAGCACATTTAAATCATATATTTTGAAATCACTCAAACCCTTTTTTCTCTACAATATCCTCCACCAATGCCAACTAAGATCCACATAGGCTCTATCAAGACTGCAAATGGTGTGTGATATGGCTTGTACATGTGCTGAAATTCTACTTTAGTAAGCTTTGTCAAATAATTCACAATAATTACACATATATGGTAAATTCCAATCAGACTTAATTTGAATTTTCTAGAATAATTTAACATGTCTTGAATGTGTAAAAAGTGTCTATATACATGTTACAACTCATTCCAAAAACGTTCCTTGTGTTGTGTTTGTAGAAAATCGAATTTTCAACTTTCGTCGATTACACGATTTTTCTCCGATTAAATTCAAACTTTTTGCACATGTCATATGTATTATGTCACACATAATGTACACAAAATAAATTAGATATTCAGCTCTAATGGCTGATTAAGAGCGCCCCCCATGTGCTAAAAAATTGAATTTGAATTCTCCACAAGTTTGCCCAAATTGTGGGTGATTTGTGTGTGCCAACATGGAATGATTTAGTGGATGAATTTAACATGTGAGCCACGAAATTTTTGGTTATTTTTGAAGTATATGGGCTGGTCATCTTTGTGTGACAAGTACGTGACATGTCAGTGAAGTTTCGGTAGTCACCAGATACAACAATTTTCGGTTTATAACCTCGTAACAAGTCGTTATAATTTCGTCATCATTATAACTTATATCATATGATATAAGGCCTGAATATACTCATAAATATGAGGTGTATATAGTGGTGTGACGTTGACATGCATTTGTAATATATGTAATGTGACGGTAGTACATCGGAATATATATATATGTAGGCGTGTGAGAGGAGTAAGAGGGAGACTGTCCATTTCCAAATTTGTTGCCAAAAGCTTTGTCCAAATATATCTCCATTTAATGAACTAGTTAGTTCATTAACTTAAGTACTTCACTTAATGAATTAGTTTAGTTAATTAATTGTGGCACCTGAAAATAGTTCAAATACAACAAATGTTTGCCATATGATTTAAGCTTTAACGCTTCATGGCTTGTTAGTGTGGCAACAATATATATAAAGCATATGAGGCATGTATATCATAAAAACGTGTCAAGTAATAATTTTATCATGCATTTTGTAAACTCATACTATTTAAATCAAGCATTTTTAAATCATTCAATTACTTTTTCTCAATATAGACTTGTTTCCATTTTCAAAATATGCAATCTCATTAAATTTCACATGTATAAATTCAATTATTTTTCTAGATGCAGGATTATAACACCTATATGCTCTTGAATTAGTTGAATAACCAACAAATATGCATTAAATAGATTTTTATTCAAACTTGTCTAGATATCCTAGTATTCAATACAAAACACTTACAACCAAAAACTCTAAGATAATCTACCTTAGGTTGTCTATTATTTAATAATTTGTAAGGTGTTTTGTTTAACTTATTTCCAATTGAAAGCCTATTTATAATATAACAAGAACAACTTACACCTTTAGCTAATAAATATATTTGTACTTTATTTTCACATAACATTGTTCTAGCACTTCTTGAATTGTTCTATTTTTACATTCAACAACTCCATTAAGTTGTGGTGTTCTAGGTGGTGAGAATTCATGTTTAATTCCATGTAATTCACAAAACTTGACTACATCTTTGTTTTTAAATTCTCCACCTCTATTACTCCTAATTCTTTTAACATTTTCTTTGAAATGTTTTCGAGTTGCTTGATATGAGTTTCGATTGCCAATAGAGCATCGTCTTTGTGTGGTAAGAACAATATCCATGTGTATCGTGAGTAATCATCTATTATGACATACACATAGTAGTGTCCATCTAGACTTCTTGTCCTACTTGGACCAAATAAATCTAAGTGAAGCAATTCTAGTACATGACTAATACACGTTTCGTACATTTGAAAATTATCTTAGTCTAACTTAGGCATGCCTCTAATTAAGTTCCTCTTAGATAATTTGTTAACAGCTGAAATTCTTATATGGCCTAGTCATCTATGCCATAAATTTACTTCTAAGTCATGTGATATTAAACACTTAACTTTAGCATATAACATGTTATCTAAGCAAAGGGTATAAATTTTACCATCCCTATTTCCTTTTAATACAATTTCTCCTTTTTCATTTGTTATATCACAAGAATCAGGGAGAAATGAAACATAATAACTGGAATCTATAAGTTGTGAAATGCTTAATAAATTATAAGAAAGATTGCTTACTAACAATACATTTCGTATTTGAAACATGTTAGGGTCCTCGATTGTTTCTTTTCCAACAACATTTCCTTTTTGTTGTCACCGAATGTCACTTTTTCTCCATTCGCAAAATGTTCAAGTTCGGTTAATAGTTTAAGGTTGCCCGTCATATGCCTTGAACATCCACTGTC
This sequence comes from Eustoma russellianum, assembly GCA_036186865.1. Classification (NCBI taxonomy): domain Eukaryota; kingdom Viridiplantae; phylum Streptophyta; class Magnoliopsida; order Gentianales; family Gentianaceae; genus Eustoma; species Eustoma russellianum. The sequence goes on from AP025046.1 coordinate 9,183,269, forward strand.
TAAAAACCATTTGGTTTTTGGCTTCTTTGACTTTGCCTCCTTCTTGCATTCCTTGCAATTTTCCTACAATAGAGACAAAGTTTTAGGTACCCTTTACTTGGGTCCTTGAATGTTAGGAGCACCATCCTTGTTTAAATACCCTTTAGGTATCCAAACTTGGATGTACCTTCTAGGAATATATTTGACATTTGTTGAATAAAAAGGATTAACATGTACTTGACCATTCCATTTGAAAAATGATGCATTGTTATACATGTTGTACCTTGGTTTATATGTACTATGTTGTGGCCGATTTCGATAGCCAAAGTAAGGCATATGATTTTGTTTCTTATATGGTGCTATGTATGTGTGTTCATATGCATTTCTATAAGCCTTATATGAATGATGCCTATGTTTAGGTCTATATGCATTATAGTGAGTTGGTTGCATTTTATTATGTCTAATTACATTTGTATACATATAGGCATACTTTCTAGGTTGTGTAGATGCAAATTTTTGCCTAGTTGCATGTTTATATGTGTGTGCTTTTGTGGGTGCATGTTGCATTTTTACCTTGGATTATGCAGAAGAAGGAGTAGAAGAAAGTGTAGCAGGCAAAGTTGATTTTGTTGTATTATACGGCAACTTGGACTTAGATGATACAAAGTTAGTCTTTTTGCCTAACTTGTCATTTTCTTCTATATACCCTAAGCCCTTCTTATCATTTCCATATTTTTGTGACGATATAAGCGTGTGAAGCATGTTCGTGCCAAATTTAAATTGTTCTAACATTTTTTCTAAGTCTTGTTTAGAAGATTTAAGTTGTACTATCTAATTTTCACAACATTCTGACTTAGATTTCAACATACTATTTTCAGTTTGTAATGTTTGTTCATTTTTCCTATATGATTCAAATTTAATCTCTAAACAATCAAGAGTGTTAGTAGACTTTTGTTTAAAATATTTTAATTGATCGGAAAATTCCAAGTTGGACTTCTTTAACTTGTCATTTTCTTCAATTAGTTTCTTCTTTTCTTTAGACAGCCTTTTACAGTGAGCATGCATCCTTGGAAATTCTTCATAAATCTCATCAAATGACATTTCATTATCAGAATCTACATCAGATGAAAAACTTACTCCGTTGGATATGAAGCAGACTTGAGCTTCCTCAGTGTCGGATTCTAAGTCGGACGAGTCGCTCCACGTGCTCGCCTTCATTGCTCGTTTGCCTCTTCTTGACTTGGACTCTTTTGTCTTAGGCTTTTGCGCCTCCTTGTCCTTGACTTGTTTATTATTGTTGTTGTTATTATTATTTTTCTCGGTTGGGCAATCATATGAGATGTGTCCTTTTTGACCACATTCATAGCATTTTAATCCTTTTTTTTAATCGTAAAATTTTGTTTTATTGATGTAATCCCTCACTTGTGGCGGAGGAAACCATATTACATGATTACATCATCAAATGCGAAAAAGAAGTATAATGTTGTTATAATTTGTACCCTCTAGTCATATATGATATGTTGTATTAAAACCTTGCCAAGTAAAACCACCCTTGTGGATAAAACCTTGGCGAAGGAAAAAGCGTGTATATTTATATAAGGAGGTAGCAAATGAAAGTAATAAGCCTGTGTAGTAAAGTGTTTGAAGGTATAGCTCCGACAGCTAAATGTACTGTGTCTGCAAGCTTCCTGTACCGTTGTTCCCCAGTATAAATGGTGTCTTCGAGCAGTATGTGTCCTCCAGCAAATTCCAGGAAACCACATGCACATGTTAAGAAGCAAAGTAAGAAACAGTTTATATAATGTCCAATTATGATAAGTTGTGAGTGATGAAGGTGGACTACCTGTGTTGTCTGTATGCAATGATACAGACAACCATCCAATATGACATGCTGAAAGTAATACAAAGAAAATGCATACTCAGGTTTCCCATATCTTAGATTGATATGGGCAATAGACAAGAACAATAGCTGTAGTACGTATGTCATCCATGTCAAAGGTTTGGTACGTGATCAGTCATCACTATTGAACGTACTAGCGGTGGAAGATCATGGAGACTGCTAAATTGAATGAAGTATTGATGGAACTGTCTGTGCTGTGCTAGGTAATGCGCTGCCTTATTGATCTCACGTGGGATGTATGCAAGCGTGATATACGACGAAGTGAGGAGAGTATGTAGCAATCGTGCCAAAGTATTCGTTTGAGGTTGGGTATGTGTCAAAACACTCTGTGCATCTGTCTCAACTTCCATATGATATCCAAATCTGAGAAAATATATCACTGCCAATACCTTCGCTTGTAGCTCTGCCATGTCCGGGGATGTAACAGGAAAAGGAAATGAGATTGCACTGGTAACTGCACCGTGGTAATCTCTCAATATTGCTCCTGCTGATGCTGAAGATCGACCGTGCGCGGCATCTACATTTAATTTGTGTCGTCCAGAAGGTGGTAATAGCCATCAGATGATCTTACATCGTGGAGTTGTCAGAACCGGAATGAGACCAAGTTGAGCCAAAGAGGGATCTGGCACAATGAATTTCCTTTCTTTGTGGTCCAATGTTCATTCATATGTGGATCTTCTAATTTGTTCTATCACCAATCCCTTGGACCAGCGTCCTTCGCCAAACATAATGGACGCATAGGCTTTCCATATTTCCCACATTATGAAGCTGGGAGTTATAATGCGAAGTTGTCTCTTTAGTGTTTTTCCTTGTGTAGATATCCACCATTCCAGTAAATGCGTGCAAACACTTTGCGTATTTCCCATTGGACCTTCAAGACAAGATGCAAAGTATCTCCATATAGGTTGTATCTCTGAACATTTTAGGAACACATGATCATTAGTGATTGAATCCACCAAGCAGAAGGGACAGCGAGTTGGGTATACTACTGCAAATATAGCAAGCTTGTTGGGTGTTGGTAAAGCCCCGTGATAAAATCTCCAGAGAAAGAGTCTTTGCTTTGGGTATATAAGCTTGTGCCATATAAATTGGTGTGAAAAGAGTCGAACACTAGCTTGTCTTACCTGTGTATATGCAATCTTTAAACTGAATTCCTCGTTTGGCATGCCTGGCCATTCAATAGAGTTAGCATTCATGGTAGTTTGAATGAGGCATAAGGGGTGTATGCGGCAGATTCTCTTCCAAATGGGAGAGTCTGTTATGCGTTGTGTGTAGTCTTGTCTTCCCCCATATTTAGTGCGAAGGAAGGTGCTCAAAAATGTATTTTTCATTTGATATCTCCACAATAGTCGGCAAGGATATGCCGTCTGTAGATCATCCGGTCGCCTAAGACCCAAGCCTCCTTCTTCTTTAGGTCTAAAGAGCTTATCCATTGTAATCCACGTATGCCTTTGGATTCCATCCTGGGCGCCTCAGAAAAATTTCGTCATCATGCGTTGTAAAATTTTGATTGTGCTAGATGGCACCAATGAAACTTCCAGAAGATGAAATGGAATGGCTGAGAGGACGTGTTTAATCAGTATTAATCTTCCTGCATGGTTTAAATATTTGTTCTGCCATATGTGTAGTTTGATCTGGAAGGCAGAAATCAATTGTAGATAGTGGCTTGTGCGGGCCTTTCCTTTGAATAGTGATATGCCCAAGTACTTAATAGGCAATGAGGTCGCTTGCATTTTAACTGCGTTTTCCATACGTCGTATCTGTTAGGAAATCCGACAAGATCACTGCAAAAACACGCAGCGGAAAAAACAAAACTTGATCTCCGATTTCCTACCAAGGATCCATGTTGTTCGTTTAATCGATGAAAGAAACGTAAAAATTACCTCCAAAGATTCGAAATCCGCAGGTGGAAGAGGTGCGAAATCACAAACACCCTCTGTCGGTATCCACACGAATGCTTCCGTCCGAAGTGCTAGCTCTTGAACGGCGCGGCTGAGAGAACTCGCTTTTCCCCAAAAACGGCTCTAGGGTTTCTGTTGTTTTCGTGTGTATTTTCGTATGTCTCTATGTACGAGATGCATAGATATATATACACATATATGGACATTAAAAACCGAGTCTTAATCGGTTTTGTTGATGCCAATCAAAATCCATATCAGATATGGATTCTGTCAAAATATTCAAAATCCATATCAGATATGGATTCTCTCATAATTATCCAACAATATATATATATACATATAACCAAAAAAACGAAAATAATAATATTAATAATAATTAATATCCAATATTAATATTTTAATATAAAAAACGATAATAATAATAATAATAATAATAATAATAATAATAATAATTAATATCCAATATTAATGTCATTAATATTATTAATCTCAACCATACGCATTCTTGTGTGTAACCCGATAGGCCCATATTAATTGGCAGTCAGTTAAATCTCTATTAAACCAACAAGTTGTAATTGGTCTCTAGCAAGACATTACGGCTACCCAATTAATACGAGTAAAGTTCAACTAGCCTAATAATAGTACATGCATTAATCCCTTTGTCACACGATATCTAGTTTGAACATAAGTCATAGTCAGCGTCATACTTATACTGTTCAAACATATGATTACTCGATCTCTAAGTAGACTGATAAAACAAATGATATTGATCACACTATCAATTCATTTGAGCACGGCCATGCATTTCACAGTCTCACTAATCGAGCGGCCCAAAGATATCTCTCTCAAAAGAGAGGGACAAATCCTATCTTGATTGTTCAATATCCTCTACATAATTTCTATCACATTGAATCATGACCTTTATTATTATCCAGTTACGGATAACGTTTGATCATGTCAAAATATAATAGTCCTTATGTTAGAAACTATGACAATCTCAAGTCAAAGGATTAAAACACGACTATCATAAGATTTACTTATGACGCTAATCCATGTAGTAATCTCATGATGGGTCTATCCAATACACTGTTCTCTAACAAGTATCTATGAAATTGATTTGTATCACCATACACATAATCATCTCATGATTATTAAATCAATACTCATACTGATTATAAATTATTTTATCTCTATAACAATAATGAATCAGGGACATATATCAAAATTGTGTAACATACTAACCAACAATAATGATAATAAAACCTTTTTTATTAATAATAAATGTTTAACATAAATATCCAAATCATGGCCTAGGGCACAAACACTAACAGTATATGTACAGTGTGAAGGTATGATGGAGCTACAAACTGACTCTTTTGATAGTTGACAGCCTGTCCTGTAGCTCGTTGGTATAGCTGCAGAAACTCCCAAAATTTTGTAAGATTACGGATGCTACCATTGTCAAAAATCAACAAGTCGTCTGCGAAGGCGAGGTGAGATATGTGAGGACGTGCTCTGCCTACATTGCATGGTTGAATAGCACCTTGCGCTATCAAGTTATTCAAGCCTCTTGAGAAGACGTCCGAAGTTAGAATAAACAAAAGTGGTGATAATGGATCACCTTGCTTGACACCACGAGTAGGTTGAAAAAATACAGATGGAATACCATTGATGAGAATTGAGATATATGTCCCTTGGAGGTGGTTGAATATCAAGGTGATCAGCCATTGTGAGAATCCAAATTGTCGAAGGAGTTTTGTTAAGAATTGCCAATTTACTCTATCAAAAGCCTTCATCATGTCTAGCTTGATCATGACATTTGCCCCACGTACTTTTTTGTCTATAAGATGGACCATTTCTTTTGCTAACAGTATGTGATCCGAGATATCTCGCCCCTTTAAAAAACCTGCTTGTTCATCAGATATTACCTTGTGCATAATTGGTTGTAGCCTGGTTGCTAGTATTCTTGTTGCAACTTTGGAGACAAAGTTTGCCAGGCTAATCGGTCTAAAGTGAGAAAACTTTCTTGGTGCAGCTTTCTTTGGAATTAATGTGAGTAGAGTACTGCCCATTGCTTTTGGTAACGGAATACCCAAAAAATATTCTTGTATGGCCTTTAAGACGTCATCTTTGACAATTTGCCAGCACGATCGAAAGAATTGTCCGTTATAACCGTCTGGTCCTGGTGCACTGTTTGGATCTAATAACCATACTGCTTCTTTGACTTCTTGTAATTGTGGTAATGCACTTAGCATTTCGTTGTCCTCTGCAGTTACCAGTGTTGGGATCACGTTCAAGAGTTGTTCTTCATCTTCTATTTGTTCTGCTGTAAACAACTATGTGCAGTAAGCTACGGCCTGTTGCTGGATTGATTCTATTGTGTCGCAAAGTATTCCATCTTCTGTATATATGGAAGTGATGGTCTGTCTGTGGTGTCTATCCTTGACTATACTATGAAAATATGAGGTGTTGGCATCACCTGCCTTCATTTATTTTAGCCTGGCCCGTTGCTCCCAGTATAACAATTCTCTTTTTGCTGCTAGTTATACTGTGCCTGGGCTTGCTGATAATGTTGACGATTCTCTGGTGTAGGCTGCGTATCATATATTCTCTCTAATCTTGTAGCTTCTTGTTCTGTTTCTTGTAGCTTATCAAAAATGTTTCCAAAGATGGTTGTATTCCAATTGCGTAGGTCTTTTTTCAAAATTTTGTAATTTATCATAGAGTCCCCGCATTCCCCCTCTTGTCTCGTAGGATTCCCATGTTGTTTGCACATATGGAAGGAAGTCTGGATGATCTAGCCATACATTCTGAAAACGAAATGCTTTGGGACCCTTTTGTTGCTGTTGTACACTTCGCAATAGTAGAGGAGCGTGATCAGACGTGAGTCGTGATATATGCTTGACTTGTAAAGATTGAAATCTGGCATTGTATGATTCAGAGCATAAAATACGATCTAGCCTTCTTCTAACCACGCCTAATCTTCGTCCATTAGACCATGTGTACATAGGGCCATCATATGGTAGATCAATTAGAGAGCAATATGAGATGCAGTCATTAAATTCCTCTAGAGAAGAAATAGCTGGAGTCGATAGTCCAATATGTTCATCAACTGTATAAAATGTATTAAAGTCTCCTCCTATCAACCAAGGTTCCGTATGTTCATCTTGATGATGTTGTAGAGCTGATCATAAACGTCGACGGTCTGTAATTGTGTGCAACCCATATACTGGGGTAAACCAAAATATAAAATCTGCTTCAGTCATATAGAATTTGTAAAAAGAGCATTGTTCTAAGTTGTATGTCTCTAGTAGCTGAAGTGAAGATGTGTTCCATAGCACTCATATCTTTCCATTGCATATCGTGTCAGCATTTGTGTAAGACAGTTTGAGTCTAAATCTGCCTAATTGGGAGTCTGGCTTTTTTGGTTCAATAATCGCCAGCAAATGTATTTTGTGAGACTTAAGGATCCTCTTCCAGCGTACTAGTGAGGTGGATAAACCACCTACATTCCATATTAAGCAATTCATTGAGAGGTTTGAGAGTGAGAGTGTAAAGAATGAGTGACCCTTCCTATCGACGGCTGATATGTGCGTATCATTTCTTGCTTTGTACGTCATCGTCTTGATTTTGGATGAGGGGACCAATATCAACATTAATCAGCTCCTCTATAGGTCGGATGTCTGTCCTCGGTTGTCCATTATTCGTTGAAATTCAACCGATGAAGCTTTTAGTCTTGCCTTCTAAGCTTCTGTTCTTGATTCTTCATTTATTGTTGTATGAATGTCTCTTTCCTGTGGTCCTGAAGATTGAATGATCTCTGTATCTGAAACTGTAGCACATAAGGGATTGTCATGTTCCTCGTCAACTTGTTCCAAAGAACCTCCTACATTTGGCAGTGTTGTATTGAGCATATTTTCTTGTAAATTTAGTTGGCAAGTTGCTTCATGGATTTCCTGTATGTTGTTTTCAGTATGATGTGAATCCAGTATTTGTGTATCTGAGGGTGCTATATATGGTGGTAGAACAGCCAGAGCATCATATTCCTCTCTAGGTTCTTCTTGGCCAGTAATTTCATCATTAGTGGTCATTGTGGAGTGGGGTAATGCCTGCACTTCTGTATTTTTGTGAGGAGGATTGTCTCCTATTGGTAGGCTTGTCATTGGTATATGTGTCTGATCCTTCTGTGGCACTTGTGTGGTGAATTTTTTTGGTGTCCATCTCTTAGCATTTTCAGCAGGAGGAGGCTTTTGAAGGTGCCTCTGCTATGTCTACTGTGGTTTTACCAGTTTTTATCAGCGGGCAAAGCTTTTGTTCATGTCCAAGTGCCCTGCAAGCAGCGCAAAATGATGGGACATTCTCATATTCAACCGACGGGTAAAATTCATTTTCTCCTTCCTGGATATGCAGTTTAGATGGCAGTGGTTTTGAAATATCCAGTTCCAAACATAGTCGAACAACAGACGGACGCAATCCTTGTGAAGTTGCAGAGTCCATCTTTAACGGTAATCCGATCATGTGCGCTATATCCCACAATGCAGATTTGTTTTAGAGATACAGGGGCAAACCTCTAATGGTGACCCATATTGGGACAACTGGTTTATCAATCTGTGGATCAAAATCAGGGGTCCACTTTGTTACTCGCATTAAGTATCCATTCAACGTCCATGTATGTCATAGAAAACAGCGTTGGTAATCCTCCACATTCGAAAAAGTAATTACCACATGTTTCTCATCTAGTAAGCCTAATTTGGGTGTAGCTTTGAACCCAATGCGTTCCTGCAGTTGGTTAACTGTTTCATAGTCGGTCTACCGCGCCAAAATGATCCTATGAGTGTGTGTTCATAAGGAATTGAGCAACGAGATACCTCTTCGGCGGAGAACTTGATTGATGGGAGCCCCTTAAATCTGAGAACTGGGCGTGTTGATGATGATGGTGGCGGTTTCAAATTTTTCGATAAAGCCTGAAGAAAGGATGGTCTTTCTGCATGATTCGGTGGATGATCATGCTTTTCCATGATGAATTCAACAAAAGGGGAAATCTTACCGCAAATGAAGCACTGATAATACAAATCCTCCAGCAATCGCTACCCAAATCAGTAACGCTCGATGAGTTCATGATCGCAGAGCAAATCGCCAGAGCCGCCAGTCATTTTTTTCAGTGGCCCCATAAAATGCATTATAACTTTTTATTATACCACTTGTTATTAGAGTTTTTCTTAGGTTGAGAAGAAATAGAAAAAGATTATTTTCCATTTCTCTTAAGCCGTTTGAAAAACTTTCTAAGTTTTCTAGATATTAATATTAAATCATCGTCTAATCCATCATCACTATTACTATCATCATTATTTATATGTGACTCAGTTGATTTGAACGAAATAGACTTACCGGATGATTTAGATAACTCGGATTTTTGTTGGTTCAGTTTTACCTCATAAACACTAAGTGAGCCGATCAATTCATCTATTTTAGTGATTGACTTTGTTTCTTCAATCACCGTGAATTTAGGATCCCATTCAGCAGGAAGGCTTCGTAGCACCTTTTGAACCTTCTCATTGTTGGTAAACGATTTTCCTAAAGCTTCAAGTGCAGTCAAAATGTTAGTAATCCTCAAATTCATAGATGTTATGGATTCGTTCGGCAACATTTTGAAAGATTCAAGCTTAGACATAAGCATGTTTATTTTTGACTCTTTTACACCACTAGTACCTTCATGCTTTAATTCTAGTGATTTCCATATGCCGTGTGCACTTGTGCAATTTGAAACATATCCTGCCTCAGAATTCGTTAGTCCATTCAAAAGTAATTGCATAGCTTTAGCATTCATGGACATTTTCCTTTTATCTTCAGATGTCCATTCACTTTTATATTTTTCTACTTCCTGTGTTACACCGTTTACTTGTACAACTTTCATTGGAATGTACGGCCCATCTTCAACTATAAACCATAAATCTATGTCTGTAGCCATTAAGAATAGCATCATCCTAAGTTTCCAATTAACGAAATTATTGCCATCGAAAAGAGAAGGACATTGTGTAGACATACCTTCCAACTCACCTTTGTGAGAAACTATGGCCATTGTATGTACCTTTAATTTGAGAAGTGCAGGCTACAAAGAATTGTTGTTTCTTGGCTTTGTTTTGTTCGTATGGTGCTGAATATTTCTTCTTTCAGTGGTGTTGGCCTCGCTCTGATGCCAATCGTTGAACTGTGTACCTGCAGTAAACACCACTAGAGGGGGAGTGAATAGTGGTTAGCAGAAATTACACTACTACCCTTTAACAAAATCCCCTTTGAAAACAGAATCTGAGACCTCCTCAGATTCAGTACCGGTTTTTGTAAAATTCAAAAATCAGTGTACACAACTCCAAAAAATATGAAAATTTCGAGAACTTAACTTGAATGTCTTTACAAGCTTCAAACAAATAAAAAGATTTAGATGGTCAATCTGGACAAAATTGGATAGAATGTTGCTGAAATTTCAAAACGTATTTCTCTTTGAATACTCAACCAAAAAGTATGATCTTTATGTCAAAACACTCCTTAGGATGTCTATTTTATATTTCCAAAAACCCCTGACCTTAAACAATTCTTCATGAAAGCAGAATTCAAGTTTTCTTAAAAATGGTCAGATTGTAGCCAGATTGGAGCAGTTATCTTGCAACGAGTGAAAGACTAACTTTCCCTTACTCAAATCAAGTAATTCTTTTGCAAATGAAAGCTGATAGTCTGAAGTATAAATCCATCAAAAATCACGAATTTTGAAAGTGTTTTGCTATTTTGTCAAAACATGAGAAGTTGTGTGAAATCTGCAGTGAAAATGGGCTGAAAAACAGAAAAGAGAAAAGAAGACAATAACACTAAAGATTTATCATGGTTCGGTCAATGTGACCTACTCCAGTCTCAAGGAATATCTTTCCTTGGATTTCACTATGGTATGAACAAACTTAAAACAAGAACCAAGCTTGATCCTTGGGTTAAACACCAACCCTATTCAAGACTTGGATGAACACCTCTATGAAACTCTTGGTTGCAACACCTCTATCACCTATTAGTGTAGCTTTATAAACTTGTCTAACCAATCTTACAAAGATAACCCAAGAAGGCGTGTATATGTAGCTCAACAACAACAAGAAATGAAACACTTTAGCTATATAAAGAAAGAATCAAGAAGAAGAGAATAACAAGAACGATCTTCAAGTTTGCTTGAAAGTTGTATGTTCTTCTTCTTCACCTTTGCCTTCTATTTATAGGGTGAAATGAGCCTTGAAGATAAAAACTCCAATATGTCACCATCTTCATCATCAATGCTTAAGTGTCTTCACACCATTGGTTTGCCATATAAACACCTTGTAACCTTGGCAAAATGAAACAACAGAATCGGTCCACTTTTGTAAACATATTGGCCGATTTTAGTCTTGAAAAGTGACTTGGAATTTGCTTGAAAAATGAAGATAATACCAAACGATAATACCACCAATAAAACCTCAACTCCTTGGCAATATAATAGGCATGTGATGGCTGAAAATTTTGAACAATTCATCCCTTTTCTACCATGTAGGGTGGCTACATTTTCAAATGTTTCTAAGTTGGCAATTTTGCCAACTAGCTTCTTTTTGGTTGATCCACTTGTCACCAAGTCATAAAATAAGTACACCATCATTACAACCTGTATATACACGTTTTTGAGGCTGTATATATGTATATCAATACAGATTTTGAAGAAGAAATCAATAAATAATAGTTGACAAGATTATGTCAACATATAATATAGAAATTCTCACAATTTCTCCTTATATGTTGTGATGAATTCCTCATCAAGACCACCTTCAAATTCTCTGAAAAATGATGATTAAGACTTTCCAATAACATATATAAGAAGATCTTCAAGAAAAAATAGAATGTGATATCACAACCCCACATATCCTGCTATTGTCGATAATATCATCAAATGAGAGAAATAATAGAAAACCACTAAATAATCTTCAAGATAATCATAAATCAACTCCAGAATGAATAAATAAGATACTAAAGAGATTCTTTGAGTAAAAATACCGAAACTGCCCTCAGAGGTAAAATGACCAAAATACCCCTGGTGAGAGAAAACTCCAGAAATGACCCAGATGGTCAGAAATAGATATACTAACACCTTTTTGATTCTAAATAATATATGAATGTTTCCTCAAAATATTTTCACCATGTCAAGTCCCTACACAACTCAGAATATCAATTTTGCCCTTTTTGGTAAGGTGTAGAAACTTCCAAGACATGTTAGTAACAAGACATTTATAATCATCAAAAACACATAATATCAACATGATAAACATATATAAATCATGCACAAATGAAAATAATTATTTTATGATATTTTAGAAAAATATTTCTAAAAACCCTAGACATCGATCGATCGAAGTGCCTCAGCTTCAGAGATCGATGTCTCACAGTGAGTTTCAGAGTTTGTCTCTGACCTACGTCGATCGATCGAAGTGAGGGTTCGATGTACATCGATCGATCGATGTGTCTCAGGTTTAGAGATCGATGTCACACATTAAGGTCTTGGTTTTTCTCTGCCTTGCATGGATCGATCGATGTGAGGGTTTGATGTACATCGATCGATCAAAGTGCAACGACCTGAGAGATCGATGTCATTTTTCTTCACTTTTTCAACTTTTAATTATATATAACACCATGTGTGGCATTTTTAAGTATTCACCACTTAAAATAATGACTTTGAAAATTATCCAAACGCGTTTCTCAACATTAAATGGTTAGTGCAAATTGAAAATTTGGCATGATGCACACATTTGATGCATGGGGAGTCTTTTGATATCATTTGATGCATGTTTGGTTGAGGGGGAGTATTTTGATATTTTCAAACATATTCATTTGTTTTGGGAAGATTATTTATTAAAGGGGAATCTTGGATATGTTAACATGCTTTATGCTATTAGAGAGAACATAAAGTGCATGTATTAAGGGAGAGATTGAGAAGTTCAAGTTTGAAATTGTTAGCTAGTCTAAAAATAAATTTTTTAAGCAAAAACATCTTTTAAAAATCTTGGTTTTGAAATCATCAAAAAGGGGGGGGGATTGTTGGGATATGAAAAGTTTTGATGATATTAAAAGATGTTTTGAATGAGTTAAAATAGAAATTCACACTTCGAGTTTGAAGCAAAATGAGAAAAACACACAGTGAAACACCAAATCTCTCACATGGATCAATTGATGTATACATCAGTCTCTCAAGTAGAGACATGGATCGATCCATGTTAGACCTAGTTAAGTTTGGAACCTTTCTGTCCAACATTGATCTCTCAGTCAGAAGGACATCGATCGATCGATGTCACATCAATCTCAAAGATAGACTTCGATCGGTCGATGTCAGACAGTTTCAAACCAGAAACTTTCTGGAAGACATCGATCTCTCAGGCTAGGGGACATCGATCAATCGATGTACTGTAGGTTCAAAACTATAAATTCTTTTGAGGACATCGATCTCTCAGCCCAGACACATGGATCGATGTCCCCCAGAATTCAAATATTTATGACCGTTGGAACAAAATCCAAGGGAGATTTATGGTGTTTTCTCTTTCCAATATTGCTCAAATTTCTTGTGGACTTTTCTCCAACATAATACATGCTTCCTTGACTATTATATCTATGACTAAGATTCTCTAGGATGGTTTTGGAGGATCAAATCAATCCATAGAGTGGCTAAAGGCTATTTTCAAATTGTCAAGACTTGGGGATTGACTTGAAGACAAGGTGGAGGCTCCAAAACGTGATGAACACCTCCTATAAATGGATGAAGCTCAGATGAGGCAAAAACACACTTTCACCATCATCAAGCTTTATTCTTCATTGTTGTATATTTCTCTCATATATGTAAAAGTGCTTAAAGCTTGTTAAGCCTTAAGAGATAGTGAGTCTAACACAAGAAGAACCATAAATATTTGATCTCTTGCTTGTGTTTAGACTAGTGATAAAGTGTGATCCCCATTGCTTCATTTAACCCACTGTGAGAAAGTTCTTGCGAGAACTTTGCTGATGTTGTGAGGAATCAAGAAGTTGATCTTGCTTAGAGCTGAAGTTATTATAGTTGCACAAAGGTGTTTTGTGCAAGAAGTTGTGGTTGTGGTTGCTTACACTAAGTTGTTAGCGCAAGTATTGTTGTGGATGTTCTTATAATATTTAATAAGAAGACTAGTTGAAAATCCACTTTGGCAATAAAGTGGTAGTGGAGTAGAATCATTTACGATTCAAACCACTCTATATCTGGTGTATTCATTCATTGTCTCTCATCTTCCATTCTTGCTTTGATTTTGAATAGCTAAACAAGAAAATTCTGCAAAATTACTCAACACTCTATTCACCCCTCCCCATCTATAGTATGTTACAAACGTACCAAAAATGATCTTTTGAGTTCCACAAGGTGAGAATCCCCGTGGACAAAATTTTAATGCCCAAAATATTTTGGTTGAAAAGCCTTTCTCAGTCATTTTTTCTCCAATTCAATGTTCTATTTCATGAAAATACGAAAATTTCTCCCCTCCTTTTCTCCATGTTACTCAGCAACTGTTCATCTCCCATCCTCATCCTCGGTCATTTTCTCTGGTGTTCTCCCTCTAGTGTCATTCGTTCATCCTTAGCTCCCTAAGTAAGTCTCCATTCCGTCCATATTTCTCCTATTTAGTCATGTCTCTCCTGCTGATTACCAAAATATATCAAATGGGGCCTTCTATGTCACCGACGTAGATAAGGGATCCAAAATCTTCTCATCAGAAAGCCTCAGAGCCTGATTCCACCGAGCAAAGAGGACGCGAAAAGGGGCCTTACCAATAGGCCTGATAGCGTGGTCGAACTTAGCGACATCTTCCCAGCAACGGAGCCGCCGGTGGTGGATTTGGAATTCTCTCCCAGCATCAAACTGTCATAAGCTTCATGCCCAGCATCCTTGATCACTATAAGCTAGAATTCGGTAGTGTAAATAGGGGTTCAGGTAGTAAAGTTTGGAGTATTCGTGATGCTCGGACGGCCTACGACCCCAAAAGGGTACAAAGCTATTTATGAAGAGTATTTTAAGATAGGCTTTAGCCTTCACATACCTCTGCCGATAAAGTTGATTCTGGGGTTTTACCACCTTAGGTTTCCTTAGATATCTCTAGGCAGCCTAAAAGCCTCGCCTATTATTTTTTGTTTCTTAGAGCCATTCAAGTCAAATTCGACGTAGACGCCTTTAGGTCCTTCTTTATATGTGATGAGCCAAGATCCGATATGCTCATATAAGACAAATATTATCAATCAGTGAAACAGTCAACGTAGTTCAAGCTCAGCTACTTGATTAGTCAGCCTTAGCCAGAAGGTTTTAGCCTCGGCAGCTATTATTTACACTTGAAGCAAGTAATTAAACTAACTAAGGCAGATTCAAGTATAACTCTTGGTCAGCTCGGCCGCATGCCTGAGTCAGGTCGGCACTTATTCAATATGACCAGAAATGGTTAAAAACTGTAACCAGTCTTCTGAGATCAGCTTGACATACTGCACCTTGGCTTGGCAATGCATTAGTCAAGGCAACCGCTTCTAGCCAACCTCAACAAGCGAATATTCAAATACCTGGTCAACAGTGTATAATTATACAAGCACTCAGGTTCTACTAGGCCTCGACACAACCTCGGCTTCAGCTTCTTAACTGATCTGAGCTCTAGCCTCGGCTTTACTCTCATAAGGTTTATTGTCCAAGATAACTCGGCTAGTTCAAACAAGATATTTATCACCTGCCGTCTGGGACCCGCCAAGACAATTCTAAGAGTGCTTTTCAGGTGTCAAGCATCGCTTGGCTAAGTACAGAATCATTACTGCTGGCCGACCTATGTGCTTAAGATTCAACCATTAGCACAGCCGTATTCGCAGGCATCTGTCCAGTCACATAGTACACCTATAGCAGACAAAGTAGCCCTTCTGATACACGCAACAGTCACATCATCGGGCAGAAGACCATTCTTATCAACTTTGTGTATGAAAAGACTTATTTCCGGACGAAAGAGGGGGGAGCCAACTTAAACATTCAGAGTCTTCTTCTAGAAAGAAAAGGACTCCATATTCTCAAAAGGGGAAGATCTTTTAGTGAGAGATCTTCCAAAACGGCATCTCGGCCGACACCTAAGCACCTCTAGTCTCAGTAAGATCTTGAGCCAAGTTTATTCTAAACCTTTATTCCAGCATAAATACATACAAAAATACCCATAACTGAATTGAGCGTCGGAGGGGGCTTATAACGTTTATCTTCCTTCTCAGGTTCTATTGATGGACTTAAACAGAGAGCTAACGACATACTACAAGGATCACCTCTGATCCACCCGGTGAGAGAATGGATAAAAAAGATGGGAAAGGGTCCAAGCGACCTATGATCCCCAGAAGACATCAGTGATCTCTTCAACTACAACTGGAACAGTGTTCCCCGGAACCAGCAGAATCTTCAACTCCCACTGTAGCCTTCTCCTATGAGGAACATATGAAAGTCATTCGCTATGTGGCCCAGAATCCTAATATATTCCAGGCTGTGGTAAAGGAAATGAAGGGAAAAGCTCCCGTGGTGGAACCTAGTGGGCTCCATCCCAGCAATTCTCCTCCACAAAGAGAGCTTCTGGAATACTCTCCAACTCGGCCAGAATATTATACTGGGCTTTAGAGTGGATTCATGACTGAGGCTA
This sequence comes from Eustoma russellianum, assembly GCA_036186865.1. Lineage (NCBI taxonomy): Eukaryota > Viridiplantae > Streptophyta > Magnoliopsida > Gentianales > Gentianaceae > Eustoma > Eustoma russellianum. Next base: position 9,199,759 of record AP025046.1, read on the forward strand.
GACGTTTAGGACAAAGGTCTAGCCATCAGCACTTTGTGTCCGAGCCTGTAAAGGCTCTGGACTATCATTTGAACTGCGCAAGAAAAGCGTTGTTGCCACTCAGGCATAGTAGAGAAGTTGACAAGAAAGGTAGAGCTCAACCACAAGAAAGGCGCTCTACCAAGATTCGGTTGGGAGGCCGAAGAAAAGAAAGAAATTCTCTGTTGGCCTCAAAGGCTCATGTTCTCTCCTACATGAGGAAGAAGAATCTAACAAGAGATCCTCAGCCCCTGACAAGACCTATTCACAAAAGGAATCATCAAATGTACTGCCTTTACCATCATGATATTGGGCATGATATAGAAGAGTGCAAGCAGCTCACCTAAGAGATTGGGTGTCTGATCGAGCTCGGCCACTTACAACGGTTCTACAATCCGAGGTCGAGGCTGCACAATAGGCTGGACTTTACTCGGCCTCTTCATGTTGAAAGTTGCCGACCTGAACATCAGCACAGGTCATCAAAAGACGAGGATTCAAATTCGGCAGGGCAGAGACTGCGGGTTTCTGAGAGGATACAGCTGACCTGAAAGCAGAAGACCACAAAGAATTATGATTCACCTTTCTGGCGTGTACCCAAAATCCTTATGTACATAAATGTACTTTAAATGCATTGTTTTTCAATGATTATTACAAATTTTCTATTTCAAAGGAGTTGTCCAGATATTAAGCAGTGCTTTTTCTAGACAAATAGGATTTAGATCCCCATCATATCATTTTATTTACGTTTATCAACTGGCTCGGCCTGGCATTTTCTTCTGCTTGGCAATAAGTTCGTCCAGAAGACCTATTTCTTCATGGAATATGAAGAGCTCTATCTGGGTTAACGAGGCAAAGATATTTCCCAGTTATTCCATTCAAATATCTGGTCCAAGTCAGCACGGCTTTATGTTATCAGAGGATTAATCTTCATTCAGATTATTACCCGGTTTAGCCCGGCCTGTCATTCTCCGACATTTAGCCTGGGTTGGGGGCATAATTATTATTCCTTCATCTTGTGGTTCATATGGAGGGATTCATCCAGATTGTAAGAAAAGTTCTATGCCTACTTGACGTTCACTTTATGAGTCGTAACAGAATCGGAGCCCGACAGGATTCGCGCTTAGCCGATCTCTGCCATATGGCTCATAAAGGGACTCGGGACACAAGCTTTTCCATCTCGGTGACTTTTCTCTTATGGCTCATCAGATTAAGGAAGTGATACATTATCCTTCCAACAACATCAAAAGTTCACCTCGGTCTTAAGGTTCATAAGTGGTTCACCTTCGCGTGTATATACGCCTTAAAGTTGGCTTCAGTTTTAAGATTTGTAAGAGGTTTACCTGGAATTCTTCTAGGATTCGGCTCGGAACGAACGTCCTCCCATGTTTGGGGCTCAACTATTTGCTATTTGTCTAATAGTCTTAAAGGAACCCCGAATGTGACAAGTTTCACACCTCGGTTCAAAATGACCCAAGAGGTCACCTCGGCTTAAATTACCTAAGAGGTTTACTCAGCTCTATAAAATGACAAATTAGTCAAGGCTTTGAAGACTCCAAGAAAAATTCGACAAGACAAATCATGGATCTCAGGTCGGCCCTATAAAAGTTGCTCAATTCAAAGAATTGCCGAGTAAACAAGCAGAGCTGGATACCACTATTAGCCTTATGGCGATGGAAAACTTAGAATTATTCTAAGTAGTTATTTCAAGGCAATACACTTCTATCTGGGCCGCTTCAGGGAAAACCTAGGCCCTATAGTCCCATCTCGGCTTCAACAAATGAGTTCTCAGCCTAAGCGCCTCGGCTCGGCCTGATTAAAGACGGAAGCTTAGCATTAAAGCTCACAAGTTAAAAATGGGGCAAGTTGCTGCTCGGGCTAGAATAGTCAAAACAGAGAAAGACGATTGCCAGATCTGGCAGCAATTACAAACTTGGAAAATTCTAAGTAACTATTTCAAAGCATCACTTAGCTTGGATCTCAGCTAAGGCAGATCAAGTTTTTCAGCTCAGCTCAATGCTCAGGCGGGCCTTATTCTTAATTCTCGGATCAGCTCGACAGAATAACAGGTTTATTCTAAAAACTTAGAGCTTGCTGACTTAGTTTATTTTCATTGAAACTAACTGCAAAGTTGAGTCTACCAAGTGCAAAGCCGACATCCAATCTCGGCGACAAGTTTGAAAATTAACTTGACAGAAATCTTGAAATGAAAAAGCAGAACAGAAGGAGAAGCTACAAATTGCAAAATACTTAGAAATTTTCCATTGACAAATATTTTCAAGTACAGAGTACAAGCGATGTCTGCTCAGCCGAATTACAATAAAATTCTAAGTCTAATCATCGGCTTCCCATAAGTCGGCTCCGTCCAAAAACTGCTAAAATTGAGTGTTGAACTCTTGGGCAGCAGTTGAACTATAAAGATCAGTTAGCCGATGATCTTCCTTGTTCAGTTGGGGGCAAACTTCTGAGCAGACATCAATGGCCTTTGTTTGGGGTACCTCCATAGCCGTGCTCTGCAACAGCAGCATGTTTTCTTCAAATAGTTGAGATCTTCTGAAATCTGCAACTGCTTTAGCCTCAGCTTTGGCCAATTGCTGAGGCAGACGAACCAACTGTTCTTCTAAAGTTTCTTTCTGCTGCAGTAGCTTGGCCTTATCCTTCTTCAAGGATTCGTTTTCAGTTGAGGCTTGGGTGGAAGAAAATTCCAAGTTGGCCACTTCATTTTCCAACTCATCAACCTTAGAGTTGGAAGTGGCCAACCTCATGTCAGCCTCTTCCGTCCTTTGGTGAAGGGTGGAGACTTCGGCCTTCAGATCAGCAATTTCTTGGGCCTGCCCGGCTCTCGGCTGATTGGCTTCATCAAGTTCTCTTGACTTAGCCTGGAGAGCTTCACTAAACTTCTCTCCCCAAGCCAGAACCTGCAACTCTTGGGCTCGGATCTGCGAGAGAAACAAAGTTAGAACATGACTAAGTATTATCATAAATAAATACTTAGAAAAATTTTACTTACCAAGGAGATATTGGAGCGAAATACTTCTTTTAGATTTTCCCAAGAAGCAACTTCAAACTTCTGCCGGTCCAGGGGCAGAACCGTCACCTTGTTTAGCCGTCTGGCTGTGGCCAGGTCCACAGCAGAGTCATGATTTGAAAAACCAACAAGGGATGGCTCTGCCACCTCAGCAGGATGAGGCAGGGTCACCTCAGCTGGTTGGGGCATGACCACCTCAGTTGGCTGAGGTGGGATCACTTCTGAAGGCCGAGAAGGGCCTGCATCTTGACCCCTGGAGGGGCCTTCACCCTGGTGCCTCTTTCTTCGGCGAAGGCTTGAGCCCTCAACAACTTCCACCAATGGCTTAGATTCAGCCGAGGTCCGAGTTTGAGAGTGGGTCTCGGTCTCTTCATCATGTATTTTTACAATTGGCAAAGCTGTAGAAAACGCATCAAACAGGTTAGAGTTAAATTTTAACATTACAAAAGATGAAAGTTAAGGAAATTCAAGTACCTATCTCAGGCTCTTCATGAATGGGCTCGGCCATAGGAATAGCTGGGGGCAAGGCTAAGGCAGAGGCCCCCCCAGCAGAAGCAGCTGATGAGATTCGTCTGGCTTGGCGGGCTCTCTTTCATGCCGCCATCTCGGCCATCCGATCAGCATAATTGTTGCTACCAGAAGCCATTACGCATGCATAAGGAACGAGACAGTTATCAACTAGAATTCAGAAAAACACAAAAATTAAGGCATACCGAGACCAACCTCTGACTATGATCAGGTTATCAGGAGAAAGTGGCTGATAGTTCTGACCTAAAGCCAAGTAGCCCAAGTCAGCTGCCTCCAAAATGGTGGATTCCATTTTCTGCCAGTTTATCACAACGGGCAGACTCTGAAGTCTGGCTACTTCGTTGCAGTATTCTGCGCTCGGCCTCATGTTATCTGTCTTGCCAGATTTCCAGATGTTCTTTTTCGGCAGCTCATCCTTTTTGACATAGAAGAATCTACCCTTCCAGTTTTTGGTAAAAGTAGGGATGATGATAGCAAGGTTAAATTCACTATTGGGAGCTCGTTTGCTAGAATAGTACCATCTATCCGAGACTCGACAAGAAAAAAGACCCCTAAATGCATTTATATAAAATGGAGACTCAGTTATTCTAAGAAAAAGAAAATAGCAGAGAATGATCTTCAGAACATTGGGTTTTATTTGTGGAAGTCTGAGATTATAAGCACGAAGAATGCGGACAAGGGGTTCAGGAATAGGAAGGTTGAACCCCAATTTGAAATAGTCTTCGTAGACAGCTTCATAATCCTTTGGAGTATCATAAGCTGTCTGACCCAGCAAAGGCAGAATAGGGCCGAACCGATCCCGCTCAACTTTATACCACTTACAGATTCGGTTCAGCTCGGCCTCGGATAAAGTACAGAAGGACTCTTGGACAAAAGAAGAAGGAGGACCTCTATTCATTACCCCCGTATACAGAGATGGAGCCCTCTGCAGAGCTGGAGGGTTTACAGCTGCCAGAGCAGGAGCAACCCCTGCTCGCTTCGGCGAAGAATCAACCACGGTGATGGCCCTACTGGACTGAGCAGTGCCACTAGTGGCCCTGCGCAATCTCACTAACGACCTGTCATCAGAGACCGTCCTAACTGACAGAGATGGAGAATTGGAGTTTCCTCCACCACCGCCGGCGTAAGACGCATCCTCACACACATTTTGAGAATCGTGAGAAGAAGACATGGTGGAGAAGTAAAAGGAAGACTTACAGAGAAGTTAGGCTAAGAAAAAGGGGAAAGACGGCCGGAGAAAACAAAGATCGCTGGTGGAAACTTGAGGAAGAACGCCGGAGAAGAAAATAGAACGCAAGAGCAAAATGACGAGAGAATAAAGGTTTAGAAAGTCATTAGGAGGCACTATTTATAGACCACAGGTCAGCCATCCCAACAGACACCTCGAGGTTTTCGTCCTCGATACTTTGAACCGCCGGATGTGAAAAGGTGCGTAACTGACGCTTCGCAGTCTGCACAAACAATAAATGCGTAGTACGGCCCAATCAGAGGCAGACACATCACTACTTGACAGGACAGCGCATTAAAAGTTCTGAATCGATTAGCCTGTCCTTCCTGGTCAGCTCGGCCAGACTAATGTGGGAGCAAAGTGATGAGCCAAAATCCGATCTGCTCAGATAAGACAAAAATTATCAGTTAGTGAAACAGTCAACGTAGTTCAAGCTTAGCTACTTGACTAGTCAGCCTCGGCCAGAAGGTTCTAGCATCGGCCTCTATTATTTACAGTTAAAGCAAGTTAATTAAAGTAACTAAGGCAGGTTCAAATATAACTCTTGGTCAGATCGTCCGCATGACTGAGTCAGGTCGGCACTTATTCAATAATGACCAGAAATGGTTAAAAACTGTAACCAGTCTTCTAAGATCAGCTTGACATACTGCACCTCGGCTCGGCAATGCATTAGTCAAAGCAACCGCTTCTAGCCAATCTCAGCAAGCGAATATTTAAATACCTGATCAACAGTGTATAATTATACAAGCACTCAGGTGCTGCTTAGCCTCGACAAAACCTCGGCCTCAACTTCTTAACTGATCCAAGCTCTAGCCTCGGCTTTACTCTCATAAGGGTTATTGTCCTAGATAACTCGGCTAGTTCAAACAAGATATTTATCACCTGCCGTCTGGGACCCACCAAGACAATTCTGAGAGTGCTTTCCAGGTGTCAAGCATCGCTTGGCTAATTACAGAATCATTACTGCTGGCCGACCTATGTGCTGAAGATTCAGCCACTAGTACAGCCGTATTCGCATGCATCTGTCCAGTCACACGGTACACCTAGAGCACACAAAGTAGCCCTTCTGACACATGTAACAGTTGTTGGTTAATTTTCTTAATGTATTAGGATTAGGAATCTCTAAGTTGTAGGAGTTTAAGGTTAAGTTTATTTCCTTATTGGTATTTACCTATTCCTATTAGGTTATGGTTTTGTTTAGACTAGTTAGCCTATAAATAAGGGGGGTCAGCCATAGTAGATGGTGCGTCAAGCCTCAAGAGTGCCAAGGCCAAGGGTGCCAAGGCCAAGGGTGCCAAATACCAATCCCGGGTAGGGTGATTGGTGAGTCAATGCTGGGTAGGGTCATTAACAAAGGCGGCGAGTACTAGTTCGGTTTTGAGTTATTTTCCGAATATCAATAAAGTGTGTTGTTGTTTATACGCGTTGTGTTTTGAATCCGTTGTTTACTTCAAGTGGTATCAGAGCAATTGTTGTTACTTCAATTGGTATCAGAGCAGTTGTTGTTACTTCAATTGGTATCAGAGCCGAGGTTGTTTGGAGAGGGAGGAGCCACCGTGGTAGGGTTGCCGTGTTAGGGTTGATCCCGTGAGGAGGCTGCCGTGTTCTTCGAATCAACAAGGGCCGGATTCAGTTCAACACAACAACAAGTAGTTAATTGGAGAAAAAAAGGAAAAGAGCACAAAAAAAGGGGGGCGCCGCCACCGCCGAAAGGAATCGGCCAAAATTTTGAAGAAAAAAAATCTTCCCTCAGGCCGAAAGGAGTTGGCCATTTAAATTAAAAAAAAAAGAAAAAAATTATATATTGCCAGGGCTGAAGGATTGAGCCGTCTGCAGTTTGAACAAGGGTAAGAAGTTCTTTTGCCCTAGGTCGAAAGGTACACGGCCGGAAAGCTTAAACAGAGATTCGGATCACAAGCTAAGGAAAGATACGAAGCTTGATTTAGCGTTGAAGAAATTCTGAGGTCACATTCAGAAATTAAGGGGGAGAATGTTGGTTAATTTCCTTAATGTATTAGGATTAGGAATCTCTAAGTTGTAGGAGTTTAAGGTTAAGTTTATTTCCTTATTGGTATTTACCTATTCCTATTAGGTTATGGTTTTGTTTAGACTAGTTAGCCTATAAATAAGGGGGGTCAGCCATAGTAGATGGTGCGTCAAGCCTCAAGAGTGCCAAGAGCGCCAAGAGTGCCAAGGCCAAGGGTGCCAAATACCAATCCCGGGTAGGGTGATTGGTGAGTCAATGCTGGGTAGGGTCATTAACAAAGGCGGCGAGTACTAGTTCGGTTTTGAGTTATTTTCCGAATATCAATAAAGTGTGTTGTTGTTTATACGCGTTGTGTTTTGAATCCGTTGTTTACTTCAAGTGGTATCAGAGCAATTGTTGTTACTTCAATTGGTATCAGAGCAGTTGTTGTTACTTCAACAGTCACATCATCGGGCAGAGGACCATTCTTATCAACTTTGTGTATAAAAAGACCTCTTTCCGGATGAAAGAGGGGAGAGCCAACTTAAACATTCAGAGTCTTCTTCTAAAAAGAAAAGGACTCCATATTCTCCAAAGGGGAAGATCATTTAGTGAGAGATCTTCCAAAACGGCATCTCGGCCGACACCTAAGCACCTCTATTCTCAGTAAGATCTTGAGCCAGGTTTATTCTAAACCTTTATTCCAGCATAAATGCATACAAAAAATACACATAACTGACTTGAGCGTCGGAGGGTTTTCCCAGTGCCCTGGGCCTCTAACGTTTCTCTTCCTTCTCAGGTTCTATTGATGGACTTAAACGGAGAGCTAACGACATACTACAAGGATCACCTCTGATCCACCCGGTGAGGATCTCGGCCGCACCAATATGCAAATTCTCGAATAGTCGGTTCTATTTTAGCAAGAGAACCTTGGTCTCATGAATTTTTTTCTAACAACCTGCCAAGTTTCACAAAAAATTTGAAAGCCAGGTTCTTCTATATGAAGAAGACCTGCGCGACGAGTTGCGAGGTATGACGTACCTCTAAAGTCAACAACAAAGACCACCACTCATGGCATCAAGAAGTAGCCTGAAGCCTCCAGTCTTTCAAAGCCATCGTGGATTGGCTGAAGGTAACCAGAGAGACCTTATAGAAGGTTGACTTAAACCACTTAATCAGTGGAACAGGTTTTTACGTGTTAAGCAAGGAGGAACAAATAGTTGTCGAGGGTGGTGCCCGAGATGTGTGTTTAAATTGAACGTTTGGCTCTGTCCATATGTACTGACGTGTTTCTCTTTATTTTGCAAGAACCATGTCGATAAACAGAATTACGGAGCTAAGGGCGAGAAGGAAGGTAAAATAGTCGACGCCTGCTGCTGGACATAACGCAACGACCTCAAGGGAAGCCATCCCAATTATGGCAGTGTCGCCCATTATAGATTTCATAGACCCAACTTAGCTGTCGCCAAGTGCGCAAAGAGCTGGAGAGCTGGTGGATTTACGAGACGCAGGTGTTGTGCTGGACCCAGGTACAATTATTTTTTTTCCTGCTTTTCTGAGAGTCGTTTTACTTTGGACCAAGTCTGATAAGAGAGGCCAGAGTTCTCCCAGAAAAATCTAAGTCAGAAGAGGCCATTCATGCTGAGCCTATCAGCGCGAGTGGCTGCAGCTTCTCCGACTACAAAAGAGAGTGAGCATCATGAACATGAACACCATTGGCTTGGTGCGAAGCAAAGAGGAGTCGAGGTGGGGGGAACGAGGTAAATACCCATGCCTCATATTAAACCAGGCTTTACGCTGGGCAAGTGGTTTGCTCCTATAGTGGCGTTCGTCGACGAGCAGCAGCCAATCCCCGAGGTCCTGGAAACCAGCGAGCCACCTGAGTGCTTTACTAACAAGGATAGCAGCAATGACCCAAGCACGACACATCAGCTCAACAAAATATTGGTGCGCCTACTAACTTGAACGCATCCGAGAAGCTGGTCAATAAGGTGCTGGCCGAGGAAATGCACAAAGATCTTGCATTAGTACGTGTTGCCTTTATTTAGTTTTTTTTTTGAAAAATGTAAATATATCATAAACCCAAAAAGCATACGATCAAATCAATCATGGCAAAATCAAAGCATCTATGAGATGCCAGCAGTACAAATCAGTCATACAATACATCATAGAGATGATCTATCATACTGTGTTATAATGGTGATAAACCATAACTGAACCATCTGTTAGTCAACAACAGTCACCGGTTCAATTTCAGTAGCTCAGCATTCAAAGTGCTACAGTTCAGCAGTTCAGCACCTAAGCATGGTTGTCCGGCCTCAGCTGCACCTCAGTCTCGGCTTCGGCACCAACTTCAGTTCATGCTCAAATGCCGCACTTCACACCGTTTCCACGGGATAAGGCCAAGTCACGCACTTCGGCAAGGCCTAGTCACACACTTCGGCAGAATTCAGCTGTGTACCACAGCGAACCATGCACTTCAGCAAGGTTCAGCTGTGTACCACAGCAAATGAACCTTGCTAAGATATTATTTCGTGGGATCCTCAAACATAGATACTCTTCAGATATAGTGACCACAACTGGCTATTCTTCCTGAACGCGCCAAAGTCACAACAGTCGGTCTACTAGTTACATCAACCAGGCCGACCTATTGATCACATCCGTCACACTATTGATCACATCAGCAGAACTATTGCATCTTAGGCTCTCTGCCCTAAACAAAGCGTCTTCTTCAAGCTACTATCAGGGTCATAAAGCTGGAAAAAGATCTATAAAGGCGAGGGAATCAAGAAAAGGAAGGGGGACTCAATCTTTGATACCCCAAAGCCAATTCATACACTCTGCTCCTCGGCAAATACTGCAAGAACTTCCTAACTCACCCTTTAAATTATAATCTCAGTGAGATATGGCCCAAACTGACTTGAGCGTCGGAGGGTTTTTCCCGGGGCCAACCCCCTGGGACCTCTGACCTGTGCTTCCATGTGCAGGATATTTGATGCTATTCCAGCTACAAGACATTTTCAATTCAAGTTAACTATCTTCGAGTTAACTGACGAAGCTAATTTGAGGTCATCTAGACCCTTGGTGGAAATCCAGTTTCATCATTTGGCGCTAGAGGAAGGGCCCCTTAGTCCCTTAAGCCAGGAAACAGCTACTCAAATCTTTTCTAACGATTACTCAGAGCTTTTCTAATTGCCCTTGGAGGCTATCGAGAGAAAGATGAGTAAAAAAGATAGTCAAGGGTCCAAGCAACCTATGACATCCAAGAGGAGCCAAAGGTCTTCTCAGCAACAAACTGATCAATGCTCTACGGAGCCAGGAGAATCTTCAACTCCCATCGCCTTCACATATGAACACAGGCGAGCCATTCGCTATGTGGCTCAGAACCCAGAGTTCTTCCAAGCAGTAGTGAGGGAGATGAAGGGAAAGGCCTCTGCAACAAACTGATCAATACTCTTACCCACTAGAATATCTGGAGTATTCTCCCACTCAGCCTGGTTATTCCCCCAGACGACAGGCCGAATTTATGGCCGAGTCGAGACGGCCAGAACAAAGTTTTAGCTATCAGAGCCTAAGGTGTACCCAAAAGGCTTCCTTGCCATTTAAACGTGGCAGAAAGGTTGACAATAAAGGCAAAGCACCGTTGCAGGAAAGATGCTTTGTCAAGATTCAGTTAGGAGGCCGAGGAAAGGAAAGGAACTCTCTGCTGGCTTCAAAAGCCCATATTCTTTCCTACATAAGGAAAAAATCTCTAGTGAACGAACCCCAACCCCTAGCTGGACCAGTTCGCAAAAGAAACCCTCAACTGTACTGTCTTTATCATCATGATATTGGTCATGATACAGAGGATTATAGGCAGCTCGGGCAAGAGATTGGGCGTCTTATTGAGCTGGGTCACTTGTAACGTTTTTATAATCCGAGGTCTAGGCTCTAAAACAGGCTAGACTTTGGTGGACCTCCTCCAGATGAAAGTTGTAAACCTGGGTCTCATCAAGGTTTTCTAAGTGATGAGGATTCAGATCCTGATGAAAGGGGGATACGGGTTCCTGAGCATATAAGGCTGATATAACAGCAATAGTCCCTAATTCAATCGAATCATGGCTTATCTCTTCTTGCGCTCATCTGGTATCCTCTGGCTCAGCCTTATGTTATCAAGGGACCAATTTCTATTATTCAACTGGATATTCTTATTTGGCTTTCAGCCAAGAAAGGTTAAGTCATCTTATGGTGCATGGTTCAATAATATGCCTATATATCATCTACGGTGAAAGTGGGGGCATATATATCTTTACCCCAGCAGGTCTGGGAGGCTGAGCAGGTCTCAGCTGGATGGGACAGGTTTCCCGATATTCTTTACCCCAGCAGGTCTGGGAGGCTGAGCAAGTCTTAGCAGGATGGGACAGGTTTCCCGATATTCTTTACCCCAGCAGGTCTGGGAGGTTGAGCAGGTCTGGGAGGTTGAGCAGGTCTCAACATTATCTTTACCCCAGCATGTCTGCGAGGCTGAGCAGGTCTCAGCAGGATGGGACAGGTTTCCCGATATTCTTTACCCCAGCAGGTCTGGGAGGTTGAGCAGGTCTCAACATTATCTTTACCCCAGCAGGTCTGGGAGGTTGAGCAGGTCTCAACATTATCTTTACCCCAGCAGGTCTGGGAGGTTGAGCAGGTCTCAACAGCGGGATAAGTTCCCTATATCTTCAACTCAGCAGGTCTGAGAGGTTGAGCAGGACTCAACAGCGGGATAAGTTCCCTATATTTCCACCTCAGCAGAACTGAGGGATTCAGCAAGTCTCAACAATGAGACAAGATTTGCCTATATTCTAGCTCAGCAAAGCTAAAAGGATTGATGAGAAGGGGACAAAGTTTTTGCTACATCTTAAAATTCATCAAGACCCAGCAGAGCTGAAGAGCCAAGTGCAAAAGCTGAAGCTTATTACTTCGGCAAAAAGTAAGCATACAAAAGATACTCTTTCGACTGAGCTGAAGACAAATACTTGCATAAAGCAAGTGAAGCTTTTTGATAAAGCTAAAAGACAAATATTTGCATAAAGCAAATAAAACTTTGCAGTGCTGAAACACCTGCAACTATGTAAAAAAGAGCAAGGCTTTGCAGAACTGAGGACAAATATTTGTATTCAAGACGAAGCAAGCACAACTTCACATGCTGTGGATAAAAACAGTAAAAGAAGCTAAAAGAAGCCAAAGGGCAGAAGATGGATTTTCATTGAAATACAAAATCTATTATAACTACAGAAAATCCTATTCTACTTTACAACTTCTTTATCAATTCCACTTTGGGACTAAGCACTTCGGTCTTCAACTACAGTTTTAGGACTATGGAGGTCAGCAAGCTCAGAATGCTCCTTATCCAGATCTGGACAGATTCCTTGACAGACAACAATCACACAAATCCCTCTTCTTCCAGTGAAGCAATAAACAACTGCGATTACATTCTTCGCAGGCCATCTTCAAGACATGGTAGCAGTGAAATAAAGCTCAGGCAAGGGCAACAATGCGGCAAATAAAGCAGGACCGATTTATTTGTCCTATCTATCCTTGAAATGCAGCAAAGTGAAACCTTTGCTGGAAAGAGACGTATTGAAGGAGAATCCCTGTAAAGAAATGACAGGGGCGCTAAAGCGGAGGATATGACAGTAACTAAAAAAGGTTTGTCAGAAAGGTGCAACCTTCATAAAGGAAGATTGTCCCTATCAGGATCAAATTCTTCACGAAAGGACTGAACCTCACGGTCACCCTCCAGATTCTCTGGGAAAGAGGAGGTATACATGTTTTGGAAATGGTTACATCAAAATGAAGAATTGGATTGTAAGGCGGAACGCTGTGAGAAACCAAGACAGGCATCAAAGACGGGGAAATTAAATGCAGAATAAGGGGGAGAAATCGTCTCTATTTATAAGCAGGGGAAGGCGAAAAGGTGCTCCTTTTCGTTTGAAATTCGAAAAGGCAGAGGTTCACGCATTTCCCTTCCTCGGGGAATGAAACCGCAGAAAAAGCGACAATAAGGTATCGAAAATAGCGCTTACATTGAAAGTTGGAATTACTGAGCGCGTAAAAGGATAACTACGCAATCAATGAAGGACTGCCACGTCGCAAAAACAAGATTTGTCCGCCTTCGCAGTTCAGTGCAGCCACACAAAATCTGGGGGAAAATGATAAACCATAACTGAACCATCTGCTAGTCAACAACAGTCACCGGTTCAATTTCAGTAGCTCAGCATTCAAAGTGCTGCAGTTCAACAGTTCAGCACCTAAGCATGGCTGTCCGGCCTCAGCTGCACCTCAGTCTCGGCCTCGGCACCAACTTCAGTTCATGCTCAAATGCCGCACTTCAGACCATTTCCACGGGATAAGGCCAAGTCGCGCACTTCGACAAGGCCTAGTCACACACTTCGGCAGAATTCAGCTGTGTACCACAGCGAACCATGCACTTCAACAAGGTTCAGCTATGTACCACAGCAAGTGAACCTTGCTAAGATATTATTTCGTGGGATCCTCAAGCATAGATACTCTTCAGATATAGTGACCACAGCTGGCTATTCTTCCTGAACACGCCAAAGTCACAACAGCCGGTCTACTAGTTACATCAACCAGGCCGACCTATTGATCACATCCGTCAAACTATTGATCACATCAGCGGACCTATTGCATCTTAGGCTCTCTGCCCTAAACAAAGCGTCTTCTCCAAGCTACTATCAGGGTCATAAAGCTGGAAAAAGATCTATAAAGGCGAGGGAATCAAGAAAAGGAAGGGGACTCAATCTTTGATATCCCAAAGCCAATTCATACACTCTGCTCCTCGGCAAATACTGCAAGAACTTCCTAACTCACCCTTTAAATTGTAATCTCAGTGAGATATGGTCCAAATTGACTTGAGCGTCGGAGAGTTTTTCCCGGGGCCAACCCCCCGGGACCTCTGACCTGTGCTTCCTTGTGCAGGATATTTGACGCTATTCCAGCTACAACACATTTTCAATTCCAGTTAACTATCTTCGAGTTAACTGACGAAGCTAATTTGAGGTCATCTAGACCCTTGGTGGAAATCCGGTTTCATCAAATGGCATACTCCTTTATTTAGTTTTCAATACTTGAAATGAGCTGTACCTTCTAATTTTGTTGTGGCATTTTGCTGATTAGGACATACGCGGTTGACCTTCTTAGCAGATTTGACGAGATGGCTGAGGAACTCAAAGAGGAGCGAGCAAGAAACCCACCCTAAAGCCGCCAAAAAGAAAAACAAGCTTATCACCGAGCTAAAGATGGATGTAAAAAAACTAAAGAGGGAAAAATTGGAAGCCCAAACGGCTTTGGCGACCTCCAACTCCCAAATTAATGAGCAGAAAGCTAAGGTTATTGAGGTCAAGTTTTCTTCCATTCAAGCCCAGCCGGCTGCTAAGTCGCTTCGGAAGGAGATGAACGAGGTCAGGAAGGAGAAAGAGTCGATCGTTGCTGAGCTCGAGGAGCGCCTACGCAAGCCGACCTTAAAGAATCAACAATTGGAAGAAGTCTCCAGCTCCTTGTCTCATCAACTGGCATATATTTACAAGCAATAAGGACCATGAAACTCAAACTCCACAACCAGAACATGAACTGGGGTTGGTTTGGGGTTGAAGCAACCGTATGAACATGAACTGAGGGTGGTTCGGGTTGAGGCAACAGTACGAGGTAAATGAAGTAGACAAAGGGAAATGAATGATATTCATACTCAGGATCATTGTTTTTTACACTGAAAATAACTTCCCTCATAAAGGTATGTGTAAAGGCTATACATGCACAACAAATGACAAGCAGCCTAATGTTTGCTGTATACGAAAAAGCCAAGCTCTTCAACAAGAATTGGTGCATCATTTCATAAATCTGCACTACCTATCATACACCAGCAGATTTAACAAAAAGAATAAATGAATGACCAGCAAGCCAGCGTCACGCGCTAATTCTTGATTATCGCTGCGTTACTATGAAAACGGCAATGGCAACAACAATAGAACTGATCATGGATGAAATCCTTCTGTAAGACCCACTGGTAGGTAATATGCTGGGAAGCGAGCACTCCTCTCCATTGAAGTAAACTTTACTTGGGAAACCATCACCAGCTGGTATGTTAATTCCAGGAGTGTTATGCTTTTCAAACGAAATAACTGACTGTTGCTTTCCGGGGACCCTGTAATCCTTTATCGGATCAGCTCCATCAGCTTCTGCCACCAAGTAGTTCAACCCTGGAAGCCCCTGCATGAAGATGGTGTTGTTGACACCATTCAACGCGCTTCCATTGAATGAGTAAACCTTCTCAAAATCAACAGCTGCTTTGTCCAACACAACCGCTGTAAACCAGTCTGCAAATGAAAAATCGTCCCAGTTGAAGACCGTAAGCCTTGCAGACCATCCACCTCTGTAATCTGTCGCGATGTGCCAGTTTATGCTGACACCGCAGTTATCTGGACAGGGCAATGGCTTTGAAACCGGAAAATGATGAAGACTAGCCCAAGCTGTTGCCAAATTAGTTCTATTCTCAAATGGAATTAGAAGAGCCTGGGCAGGGAGAAGAAGAGCAGGAGTCTTCGCACTACATGTACCGGATGGATTAGAACTGCAACCACATGCACACGTTTGGCATGGTATGATAGACTCATTGTAGTAAGCAGAGAATGACACACAGCATCTTGGGCTTACTCCCTTAGGCTTAGTGATATTGCAAACCACTTGCCAACTTGCGATTGCAGTTGTATCTGATGTCAATCCACTTGGGTTAGGAAATTGGCTAGGACTTACTCTAACTGGAGGTCCACATTTATAATCAGGGTTTAGTGTACCCTGGATCTGCCAATTCTGTGGTGGTGTCAGCTTGGAACGGTTAACATCTGGTGGCATCTTAAAAACATTGATATCAAACGCCGACATGGACTTGCTTGGGTCCATGGATGGTGGCAAAATAGTTCCATTTCTGCAACAGAAAGGTATCATTCCTAGTTTTGTATCGTTGGCTTTCTCGAGGGGCATGTCGATTATAGTTGGCCTTCTCTCACAGTTCAGCACGGTGGAAAAGTCGAGCGCTTGATAGTACTGTCCCTGCCTGCCAAAGACGCAGTCAGATGAATCGACGAGCGAGGGATATGCCCCCTGCATCGTGTTAATGAACTCATCCCTCATCCAGTCCCAACTCAACTCCCAGTTGTCAAGTCGACCAAGGGGATTATGGTTGGCAATTGTGACCCTTGCCCAGTAGTTAGAGTCGTATGTTCGGGTGACATCATACAGTATAGTAAGATCACCATTTTGACGCGGTAGAAATTCTTCATCTACCGTTATGTTGGACTTAAACTTCGGATCTTGAGTACAACAAACATGCATCACATTTTTTCCTGGAAAGCACAATCATAAACTGAAATAAGCACCAACCTATAGAAGCAAACGATAAAGCCAGTAGACCAATTTGGCATAAAAATTAGTGCGATATTTTAAGCAAACTTTTTAAGACAAGTAAAAAAGCCAACTGTGAAGGCACTGAAGAACTATGCTCTATCTGATGAACAGCTTCAAATTTCTAATTGACCAAGATTGGTGTCTTTTCGAGTCTTTGTTTGATCATGATAGGAGAAAAGCACGAAAGATAGAGGATCAATTTTATCCGTGAACAACTAGATCAAACAATGTTACGAAATCATAAGCTCGTGAATTTTTTATCAGGACAACTGATAAGGACAAAACTGATACAGAGTCGTCGACCTTCAATGCAGCTTAGCAAACTAGACACTTGTGGATAGTGACTAATGAAACTAAGAGCAAATTATCACACTGTCATCCATAATATATATATTTGGATTGTGACTGATGTTTCAGTGAATTGTTAAAATGAAACAACCCTACTAACTACTTAGATGAAGTAGCAGATCCCTAATCTCCTAGCCATCCAGAAGCAACCAGCAGCCAAGTTAAAACATCAACCAACATTACCTCCAAGACAAAAAGCTACCAAACAAAAAACAGATCCCCCATAAATTCGTCCCAAACGAGACAATTCAGTTTCTATTTTCGCAAAATAAAGATAAAAGAAAAGCACATTTAGGAGCTCATAAACATCCCAAGTGGAAATCTAATTTTGGAAAACATTAGGACAACAAACTTCAGATGCCCATTTCTCCTGAATTCAAAAATTCAACCACTAAATACAGTAAAAAAGAAAAAAGATATGATCATGTAGTTGGATCATCCACTGAAGACAAAGAAGCTTAACCATTCCTAAATCAAGTAAAACCAAGGCTAAAGAAAATCAAAGCAAATAAGATAGCTACAAACCCCAAAACAAAGCTAATAAAAGGAAAACATTGACGGAAAAAACTTTAGGTCTAGCTTTTGAGATCGATTCCTCCTTCCCTTTTTTTCCTAAGGGGGAAAAAACATTGACTTTGTAAATACCATTTCTTTCAAAAAAAATTTACCTTGTATAGTGGGCTTGGGACAAATCCATCCATCATTGACCAAAGATATGTTATGGGGCATAGGCACATTCGGAGCCCCGACTCCAAACTGGGTACCCACCAACCCGACTTGAACTCCCATCTGGGTCTGATCACCCGCAGTTTCAATAGCAGTCTTAAGATCCGAATTAGGATAACCCGCAAAGACAGTCCCATTCCCCACACCCCCCGGCAAAGAGCTCCCGTCGGCGAGCACAGCATTAGAAGCAGACACTAAGAACTCATTATACTGAAACCCGACAAAGACCCGCCAAGATTTTAAGTCCTGAAGCCCATTGTTAAGCACAAAAAGCTGAGATTCAAACCTGTAAGGCTGTCTAATCGACCCTTTTCCAAGATCCGGCGGAAGCTTCTGGCCGGAGGTGTATGTGTATGAAACAAACACTCCGTTGCAGACATCGGCGGCCGGTGGAGGCGCTGGGGTTTGCGATTGGGCTAAGTACAAATGTAAGCAGAAAATAGGGAGAAAGAGAAAGAGAGATTTTGGTGCCATGATTTTGGTATGAAAGATGAATGGAGAGTTATCAAATTTGGACTTTAAATTCAAAAGTGTGAATGAGGAGAGAGAGAGGGAGAAAGATTGAAGTTTTCTAGCAATTAAAAATGAGTATGATTATAGTAATAAGGAAATGCAGAGAGAATTGAGATAGCGTGCGGGTTCTGTGTTTCGCGTTGTGGAGTGGGAGTAGTGATTTGAACAAGTAAACGCGTACAGAAATGGGAAAGAAAAAGAAAGGAGTGGACGCGGAGACGAAATATGGAGACAGCTTCAATAGAGCTGTATGCTCCCGAATTTATTTATTTAGATTTTTTCTTTTTAAGATTTCACCAGGGGTACACGTAAAAGGTAATAGGAATTCGAATCATTTTTACGTCCAATTTACATAAAAAGAGATCTTTAACTTCTTTTAAGTATTAAAAAATACGTGATAAAAAAGGTTCTCATTACATTAAGTTTCTGTGTTTATGTAGGGTCTAGAAAGAGACCGGATTGTTTTGTAATCTGATGTATGCAGTTTTACTATACACTTTGTGCAATAGACTGTTTGCGCAAGGTGTGGAAAGGGGCCGAATTGCTTTACGATCTGATGTATGCAGTCTTACTTTACGCTTTGTGAAATAGGCTGTTTACGTAGAGTCTGGAAAGGGGCCAGATAGATTTGCGATCTGATTGTACGCAGCCTTACTCCACACTTTGTGCAATAGGCTGTTTCTGCGGCTTGAACCCGTAACCTCAATTTCAAAAAGCAGTAGCTTTAACAGTTGCTCCAAAACCCGTCTTCTATTAAAGTACTTGATAGAAACACATATTCAACTACATAAGGTCCATATGTACCACACACTATAGAATATTTTATGTAACAGAGGCGTTTAGAATGATATTAGGGAATGATTTCCATCTATTAAATCTTTGGTCGTCTCTATCAAGAAAAAAAGGGAGTGGGACTGTATCAAAATTATCTTGTTGTCCCAATTGTAAATATTATATTATGATCATGAACAAATTTATGAAATTTGTTAAATTAATCAAGTTAAAAGATTATGATCATGAACAAAATTATGAAATTTGTTAAATTAATCAAGTTAAAAGATAAGATCAATTCTGGGACAGGGAAATCATTAGTCTTCAATAAACACATATGCAAAATTAAAAAAGAAAACGAATTTGTAGGAGCCGCATCAACTTTTTCTTTCTTATCTTTTTAAACTGTTATGTTTAGAAGTGTATTTAACAAGTGTTGGTACGGTATCCTTCTAATAAAAGTTATTGTGTAAAAAACTAAAAATCTTTTTAATCAATATTTTATAGTACATAATTGTTAATTATTCCGCTGGTCTTTGTTCAAAAGTTTGAAAATGTAGAACAAAAAGGTCGTCCACTTGGCTTTGTAAAATTTTTTTCAAACATCTTTTAAACAAATATATAAAAGTTTACCATTTAACCTTTGTTTTTTTCCATGCCGAAACCTCTCTTCCGTATATTTGAAACAATTTGACTTGTATTAGGCACATTTAAGTGACGATGTTATACATGAAGATATCATCAATCATAATATGAATCTTATCGATTCCATGTTTAGGTATGGTAGAAAAAATATAGATGTTAATGAAGATTTACAGATCTATTTATACAGATTCACAGAGTCAGGTCTCACTAGAAACAAACTCTCTTAAGATAAATGTATTGTTTGTCTGACTCTTACCCTCTCCAGAATTTAACTGTAGCTTTTGAGTCGTTGGAATATACTGGATATGGTGGTTGTTGCTATTAGAATATTTATCATTTTGGTTAATTTTATATGTATAAAAAATAACTTAACGGAGGTTTTTTTTTTTTTGCCTTTTTTTTTTTTTTTTGAAGAGAGGAGCAAGCGATTACACTCTATAGCGTGGGATATCCTGATTCCTAAGCTACTATAAAGAGAATGGAGGGTTGAGGCTTAAATATTTAAAAGGATAAATAAAGCCTTTTTTTTTTGCCCAAGACGGTATAGCATATGCTTCGGTACAGGACAACCAACGGTCGAAATTGCTTTCGACAAAGTATGACATGCCTCTTAGTGAAGGGGGAAAACACCAAAATTATCTAAGACGTAATTTTTATTATGGATAATCGAGAAATAACATGTGTGTATTTTTAACACACGAGTATGATTACGTATATCCGATCATTCTTATCTCACCATAAACAAGAGGTAATGTTATTATTGTTGCAACCTGTTAGAGGAACCCGAACATTAAAGGCAAGGACAAAATTTTGGGCCATCCAAGACTGAACCTGACTGTGGCAACTCACTCCCTCAGTGTGAGAGTTTCTTGACATTGAGGCTTGCTTGCAGTGCTAGGGGCTCCTTATGCAGACTACTGTGTAAATGACCAAGCTCCTGCTAGCAGGCCGTTGGGTACCTGATTTACCTCTCTATACTATCTTTGGAGCTGGATGTGACAGGGACCTTTACTGGTGTTCAACCATCATCCCTATTGCTCTTTACTGGAATCCAGCGGAAGGAACTAATATGCATGTTATTCGGGGCTGCTTTTAGGGGAAGAGGCCATGTAAAATTATAGATGAGATCTCCTTATCGTCTCCACCCTTATTTCATTGTCCATCGTCTGACACGTGGCAGCAAAGGGGTGGTGAGACTAGATGCAGGTGACACTAGATGCAGGTGACACTCATCTAACCTCACCATCATTCCTTATTGTCACGTGTCGAACGATAGGCAATGAGATAAGGTAGGAGACGGTGAGGAGATCCGGTCCCGTAAAATTATACTACATAGCAACCCAATGCAAACCTTATTTATTGAGGAACAAGTGGATAGCTGGTTGAGTTCAATCATTGCATGAAAATCACAATTTTTAAAATTCTTTAGGAGCAATTACATGATACTTTAGTAGTTATTCACAACTCACATGACATCAAAACGTGTTTTTCATATAGTCATCTAAGTGATATATGATTTATTTTTTACATATCAGTAACTACGGAAGAATGGTGATAAGGTACTCAAACTAGATTTTTAGAGAAACAGTAGTGTTAATTTGGAGAAGCCTAATGCGCACTTTTTTGAGAAAAGTATAAACCAGACATTATACAATATAGCCTCGTTAATTGTAGAAAGAATAGCAGAAATGATAAATGTTTGGGAGCCCAAAATATAGGGTAGACAGCTTTACATTGTGAGACATAATTTTTGTCTTTCTGTTGAACACTCTATGAAGTCTCACGTTTTAAAAACAGTTTAGATGAAGCACTTTATGAAGCGTTCAATGTTCGATCTGATAGCGCTTTACGAAGCGTTCAATGTTCAATCTAAAGTTTCTGTTTAAACTTTCTGAAATATGAAGCGGTTTATGAAGCATTCAATGTTTTATCCAAAGTTTCTGTTTAAACTTTCTGCAAGATGAAGCGCTTGGTTAGGCGTTTGAAGCCTGAAGAAAAGTTTTAACATAATATACTTGTGCAAATCATCAAAACCAAAAAATACACCAAAAGTTTCTCATATGCTTAATATATTTCAACTTCTTATCATCATGTGTGACACTTTCTTAAGTATTCAACACTTAAATCATAACTTTGAAAATTATCCAAACATATTTCTCAAAATAGTTGACATTCCTGAAGCATGGATAGTCGAAATGCCCCAAGCATATAATATTGACTCAAACTTGTAGTTTTGAGAGTAGATAATTTTCTAAGATATTATTTGTGCATACTCAGATTCATTGCAAACATCAAAAATCTGGAATTCGCTTCCCTTGACATTTCTTGAAGAAATTATATGGCATCAGTCCTTGATACCGAGATTCATTTGAAAGCTAGGAATCTTGGATATATAACCAAGGACATAGTTGAGCAAGTGAACAAGACAAGGCAAAGGTCATGATATTCATTTGTCTTCACCTCCATGACAGGCTGAAAACCAAGTATCTTGGAATAAAGATATATATACATTATGAAAAAATTTGGAGGAAAAATATGATCATCAGAAAGGTGTTATCCTCCTAAGGCTCGATATGATTGGTTGCACCTGATGTTGCAAGATTATAAGGCAATAAATAAGTATAACTCTGTGATGTTCTCTATAGCCTCACAGTTAAGATTGTGTGGAGACAATGTTACCGATGTTGACATGTTAGAAAAAAAGGTTCACCAATTTCCATGCATCTAACATGCTCCTACAGTAGCAATATAGGGAAGAATTACTAGTTGATGAACAAAACAATGAACTTTTGATGAAAAACCACAATTCTCACCCGATCGGGTCACAACCATTTCCTGAAGCGAATGTAAATCATTATAACAATCGACATGGTTATGGTCGTGGCCTTGGTAAAAAATTTACACCATACCACCTGAAGTGGGAAAACAAGAAAAAGTCACAAGAAATACAAAGGCTATGAGAAATTGTGCACCGGCTAAGAACCACGAAGAGACCTGTTACCGATGTGGAGCCTAAGGGCATTGATCTCGTACTTGCCGCACTCCAAAGCATTTGGTTGAATTTTATCAAGCATTTCCAAAGGATAAAAGCAAGGGAGAACAAGTTCATTTTGTAGACTTCGATAACATAGCAGATGATGATCAAATGAATTCAATAGATTTTACTCATTTGGATATTTAGATTTGCTTAGAGAGCCGAAATGGATGACAATGGGATCCAGTTTGTGAAGAGAATAATCAAGAATGATTGAGAAAATTGTTCGACGAATTTCATGATTTATAAGAATTTCTATAAATAATTTTTGATTTCGTTTATTATGTGATAGCATGCACTTTTGTCGAAATGTGCACTATTTATATTTGCCTACATAAAGATGTTTATTATTATTCTGTCTATATTTCCTGTATAATTCTAATTCACGTTTACAACACAACTTGAAACATAAATTTCAGAAATTCTAATTTCCGTGTGAAGAGTTTTTCATAAAGAAACACAATTCACTATTTTTGACTTGATCATTTCGAATTAGATTTAATAATGAAAATTGTATGTGTTATGCTAGACATTTATTTAAGATGAATGGTGGGGACATATATCTACTTATAGTGAAACGACACACGCAATTCTTCGTGATCAAAAATATTTTTCAACGTTACAATTGGCAAAAGCAAATGTTAGTACAATTTCTGGTACTACAAAATTTATTGAGGGCTCCAGAAGAGCAACCATTATATTGCTCAAATGGTACACATATCTTGATTAATCAGGCATTATTTTCTACCAAGTCGGAAAGAAACTTATTGATTTTCAAGGATATATGTCTCAATAATTTTCATATTAAAACCATGAATGAGAGAAACATGGAATGTTTATGTATTACATAGATTGATTCAGGACAGATTTTTGTGAAAGAAAAATTTCCAATTTTCTCATCTGTATTATATTATGCGAGTAGACATCCAATAGAATCTAATATTGTGATGAACTATAAGTTCAATGATCCAAAGCTATTTCTATTATGGCATGATCGACTTGGTCACCCTGGTTCGGCAATGATGCGTAGAAGTCAAATTTACCCACATCGGCTTGGAGACATGCAATTCTGCATACATTTTCATGGTCTAAGTCAGACCCAGTTCGTTTCAAGCATACTCACTATTACTGATGATATCTGGCCAGCATCCTGATATTTCACATTTAAAGATTTTTGGTTGTGCAATTTATGTCCCGATTGCCCCACCACGACGGACAAAACTGGGTCCTTAGCGACATTTGGGAATATATGTGGCTTTTGATTCTTCTTCTAATGTGAGATATATTGAGCCCCTGGCGGATAATTTATTTAAGACGAGATATGTCGATTTCCATTTTGATGAGCAAGTTTTCTCGCCGTTAGGAGGAGAGAAAGTACCATTTCCTGAAGAACAGTGTGAAATTACATGGAACGTTCTTTCATTTTCTCATCTTAACCCATGAACCAATCAATACGAGCAAGAAGTAAGAAGAAGAATCCATTTATAGAATATTGCAAATTCGGTTGCCTGACGCATTTATTGATTGTAAAAATGTATCAAAATTTCACGTACTAGCGATAAATACGCCGATTCAACTTGATGTCTCTGAAAGACATAATGATGGTACACCAAAATCAAGTCTGAAACGTGGGCGCTGGTCGGTGTAAAAGATAAAAATCCTCAAAAGAGAAAGGTAAAAGTTTATACTCCAGAAGAGAAAAGAAGTTCACAACTTGGAAACACTATAAACATAGAAACTGATCAGTCTAAAATTGATGAACAAATTGCTCCTGAAGAAGCAAGTGAATAAAATTTTGAAGACATCTATTTGGATTATGTAAGTACAGGAGAAAGTCGGGATATACAAAAGGTTATTATTGATCATGTTTTTGCTTATGCGATTGCATGTAAAATTCTGAATGAGGATCATGAACCGAGGTCCATTGAATAGTTTCAAAACAGAAATGATTGGCCAAAATAGGAAGATGCAACCCAAGTAGAACTAAAATCGTTAGGAAGTGGCAAAGTATTTAGACATGTAGTCCAAACCCCTGAAGGGATAAAACCTATTGGATATACATGAGTTTTTGTACGAAACGCAATGAAAAAATGAAGTTGTGAGATACAAGGCACGTCTTGTTGTACAAGGTTTTTCACAAAACATGAGCTTCATTATAATGAAACATATTCCCCGTTAATTGATGCCATAACATTACGATAGCTAATCAGCCTAGCAGTCACTGAAAACCTTGATATGCAGTTAATGTATATGGTTACCACATACTTCTATGAATCATTACATAATGATATTTATATATCTTACAAACATTTAAATTGTCTGAAGCATATAATCAAAGGATGCATTGATTATACTCAATCAAATTATAAAGATCCTTGTATGTATTAAAAAAATTTGGCAGGATGTGGTATAATCGTCTTAGTGAGTACCTTGTTAAAAAGGGATACATAAATAATTCAGTTTGTCCTTGTGTATTTATCAAGAGATTTGATAGTGGATTCTCTATAATTATGGTATATGTTGATGATTTAAATCTTGTTGGAACCCTTGAAGATCTTTCTAAAACTGCTAATTATCTCATGAAAGAGTTCGAGATGAAAAATCTTGGCAAGACCAAATTTTGTCTTGGTCTACAGATCGAGCATTTGTTTAATGGAATTTTCTCCACCAATCTACATATACAGAGAATATCTTAAAACATTCCATATGAACAAAGCTCATTCATTGAATAGTTCTGTGGCTGTACAATCATTAGATATAAAGAAAGATCTATTTCGACCACCAGAAGATAATGAAGAATTATTAGGTCTAGAAGTATCATATCTTAGTGTTGTTGGTGCATTTATGTATCTTACAAATTACTCAAGACCAGATATAGCATTCTGAGTGAATTTATTAGCAAGGTATAGCTCAACAACAACACCAAGACATTGGAATGTTGTCAAACACATTTTATGTTATATTCGTGTAACACCAGATATAGATTTATACTGCTCAAAGAATTCCGAGTCACGATTAGTAGATTATGCTGATGATGGATATTTATCCGACCCTCATAAGGGAAGATCACAGAATGAATATATCTTTACTTATGGAGGTGCAACCATATCATGGAGATCAGTAAAGCAGACATTAACAGCCACATCTTCCAACCATTACGAGATTTTGGCATTGCATGAAGAAGTCGTGAATCTATGTGGTTGAGGTCGATGATTCAACATATCCAAGAGTCATGTGGATTATCTTCACTAAGAAAGACTCCGAAAATATTGTTTGAGGATAATGCTGCATGCATTGCTCAAATTAAGAATGGCTACATCAAATGAGATAGAACGAAACATATATCACTGAAATTTTTTTAGACTCATGATTTTGAGAAGAATAGTGACATTGATATCCGGCAAATACAATCAAGCAATAGATTTGTTCACCAAAACACTACCAACGAATACATTTAGAGAGATGGTCTACAACATTAGAATATGTTTACTTAAAGACCTCATGCCCGCATCAGGGGAGTGTAATTGCTACATACACACTGTAATCTTTTTCTTCGTCAAATTTTCTATTCCAGTGAGTTTTTCTTGGCAATGTTTTAACAAGGCAGTACATCACATGAACCAATTTTTATGAATGTGTACTTTTTTTCCTTCGTTAAAGTTTTTATCCCACTGAGTTTTTCTTGGCAATGTTTTAACGAGGCGTATTCTTAAAAATTTGGACATCCAAGGGAGAGTGTTATGAATATTATATTGTGGATGTCCACATGTGTTTTTGAGAACTATCAAGGTTATAACAATCCAAATATGTCCTAGAGAAAAACAAAGGGTGTAACAAATTCAATGTACCATCATCCCAAAAGTCCTATAAAGAGGACACTATATTGCACATGTTTTATACACGTTTGAATAAGAAAAAAAAATACATTCTTATTTACTACTTCTTGTCCTCTCTTGTCTTCAATATTTTCTATATTGCATTACTTATATTTATAATAAAATTGACATTACTTGCTTGGCCTGCATTGGTTTTTCCTACCAGCTGGCCTCTTGGTCTTCATACTTGGGACACACAGAATGGGGTTGAGATCTCCTCACCCCACTTTCCTCACCCCCTTCGTGACCACGCGACATGTGGCAACAAGGGAGGATGGTGAGGCTAGATGAGGGTGACCCTCATCTAGCCTCACCACCCCCTCTTGCTGCCACGTGTCGCGCGGTCATGCGTCACCGCACCCCACTTGCGGTGAGGTGATCCATTCCCCACAGAATGTAGGATAAAACCCAGAAAAGTGGGAGAAAGCCATCCGTGTATTGGCCTTCTTATCATAATGCTATAATAAATCATATTAGCAATCATAAATAATAACACATTTAAAAGGAACTGTCACTTTAAATATGTAATTTGGTGTATATATACTGAAATACGGTAAATGACATATTCTGTTGTCTAATATTACTATGTAAAAGGTCTAAAGGTATTAAACAGAAACTAATGAGTTAAACTAATATTGAAAAACATGTTTTTTTTTTCTTCGAGTGATGATTTAAGTCGCCTAAACAAATACATCCTTATTATTTGTACTATTTTATGATAGACTTGAAAATATTTTACATTTTCAAAAATCATGTGTGGGCTGCAGGGAAATAATAATACGTATAATTAATAGCTTAACAGTTCTAATAGTCACTGGGCCAATTTTGAACAGTTTTGCTGGCTGTAATAGTGTATATTAATGTTTAACTTTTCAATTATTAATGATGGGCATTAGGCCTTGAATTTCAAGACCAAGAATTTACTCTGTGTGTGTGAGAGAGAAAGAGAGAGAGTTACTGTGATAAGAGCCGTTGGGTTTCGGATCCCACAGGAAAATTGGAAAATTTTGAATATAAACCCGCAAAAACTAAATAAATTGGGGATACAAAATGACGTAGATCAATACAAATATGACAAATAAGATTTCTTCCTATATTTCCAAAACAAATATAGATTTCTTCATATCAAAATATACAATGTTTTTCACTTTTTTAATTGGTGCATATAATTTATGTTTTTGATTTATATCACAGATTTGGCCAGCGGAAACAGTCTTTTTTAAAAAATATAGAGCAATACTCGTACATTAGATCGCGAAGCGATTCGTATCCTCTCCAGACCTTATGCAAATGCAGGAGTCTGGTGCAGCAGGAACTTTTTTTAATTTATATTATCAAATTCATATTTTGAAGCATTACTCGAGAATCCCCGTTGGAGTTGCAATTGCAAGAAAGCCCGACTTATCTCGGTAAAATGCCCCTTCAACTTCTATCTTTACCCATGCAGAGTTTGTTTTCATTACTTCAGTCATTATTTTTCCCCAACAATATTTTAGTCACCTGAATGAACCAACACATCCTTAACGAAATTAAATGATTACATTTTTATTTTTCCTAGGGTTTTCCATCATTTTCATCCCCGCCGTCAATGCATTTCACAAGATCAAGTTATCACAAAATTTGCCTCTTAGAAAAAATAAAAATAAATGTAGCGATTTGTTAGTCAATTTGGCTTTTTTTAGTTTTCCAATAAATTATATTGATAATATATCTTCCCTAAAAAAATATGCCCATATTTGACTTTAAATTTAATCATCAAAACGCATTCTTTAATATAAGATAATCATTTTTTTTACAAAAATATCATTATTTTATGTAAAAATTATTCTTTTCTTATAATGGAAAAATGTAAAAAGAAAAATATTACTTCCAATTTATTGAGAAACGTAAAGAGTGAGAAATTTCTTTTATAAAGTGCTTCCAAACATTCGCTCAAACACACTTCTTGTGCCTACATATGTCAAAAAGCTTATACATGTATATTTTTATTAAAAATCATAAGAAAATTGTAACTTTTCAGAAATTGCAAAAAATATTAAAACGTATTTGTATTTGCGATTGATGTATATTATACTGTCAG
>AP025046.1:9227963-9263701 GCA_036186865.1 Eustoma russellianum
TATTTGCGATTGATGTATATTATACTGTCAGGACAAATGAGTTTTTTTACGATAGACGACCTACTCACGCCACAAGACAAGCATAAGTCATACACACATTATGGACTGTTATAATAGTTTGTAAAGGCAATGGAACGAAGAATGAATGTTTGAGATCAAAGATGAAGGTGAAATGGTGTTGGAATAAGCAAGAATAGCTTGACTCATGACTTGGATCGATCCATGTATCAAATGGATAGATCTATGTAGCTTGAAAATGAAGTTGAGTATTCTGCCGGACATAGATCGATGACATCGATCGATCGATGTAGATCACATCGATCGATCGATGTGTTCTGGATGCAGAGATCGATGTCTGACTGAGGACATCAATCGATGACATCGATCGATCGATGTCACATACATCGATCGATCGATGTCCAGAGTGCAGGGTTCGATGTTGAACTGAGGACATCGATCGATCACATCGATCGATCGATGTCCTGACAGACGTGTTTTTTCATGGAAATTCACATCTTTTGCACCAAAAGACATGTCCAATCGCCATGCAACCTCCTTCAACGACTTCCTGGAGTTTGAGAGCCTATAAATAGGCTATTATAACCCATTAGGAAGAAGATCTTGCAACATATACAATCAAGCATTCCATATTCTTCTTTTTGCTCAAGAATACTCTTGTTTTTCAGAAAGTTCATTGTTTCTCAATCCTATTTGCTGAGGATTAGAGATTGTTGGCTGTTGTATCCTAAGAGGAAGTTTGCCTATAATCCTGCAGCATCTAGTGGGGGCAAATATTCCTTACGGAAAGTGTATATACACGCCTCAAGCCAAGTTTCTTCTTCTTCATTCTCTCTTGTTGTTTGTCTTGTTTCCCTATCTTCTTAACAATCGTAAGGAATATTTGAGATGGATTCAAAGACATACTTGAATCAAGAGAGCATGAAGTTGGGACCGTTTTTGATGGAACAAACTATCTCCACTGGAAGGACAAGATGATGTTCCTTCTGACGGCGCTGCAGATTGGGTATTGTCTCGACCCAACTCTGTAGGATCTACCTACTCCAAAAGAAGATGACTCCGAGGAGGTCAAGGCTGCTTGGAGAAAGAGACAGGAGGATAATATGCTTTGTCAAGGGCATATCCTCAACAACTTGACAGATCGTATCTACGATCTGTTCACAGCAACATCATCACCGAATGAGATATAGAACGCCTTGGAGTTCAAGTACAACACGAAAAACAAGGCGCAGACAAATTCCAGGTGATGAGGTATTTTAATTTTAAGATGGTTGAAAATTTTTCAGTCATGGACCAAGTGCACGAGTTGCAGGTCATTGTGTCCAAACTGAAAGAATTGGGTGTAGAAGTTTCTGAGGCATTACAAGTAGGAGGGATCATTGCTAAGCTTCCTCCTAGTTGGAATGACTACAGGAAGAAATTACTGCACTCAACTGAATCCTTTTCCCTTGAACAACTTCAAAAGCATCTGCGAATTGAAGAAGAGACAAGGAGTCTTGTAAAGAGACATGTCTCTGACGATGCACCTAGAGTGCATTATGTCAAAGGGAAAGCAGGGAGTTCAGTTGGAAACAAAAGAAAGAACTCCGATTATGCTGAATCCACAGACAAAACAGAATCTAAGAAAGGCAAGAGATGCTATAATTGTGGCAAGAAAGGTCACTTGAAGAAAGACTGTTGGTTTCGAAGAAACAAAAACAGGGTGGTAATTCTCAGAATGTCAACAATGCGAATATGGTAGACATTGGAACCGATCAACTGGTTGCAATGGTCTCCGGATTGCATGTTGGCATGGTAACAGAACTTCATATGGCTACGAACGAGATCACAAGTGATTGGTGGTTCGATTCGGGTGCAACAGTACACGTATGTAACAACAAGGATCTATTCAAGACCTACCATGTTGTGGATGATAGCCAACAGGTTCTGATGGGAAACCGCAGTGCCACAAGAGTCTTGGGTAAAGGTAGTATAGAGTTAGACTTTACTTCTGGTAAGAAGTTGTTATTAGTCAATGTACTACATGTACCTGAGATTCTAAGAATCTTGTCTCTGCTAGTCTTGTTTGTAAGAGTGGATTCAAGATTGTAATGGAGGGGGACAAAATTATTTGTCCAAGAATGGAATCTTTGTCGGCAAGGGTTATGCTTGCGACGGGATGTTTAAGTTGAGTATCAATAAAAATTCCGCGGTTTCTGTTTACTCTGTTGATTCTTCTTTTTCATTGTGGCATGATAGACTTGCACATGTTAGTAATACTACTATGAAGTTCATGTCTAAGCATGCCTTAATTTCTTGTAAAGATGAAAATGAAAGAACATGTGAAGTATGCATTCAAGCAAAAATGACAAAGAAGCCGTTTCCGAAAGTTGAACGGAAAACTGAGCTCTTAGAACTTGTTCATTCGGATATTTGCGAATTGAATGGAGTTTTAACCCGAGGTGGTAATCGATATTTCATTACTTTCATTGATGATGCTTCTAGATATACTTATGTATATTTACTAAGGCATAAAGATGAAGCCTTTGACATGTTCAAAGTCTATAAAATGGAAGTTGAAAATCAATCGGGATTGAAAATCAAAGTTCTAAGGAGTGATCGTGGTTGGTGAATACTTTCCTCTTGAATTTATTCAATTCTGTGAGGATAATGGTATCATACACCAGAAAAGTGCACCATACACTACCCAACAGAATGGTTTGGCTGAAAGAAAGAATAGAAGTTTAGTTGACATGCTAAATGCAATGTTAATAAACTCTGGTTTGCCAAAGAATTTGTGGGGAGAAGCCTTGTTAACGGCTTGTCATATTCATAATAGAATTCCTTCTAAGAAGTTCAAGGTTTCTCCATATGAAATATAGAAGAAACGAAGACCAAACCAGTTATCTTAGAGTTTGGGGTTGTCTAGCCTATTATAGAGTTCCGGATCCAAAGAGAACTAAGTTAGGGCCAAGAGCTCTTAAAGGTGTCTTTATTGGATATGCCGAAAACTCTAAAGCATATAGGATTCTAGATTTAGAATCTAATGTGGTTGTTGAGTCTAGAGATGTTGAATTTCTTGAGAATAAGTTCTTGAGAACAGATTCAAATCAAAGTTCAACAAGTGAGAATTTGAATGAACCTATTATTGGAGATTTCTCTAATGATCCTTCTAGTATTGACGAACAAAATCAAAATTCTCCAACTGAGGTTAGGAGAAGTCAACGTGCTAGAAAGGAAAAGCATTTACATCCGGACTTAATTTCTTCGCAATCAATTACTTTCTTAGTTGAAGGTAATAGGACAAAGGTGTTTAACAAAATACCTATTGTACTAAGCGTTGAAGATGATCCAAAATCCTATAAGGAGGCGATGCAATCGAGAGATGCATCATTTTGGAAGGAAGCTATTGATGATGAGATGAATTCGTTATTGTCAACAATACGTGGATTCTCACTGATTTGCCTCCAAGTTCCAAAGCTATTGGATGTAAATGGGTATTTCGAAGGAAATACAATTCGGATGGTTCACTTCAAACTTTCAAGGCTAGATTAGTAGCCAAAGGCTTTAGACAACGAGAAGGGATAGACTATTTTGACACATATGCTCCGGTTGCGAGAATAACCTCCATTAGAGTGTTGATAGCGTTAGCATCCATAAATAACTTGGTTATTCATCAATGGATGTTAAGACTGCATTTCTCAATGGTGATTTAGACGAGGAGGTCTATATGGAACAACCGGAAGGTTTTATACTTCCGGGGAATGAGCACAAAGTGTGCAAATTGATAAGGTCATTGTATGGATTGAAACAAGCACCGAAACAATGGCATGAAAAGTTTGACACTACCATTTTTAAAGGATGGTTTCCGACATAATGGTGCAGATAAGTGTTTATATTCCAAGTTTACAGACAAATATGGTGTCATTATTTGTTTGTACGTGGATGATATGCTCATTATCAGTACTAATATGGAAGGAGTAAATGAAACTAAGAAGTATTTAACTTCACAATTCCAAATGAAAGATTTGGGTGAGGTAGATACTATCTTAGGGATTAAGGTGTCCAAACATAGTGGGGGTTTTGCTCTTTGTCAATCTCATTACGTAAACAAAGTGTTGAACAAGTTCAAACACTTGGAGATCAAAGAAGCAAACACACCTTTCGATGCCTCATACAAATTGACTGGACATACTGGTAGAGCAGTAGCTCAACTGGAATATGCTAGTGCAATTGGTAGTTTAATGTATGCTATGCATTGCACTAGACCGGATATAGCCTTTGCAGTGTGTAAATTATCTAGGTATACTAGTAATCCTAGTATAGACCATTGGAAGGCAATCGGGCGAGTACTTGGGTACTTGAAAAAGACTATGGATTATGGATTGTTCTATAGTAACTTTCTAGCCGTGTTAAAAGGTTATACTGATGCTAGTTGGATAACTAGTGTTGGTGATAACAAATCTACTACGGGTTGGATATTTACGTTGGGTGGTGGTGCTGTTTCTTGGGCTTTAAAGAAACAGACATGCATAACTCATTCTACAATGGAATCCGAATTCGTAGCACTGGGATCTGCAGGTAAAGAAGCAGAATGGCTGAGAAATCTTTTATTGGATATAGAGTTGTGGCCACCAACCGATGCCAGCCATTTCTTTACACTATGATAGCCAAGCAACGATGTCTAGAGCTTATAGTAAAATCTATAATGGAAAATCTAGACATGTCAGCCTTAGGCATGATTATATAAGGCAATTAATAATGGATGGTGTAATAGCCATTGCATACGTCAGATCCTGCAATAACCTGGCGGATCCGTTAACAAAGAGTCTATCAAAAGACTTGGTACAAAGTACATCTTTATGGATGTGATTGAGACGTATGGGATAAGTTCGCTTGTGATAGAAACCCGACCTTGTCTAGCATTCCACTAGCCAAAGGTTCAATGGGTAACAACAAGTCACAAAGTGAGGTATTAAAACACTACGATTGATCTTTAAAGAATCAAGCCGCACGACATTGATCTTTAAGAATGGAATGTTAGTGTTAAAGGAGGGTGAGTGTTAAAACACTCTTAATGACGAGTTAAGAGGATTTATCTTAATTGTCACCTATATGAACATGGGAAGTGGTTGCCGCTTCGACAAGCAATGATCTTGAAATGTTCATGAATACTAGGGGTAGCACAAGGCCATAAAGTGCAGTTTAAAATGGACTTCGATTGAGAGTGTGGTTTCATGTGTATAATGTTTCCGGTTCTAGCACATAGGAATCTGATTCAAGGCTTTTTAGCTATCATGATTTCGTTAGAACTTTGAGATGTTATACTAATAATAGGTTCAAATCGAAAGATACTTCTTAAATGCATGAAATGTCATAAGTTGCTTTACAAACTAAGTGGGGGATTGTTTATAATAGTTTGTAAAGGAAATGGAACGAAGAATGAATATTTGAGATCAAGATGAAGGTGAAATGATGTTGGAATAAGCAAGAATAGCTTGACTCATGACTTGGATCGATCCATGTATCAAATGGATAGATCTATGTGGCTTGAAAATGAAGTTGAGTATTCTGCCGGACATAGATCGATGACATCGATCGATCGATGTAGATCACATCGATCGATCGATGTGTTCTGGATGCATAGATCGATGTCTGACTGAGGACATCAATCGATGACATCGATCGATCGATGTCACATACATCGATCGATCGATGTCCAGAGTGCAGGGTTCGATGTTGAACTGAGGACATCGATCGATCACATCGATCGATCGATGTCCTGACAGACGTGTTTTTTCATGGAAATTCACATCTTTTGCACCAAAGACATGTCCAATCGCCATGCAACCTCCTTCAACGACTTCCTGGAGTTTGAGAGCCTATAAATAGGCTATTATAACCCATTAGGAAGAAGATCTTGCAACATATACAATCAAGCATTCCATATTCTTCTTTTTGCTCAAGAACACTCTTGTTTTCAGAAAGTTCATTGTTTCTCAATCCTGTTTGCTGAGGATTAGAGATTGTTGGCTGTTGTATCCTAGGAGGGAAGTTTGCCTATAACCCTGCAGCATCTAGTGGGGGTAAATATTCCTTACGGAAAGTGTATATACAGGCCTCAAGCCAAGTTTCTTCTTCTTCATTCTCTCTTGTTGTTTGTCTTGTTTCCCTATCTTCTTAACATGGACTAGCGATTGTTATGATACTGGGGCGACGGATGGGCATAGGGGTGTCAATCTCATACACGACACGAAAATATGACTCGGACGTGACAAGCTCATCGCGGCTATGGGTATAACCTTGGTGCGTTTCGTGTACAAATCAGATAAGACACGAAACCCACGAACCTAACACAAAAACACGGCATGTTTGACATCTTTAGATGAGTACTTAGACTCGAGGTCATTCTCTACCATACCAATACTTGTGTCCTCTTGTTTCTCAATCGTCATGTCGTCATGCATGATAGTGTTGGATCATGCATTGATTATATCCCTAGTTGAATGGTGGAGGCTGGAGAGACGCAGTGTTCACTGCCATCCAGTAGAATAGTTCACATAGACATTGCACAATGTTGCACTATTATGATTGCTATACATTGAGGGTCGACCATGTTGGAGACAATCAATCTTGTACCAAGACGCAGTCGTACAACGTGTGCATATGAAACAACAAATAAATCAAACCCGGGGCGAGTCGAAGACTCTGTCCTTAAGACGTATTGCTCCGGTATACTGTGCCCAACCGGTGTGAGCAATCGTCTCCCAGGATACAACGGGTACCTGTTCAGTTGAGCGGCACTGCTGAACTTGAACTCCTTCGAACCTTCGAATGTCCTGACTTCTCCCGGACGATATGCAAGACTCGGAGTGCTTATGAATGCAAAATGCTTTGAAATGCTTAGAGCAAAGGTGTGTGTCCAAATGAATGCACCCTTAGCCTTCTTTATATAGGGGAGTCGGTTGGAGAACAAGGTACCGTGACTGTTGGATCAAAACCAAAGTTTGATTTAGACCGTTAGATTAAAACATCCTATCTAGATTAGGATGGTTTAATCTCAGCCTTTAGATCAAAGATAGATTAGCATGTTTAAACCTGGATCGTTAGATAGAAACCATATTCGGTTAAGCGGTTAGGACAGTTTAAATCTCGGCCGTTAGATCAAAGCTGTCTTCCCTGCCACCGTTAGATCACAACAGATTGATCTTATTTTAAACAGGAGATAGTGTTAGTTTCACGTTTGAAACCTAAATGGTCAAACAGAACGATTATGCCCGCTTGTCAGGACTTCGATCGATCACATCGATCGATCGAATTGACATCGATCGATCGATGTGGAATCGATCGATGTCTGACAGAGTACTTCAAATCGATCACTTTGAGTCGAGTCTAAAGTGACATCGATCGATCGATGTGATCGATCGATGTGCCTTTGATCGTCTTTGATCGATCTATAATCGATCGAGATCTTCCTGATCAACTTCGAACCGATGACATCGATCGATCGAAGTGACATCGATCGATCGATGTCAATCGATCGATGTCTGTCCAGAAGCTTTTACACCACATGGACACTCAACTGATATTCCTCCATAAGGATGACACGTAATCCATCCCCAACGTTTCTTCATCTACTTTGAGCATTAACTTCACATCACCCAATAGCCATAATTTGAGTGGATTCCCATCCTAACATTAACTACTCGTTACGTAGATTATTAAGGATTCATTAGTTTTCCGATCTCATTATCGGAAACTCATTAAGCTCAAAGTACGTTGCTCAACCAAGTTTTAGCAACACTCATTAATGGGCCAAAGCCCAATCTTCCAAACTCCAACGATGGGCCAAAGCCCAAACCTTTAATTCTCTAACACAATCCCCCCACATGAATGGAAATTAATGCAAATGCATATGCAGACTTTGAGGAGAAGTCAGACAGAAAATATTGCATCCGAAGAGGTAGCTTCTGGCTTTGAACCTTTCTTAGTGATATACCATCGGATTCACTCGGCTAAATAGGACTTGATGTCTTGAACTAGTCAGCCTTTATTGTGAACCAAGACAACGATACTCACACAATATTTCCTTTAAACACCCTTTTGGTTCTCATGGTTGTGTTCGTTTTGGCCATGAACAACCTGGTTTCAGAAAGTGTTTTAGAGAAATCTTGCCCTCATAGACTTTCTCATAGAAGCGGCCCCACTTCACACTTACATAGGTGATTCCTATCAAGAGTATTCTTGCCATACTCCACTTGACGTATCAAGATATAGGACATCATTAAAAGCCTTAGCTTACCATGAATTCTCTGCAGACAGCACTTTTGTTAGACGGAATGAGTAAGTGCTAACTGAATCCTTCATAACTTAGTTGTCCCATTGAAACCAAGATTCTGGGATCTCCAGTCAACAAGGTTGGGTTACCATTACAAAGATTCATGCATTATGGGCTTCAGTCCCATTCCGTTTGTCAGTCTTGACATCTGATCTCTAGGCAAGCCTTTTGTAAGCGGATCCGTAAGATTTCTCCATTGATTCCACATAATCAATGGAAATCACGCCATTAGAGATCAACTGTTTAATGGTGTTATGTCTCCGACGTATGTGTCGTGACTACCATTATAGATGCTGCTTTGAGCACGTCCTATAGCTGACTGACTATCACAGTGTATGCTAATAGGAGCGATCGGCTTAGGCCAGCACGGAATATCTTCCAAGAAATTCCGAAGCCACTCAGCCTCTTCCCCAGCTTTGTCCAACGCTATGAACTCAGCTTCCATAGTGGACCGAGCTATACAGGTTTGTTTCGTGGATTTCCACGACACAGCAGCACCACCAACCGTGAACAAGTATCCACTGGTGGACTTCGAGTCCTTACTATCTGATATCCAATTTGCATCGCAGTATCCCTCTAATACTGCTGGATATCTCGTGTAATGTAATCCAAGATTCATTGTGTATTTCAAATACCTCATCACTCTGTTAAGAGCTTTCCAATGATCATCACTTGGATTACTGGTAAACCTGCTCAACTTGTTTACCGAACAAGCTAAGTCTGGTCTTGTACAATTCGTTATGTACATCAGACTCCCGATCACCTGAGAGTATTTTAGCTGAGCTACCGGCTCGCCTCGATTCTTCCTTAAGTGCACACTTAAGTCGAGCGGGGTCTTTACCGGTTTCACCTCATCCATATTGAACCATTTCAAAACGATTCAATGTAGTGAGTTAGTGACAAACTGAGTCCCTCAGTCATCCTAGAAATCTTAATTCCTAGAATAACATTAGCAACTCCCATATCCTTCATATCGAAGTTTCTCGTCAACATCTTCTTTGTGTTTAAGATTATGTCCCGAGTACTTCCTATGATTAGCATGTCATCTACATAGAGACACACTATCACATAAGCTTCTGTGTGCTCTTATATAGACACACTTGTCACACTCATTGATCTTGAAACCGTTAGCTAACATAGCTTGATCAAACTTCAAGTGCCACTGCTTAGGCGTTTGTTTAAGTCCGTACAAGGACTTAACGAGTCTACAAACCTTAGACTCTTGTCCTGGAACCACAAACCCTTCGGGTTGTTCCATATAGATTTCTTCATCCAACTCACCATTCAGAAAACAGTCTTCACATCCATCTGATGGATTTCCAAGTTATAGACTACAGCAATCGCAACTAGCACCCTTATAGAAGTGATCCTAGCACTGGTGAGTAGGTGTCACAAAAAGTCAAAGCCTTCCTTTTGTCGATAACCTTTAGCTACCAACCTGGCTTTATACTTATCAATAGACCCATCCTCTTTCAGTTTCTTCTTAAAACCCCACTACACCCAGGTGGTTTACTTCCAGGTGGAAGATCAACCAACTCCCAAGTGTGGTTTTTGAAGAATCGAGTCTATTTCACTGTCAACTGCTCTTTCCAGAATGGAGCTTTCGAGTTGACATAGCCTCTGGAAAAGTTCCTCGGCTCATTTTCTACCATATAGGTTAGAAAAATCCGCTCCAAACGAAGTTGGCATTCTGGCACGCTTGCTTTGACGAAGCTCCTCATCTCCTTGAGAAGTTCGCCTCACGCAATCGCTTACCACATCTTGTTTCTTCTTGATTTGTCTTTCCTCGGAAAGACATCTTCAAAGAACACTGCATCCTTGACTCCATGACAACATTTCAGTATCTCAGGAATGTCCGACTTGTGCACCAAGAACCGATATGCACTACTGTTTGTTGCATAACCACTGAATATGCAATCAACGTTTTAGGCCCAATTTTCACCTGTCTTGGTTAGGTACAGCAACCTTTGCCAGACAAACCCCCACACTTTCAAGTATTTGTAGCCTAGGCTTGTGGCCCTTTCCAAAGCTCGTATTGGGGTACATCCCGTCTCCTGTAGATGGAATCTATTTAAAACGACGTTGGCTGAGAGAATTGTTCCCCCCACAAGTTCTGAGGGTAAACCCGACTTATCAAACATAGCATTCATCATCTCTTTAAGAGTACGGTTCTTTGCGTTCAGTAATACCCATTTGATTGAGGTGAATATGGATGCAGTCGTTTGATGAACAATGCATGTTCGGAACAGTATCATTAAAACGGTGGTATCATATTCCGCCACACTCTATCACACTACGAATTGCCTTAATTCGTTTGCTAAGTTGATTCTCAACTTCATTTTTTTATAATCCTGAAAACAGCATCAAGGGCCTTCCTCTTTTCCTACTTAAGCAATAGTACATAACAGTATCGTGTGCAATCGTCGATAAAAGTTACAAAATACTTTTTACCACCTCTTGTTTGCACAAACTTTAAATCACACACATCGGTATGAATTAAATCAAAGGTTCAGTGTTCCTTTCTATTGAAGGAAATGGCGCCTTTGCCATCTTCGCTTCAACACATATTTGACATTTTCCTTTATTATTAAAGTCCAGTTTGGGCAATAAGTCAAGATTACTCATTCGTTGTATTGACTTGTAATTAACATGTCCCAAACGAAAATGCCATAAACAAGAAGACTCAAGCATGTAAGCAGAAGAGGAAGCAATTTTATTAGCCTCTGCGGGCAAATCTTTTGGGTACAATAGTGATGACATTCAATTTAAACATCCTATTCGACAAGTACCCCTTCCCCAAATACATGCCATTTTTCGAAAGAATAACTTTATTGGAGTCTAAAAACTAGAAAAAACCATGCATGACTAGAAGAGACCAGATACTAAATTCTTCCGAATATCAGGGACGTGCAGCACATTCTGCAAAGTCAGATGCTTCCCTGATGTGAGCTTCAGAACAACTTTGCCCTCGCCTTCAATCTTCGAGGAGGCCGAGTTTCCCATGTAAAGTGTTCATTGTTCCCGGCTGGTACTCCTGACGAACATCTCTCTGCTGGAGCAAACATGTCTAGTGGCGCCAGTATCAAGCCACCACTCGCGTACGTTCCCCACAGCATTGCACTCTGAGACCACCGCACAGAGATTCAGATCATCCAATGCATCGACTATGTTCGCCTTTGCCTTGGATTGCTTCTTCTTGGGCTTTCTGCACTCATTGCTGACATGCCCCTGAATGCCACAGTTGTAGCATTTCCCGGTGAACTTCTTGGCGATCTGCTTGCCTTTCTTGTTCACCCCGAGTTGGCCTTTCTTTTTCTTGGCCTCTGCAACATGGGCCTTAGCCTGACCAGAGCTATGTGGCGTCTTTCAGATCTACGATTGTCCTCCTCAATGCGGAGTCGAACAATCAGATCTTCCAATGTCATCTCCTTTCTCTTTGTGTTTGAGATAGCTTCTTCTGCAATTCCCTCCACGAAAGAGGTAGCTTCTCAATCACTGCTGTCACGACGAAAGATTCACTAAGCAACATGCCCTCCTCTTCCATCTCGGCAACCAACGTCTGAAGTTCCTCAACTTGAGAAACAACAGTGCGAGAATCAGACATTTTGAAATCCAGGAATTTGCCGACATAAATTTCTTAGTGCCGGCATCTTCCGTACGGTATTTCTTTTCCAAAGCCTGCCACAAAGACTTTGCGGTCTTGTACGTACAGTACAAACCATACAAGGAGTTGTCCAAACAACTCAGAATATGGCTCAAACAAACATAATTGTTGAAGTTCCAACCTTCAACAAATGTTGGTTTTGCATATTCTAGGCTTGGTCCTCCAACGGATCCACCATGGGCGGGTCCTCAGTCAGAAAGTTTGCCAATCCCACAGCAGTCAAGAAGAACAAAGCATCTTCTGCTGCCAGCGCTTGAAGAAGCTCCCACTGAACTTCTCTGGTGTCTCCACTTGGGCCACTTGCAGGGACCCTGTGCAGGAGGAGCATGTCTTGGCACCCCAGCAGTTGGTGCCATTGGAGCAGAACTCTGAATGTCTGCACCATGAACCGAGCCTGAGCTTGCGTTCTCTATCAGATTACTGTTCAGTTGATCAAAACGAATAGATCAGAACAGAATCAGATTTAAGAAAGGAGTAGAAGTAGACTGCAAATCAGTACGAAACTGATTTTGCACAAATTAAAAACGGTACAGAAATTAATTGAATTGAAATACGTCTTAAGATTGTTGGAGACAACCAATCCTGTACCAAGACGCAGTCGTACAAACGTGTGCATATGAAACAGCAAAATAAATCAAACCTGGGTCGAGTCAAAGACTCTGTCCTTAAGACGTATTGCTCTGGTATACTGTGCCCAACCGGTGTGAGCAATCGTCTCCCAGGATACAACGGGTACCTGTTCAGTTGAGCGGCACTGCTGAACTTGAACTCCTTCAAACCTTCGAATGTCCTGACTTCTCCCGGACGATATGCAAGACTCGGAGTGCTTATGAATGCAAAATGCTTTGAAATGCTTAAAGCAAAGGTGTGTCAAATGAATGCACCCTTAGCCTTCTTTATATAGGGGAGTCGGTTGGAGAACAAGGTACCGTGACGTTGGATCAAAACCGAAGTTTGATTTAGACCGTTAGATTAAAACCTCCTATCTAGATAGGATGGTTTAATCTCAGCCTTTAGATCAAAGATAGATTAGCAGGTTTAAATCTGGATCGTTAGATGGAAACCATATTCGGTTAAGCGGTTAGGACAGTTTAATCTCGGCCGTTAGATCAAAGCTGTCTTCCCCTGCCACCGTTAGATCACAATAGATTGATCTTATTTTAAACTGGAGGATAGTGTTAGTTTCACGTTTGAAACCTAACTGTTCAAACAGAACGATTCTGCCCGCTGTCAGACTTCGATCGATCACATCGACCGATCGAAGTGACATCGATCGATCGATGTGATCGATCGATGTCTGACAGAGTACTTCAATCGATCACTTTGATCGATCTAAGTGACATCGATCGATCGATGTGATCGATCGATGTCCTCTGATCGTCTTTGATCGATCTATCAATCGATCGAAGCTTCCTGATCAACTTCGAACGATGACATCGATCGATCGAAGTGACATCGATCGATCGATGTCATCGATCGATGTCCGTCAGAAGCTTTTACACCACATGGACACATCCAACGTAATATTCCTCCATAAGGATGACACGTAATCCATCCCCAACGTTTTTCCATCTACTTTGAGCATTAATTTCACATTCACCCAATACCATAATTGAGTGATTCCACATCCTAACATAACTACTCGTTACGTAGATAATTAAGGATTCATTAGTTTTCCGATCTCATTATCGGAAACTCATTAAGCTCAAAGTACGTTTGCTCAACCAAGTTTAGCAACACTCATTAATGGGCCAAAGCCCAAATCTTCCAAACTCCAACGATGGGCCAAAGCCCAAAACCTTTAATTCTCTAACAGACCATAGACAGAAGTTGAGTCTTGTACATTTTATGCTAGTGGTAGAATATCGGCATACTAATAAGACAGATGCAATGTCCAGTGTATTACTATTGACTGGAATACAAGTTTACAACTCATTCCATACCAGTTAGCGCCACAATACGTACGTATGTCATAACATGCATTAATGCCATGTAAATTGTGTCTCGTGTATGTTGGTATTAGTGTTTTTAAGTCCACATTTGCACATTTTTGGATGATTTTTGGGATTGTTAGCTCCATTCGGGTACTTTTTTGTATTTTATATTTTTGATATATATTTGCTCCATCTTCTGTAGTTTTATAGTACTTTAAGGTCAAGAAGCCAAGAAGCGACTTGGATTAAAGTGTAGATGTCAAAACAAGAAGAAAAACAATAAATGAACAAAAGGGTGCCCCGGTGAAACGAGAGGAGCCGCGGTGGACGGACGGGCTGATATTTATCCAATTTACTATTGACATTGGTGAACTATTTTGGGCTTTGGAGAGCTACCGGGGACATGGTCTTGTTGAAAAAGTACGTCTAAAGTATTTTAAAATTTGCTCTAAACTTATATAAAAACATGTAAGATATTGTTTCAGAGATTGAAAAATGGTTTGAACACTTTGGACTTGTAAAAAATCACTTGGATCGATCCATGTGTAAGTTGGATCGAACCAAGTGAAAGCTAAAATGAAGTTGAGTGTTCTGTTGGACATAGATCGATCACATCGATCGATGTGGTATGGATGCAAGTTGGAGCTCTCTGTCCAACATAATCGATCGATGTGATATCGATCGATCGATGTTGACTGGGTGCAAAGTTGGAGCTCTCTGTCCAACATCGATCGATTGATGTGCCAAAAGGCAGCGCTTTTCACTTTGAATTGCAACTTTTGATCCAAGAATTATCTCCCTTCGTACATGAACGTTATGCAACTGACATAGAGGTTAATTAAACTGTCGAAATAGGTTTTTTAAAGTGATATTTAACACAATCCAAGGCCTATAAATAGTAGGCCTTGCTATCTTAAAATAGATACAACATCCTTTGCAAAATCTAAAAAATTTCAGCATTATTCTCCTCCAATACTCTCTTCTTCTTCCTCTACTAACAAACACTTTTCTCTACAAGTTCAATCCCTTTCTCGTAGACCAAACGAACAAGGGAAGCCGTTAAATCCCAGGAAACATTCGCTTGTAGTTCATCTCGCTCAACTGGTGGATACGAAATTGATTTTAAGGACATTTATTTCTATCACGTCTCGACTATTTCGTTTTGTAGATTTTGTTTGGTTGGTTCTATCTCATTCATATTTTTCCAACAATCTTAAAAGCAATTTCAGCTATGGCAACCAAACAACCTAATGTTCCTGATATGCCCTGACTAAAACCTTTTGAATAGAAAGTTTTTCAATAGATGGTCTACAAAGGTTCTTTTCTTGTTTTAGATGTTTTCTGTCTCCTACGTTCTGACAAAGGAGAAACCTATTGAAGATGGAGAAGCACTCAAATACGATGCAGATAACATCACTTGTAGAGTACATATTCTTCATTTCTTCTTTAACTCGTTGTTTGATATTTATGTCAAATTTCAATCAGCTAGGGAAATCCAGAGAGCACTTCAGAACAAATATGGTTCTGAAGATGGTGGTAAAAGAAAGTATATGGTCAGTGAGTTTTTCAAGTTTCAGATGGTTGACCATATATCTATCAATGATCTGATTCATCAGTTTCAACAGCTGTGGACAATATTGAGCAGGAGGGTATAAAGATCGATGAAACCTTCCAAGATGCTGCTCTGATTGAAAAGCTTCCTTCTTCTTGGAATAAGTACAATAAGAGAGGCAAGCATGATGACATTAATCTCTCTATGGATAGTGTAATCAAACACATCTGTATAGAGGAAAATAACAGCTTGAAGATGCAAGTGGTGATGTAGGTGAAGCAAAGGCCAATATTATAGAGCATGGTGCCAAGAGACCAAGAATTCAATCCAACAAGCCTAAAGGTAAAGCAAAAATGCAGGGACAATACAAAGCAAAACCGAAGGGAGTTTGTTGGGTGTGTGGGAAGCAAGGTCACAAGGCATTTTTCTGCAATAAACGAAAAGGACAATCAAGCAACCAGGCCGACCTTGTTGAAGGAGATGAAAACGAAGCCTTAATGGAGGACAAAACAATTGTTGCAGTCATCGTCGACGAGGTAAACCTTGTCAGAGGTGAAACATAATGGATGATGGATACTGAATCCACCAAACATATTGCAACTAGCAGAGATCTATTTCTTGATTATCAAGAGATAGACAGTGGAGACCAAGTCTTTCTAGGGGATGCATGAGGAACCCGAGTGATCGGGAAGGGGAAAGTGCTCCTCAAGTTGACATCTGGAAAAAGGCTGGAGTTGAGCAATGTGCTACATGTTCCTACCATTCAGAGGAATTTGATTCTGGAGCACTTCTGAAGAGGGCTAATCTTAAGCTTGTTTTTGATTCCGATGAACTTGTGTTATCCAGTAGTGGGGAGTTTATTGGGAAGTGTTTCTAATCTGAGGGTCTCTTTGTGCTTGATGCTATTTGTTTGAATAATAAGAATGCATCTAGTTCTGTGTATATCATTGATTCTTTTGATTTGTGGCATGCTAGATTAGGACAT
This sequence comes from Eustoma russellianum, assembly GCA_036186865.1. Classification (NCBI taxonomy): domain Eukaryota; kingdom Viridiplantae; phylum Streptophyta; class Magnoliopsida; order Gentianales; family Gentianaceae; genus Eustoma; species Eustoma russellianum. The sequence continues at coordinate 9,244,434 of AP025046.1, forward strand.
GTTAATGTAGATGCAATTAGAAGGTTAAATAACATAAATCTAATTGAAGTGAATACGAGAACAAATTTACTAAATGTCACTGTTGTATAGAAGGGAACATCATAAGAAACCCTTTAAGTCGATCAAAAGAGCAACCGAAAAATTGGAACTAATTTATAGGATCTAGGAGATTTTAAGAACATTATGAGTAAAGGTGGTAATCGGCATTACATTACCTTTATAGATGATTTTTCTAGGTTTGCTAAAGTTTACTTGCTTATTAACAAGGATGAGGCTGAGAATACATTTATCAAATACAAGAATAAAGTTTAGAATCAATTAGATAAAAGGATTAAAAGGTAAGGTTAGATAGAGGATTTGAGTATAACACTTTGTCTTTACAAAAATTCTGTGAAGATAATGGAATTATACATGAATTCACACCTCCGTATACTCCTCAATCTAATGGTATTGTTGAAAAAGAAAAATAAGACACTTAAGGATATGATGAATACAATGCTCTTAAGTTCTAGATTGCCAAGTGATATATGGGCTGAAGCCATATTTTCAGCATATCACATTCTCAACAGAATACCATATAAAAAAACTAATTTAACTCCCTATGAGCCTTGGAAAAGTTATGCACCCAACTTGAATTATCTGAAAGTGTGTGGGTGTTTAGCCAAAGTTGGAATTCCTAAATTCAAAAGGAGTAAAATGTTGGACCGTAACACCTGCAATAAACACCACTAGAGGGGAGACGTGAATAATGGTTAGCGGAAATTACACTAATACCCTTAAAAAATTTCCCTCAAAAACAGAATCTGAGAGCTACTTAGATTCATACCTGTTTTTGAAAAATTCAAAACTCTCAGTACACAACTCCAAAAATTATAAAACTTTCCAGAAATCAATTTCAATGTCTTAACTAGACTCTATCCAAAAATAAGATGAAAACAAGATTGTTTGTCCCTTCAAACAAATAAAAAGATTCAGATGGTCAATCTGGACAGAATTAGACAGTATAGTGCTGAACTTTGAAAACATGTTTCTCTTTGATTACTCAACCAAAAAGGTTAATCTTTATATCAAAACACTCCTTAGGATGTCTAGTTTATGTTTCCAACAGACTCTGACCTTAAACTATTCTTGATAAAAGAAGAATGCAAGTTTTCTTAAAACTGGTCAGATTGCAGCTAGATTGGAGCAGTTATTTTTCAAAGACTGAAAGACTAACTCTCCTTTGCTCAAATCAACTGATTATTATTGCAAATGAAAGCTAAAATTCTGAAATATAACTCCACCAAAAATAACGAATTTCGAAAAGGATTTGCTATTTTTTAGGTCGTGTGAAATTGTGTGAAATCTGCAGTGGAAAACGAGCAGAAAAACAGAAAAGTAGAAACAAGACAAGAACACCGAAGATTTATCCTGGTTCGGTCAATGTAACCTACTCAAGTCCCAAAGAACACCTTTTCTTGGATTTCACGATGAAATAAGCATCAATACAACAAGAACCAAGCTTGATCCATGGGTTATACACCAACCCTATTCAAAACATGGATAATCACCTTCAAGCAACTTTGATTGCAACACCTCAAACACCTATTGATGTAGCCTTATAAATTTGGCTAATCAATCTTACAAATACAACATATTAGGTGTGTATAGTGTAGATGGACAACAACTAGAAATAGAACACCTTAGCTACACAAAGTGTGAACAAGAATAAGAGAAGAGAATAGCAAGACAACAATCTTCAATTTTGCTTTCAAGTGTTTGTCTTCTCTTCTTCACCTTGCCTCCTATTTATAGTATGATTTGAGATGACATATTCCCTCAACTTTTAGGCCATGTGATGGCTGAGAATTTTGAGCTAAATCACCTCCAAAATCAGCTCCAACAACCTTGTCTCCATTACCTTTAAATTTTGAAATGTCAAGTTGGCAACTTTTGCTAACTAGCTTGTTTTTGAATTTTTCACTTGTCCAAAAGTCATAAAATGAATAAAATATAATCTCCACCTGGTTATGCATGTTTTTGAGGCTGCATATATGTATACCAACTCAGATTTTTGAAAAGAAATCAACAAATAATAGTTGACAAGATTATGTCAATATATAATATCAAAATTCCCACAATTTCTCCTTGTATGTTGTGATGAATTTTACACCATTAACACCTTTATGATCTCCGAAATATGATGAATAAGACTCTCCAATAACATATAAAATAATGTCTTAAAGAAAAAATATAATGTGACATTGAATACCATCATATATCCCGCTACCGTCGATAAAATCATCAAATGAGAGAATAAAATAGAAAACCACCAAATAATCTTCAAGAAAACCATAAATCAACACCAGAATGAAGATAATTAGATACTCGATAAATTCTTTGATTAAAATGACGAAAATGTCCTTGGGGTAAAATGACCAAAATATCCCTGGTGAGAGAAAACTCCAGAAATGATCACGATGGTCAGAAATAAATATAATAACACCTTTGTGACGATAAATAAGAATAAATGTGTCCTTGAAACATTGTCACCATGTCAAGTATCTACACAAACTCAAAATGCCACTTTTGCCCTTTTTGGTAAGTTGTAAGAACTTCCAATGCACATTAGTTACAAGACATTTATATTCATCAAAAACACATAATAAAAACATGATAAACATACGCAAATCATGTAAAATGAAAACAACCATTTTATCTCATTTTAGAAAAATATTTCTAAAAACCTAGACATCGATCAATCGAAGTATATTAACCTGAGAGATCAATGTCATTTTTCTTCACTTATTTATTAACCTGAGATATCAATGTCATTTTTCTTCACTTATTTGATATATTTCAATTCTTTATTATGTGTGACATTCTTAATTACTCAAAATTTAAAATCATGACTTTGAAAATCATCCAAACATATTTCTCAACATAAAATTGGATCTAAAACAAAAGACTGTGTGTTTGTTAGTTATGCTTTAAATAGTGCAAAATATAGATTTATAAATCTAGATAATGGTGCAATTATTGAGTCTAAGGATGCAGAATTTTTCGAACTTGAATTTCCAATGAAACAAGAGAAAGTAAGTGATACTAGTTTTGAACTTAGTGAATCTAGTAAGAAAATAGTGATGAAGTTGATTCCTTGTCTAGAAGAACCAAAAGATAAAGGATTGAAAAATATTTTGGAGATGACTTCACTACTGCTTTTTATTTTAGAAGAAGATCTTAAGACATATAAAGAAGCAATGAAATCCATAGATGTTAAATTTTGGAAAGAAGCTATAAACAGTGAACTTGAGTCTACCCTTAGTAATAATATTTGAGAACTAGTAGACTTGCCTAGGGGATGTAAACTTATTATTTGTATATGGGTCTTTAGAAAGAAACTAAAAGCTTATGGTACAATTGATAAGTTTAAAGCAAGACTAGTTGCTAAGGGGTTTACTCAACAAGAGGGAATAGATTATTTTGATACGTATTTACCCGGTAGCAAGGATAACTTCTATTAGAGTGTTGGTGGCTTTAGCTTCTATTAACAAGGTAGTGATACACCAGATGGATGTAAAAATAGCTTTCTTAAATGGAGATTTAGATGAACAGATTTATATGCATCAACCAGAAGGTATGATTGTTCAAGGAAAAGAACACAAAGTTTGTAGACTTAAGAAGCCCTTGTGTGGTCTTAAACAAGCTCCGAAACAATGACATGAAAAATTTGATAATGCTATGGTTTCCAATGGTTGCATTGTGAATGAAAGTGATCGCTGTATTTATAGTAAAGTTGAGGATTCTAGTTGTGTAATTGTTTGTTTATATGTTGATGATATGTTGATTTTTGGAAATAACATGGATGTTGTGAATAGTACTAAATCATTCTTATTGTCCGTCTTTGACATGAAAGATATGGGTAAGGCGGATTTGATACTTGGTTTGAAGTTAGTCGAGAATTGTGAGAGTTATGCGCTTTCACAATCTCATTATGTTGAAAAAAGTTGGAAATTTTTAATTTCTTTGATGTAAAACATGTGAGTACTCCTTATGATCTTGCAGTTCACTTGAGAAAAATAGAAATAATAGTGTTCCATAAGTTGAATATGCTAGAATAATTAGAAGTGTGATGTATCTAATGAATTGCACAAGACCTGACATAGCCTATGCAGTAAATAGACTAGCCATATATACTCATAATCCATGCAATGAACATTGGTCTGCTTTAGAAAGATTAGTGAGATATATTAAAGGAACGATGGATTTATGTCTTGTGTTTAATGGACTCCCAGCTGTGTTAGAAGGTTTTTGTGATGCAAATTAGGTATCTGATAATGATGAAATATACTCAACTAACGGCTATGTATTCACTTTGGGTTGTGTAGCTATTTCTTGGAAGTCTTCTAAACCAACGTGGATAGCGAAATTTGCCATGGAGTCTGAGTTTATTGCTTTAGAACTTGCTACAACAGAAGCTAAATGGTTAAGAAACTTGTTGGTTGATATTCTTTTGTGGTATAAACATATGCCTTCTGTTTCTATACGTTAAATGGAAAGATCTGGCATATCAGATTGAGACACAATATTGTGCAGGATCTAATTAGTTAAGGGGTGATTAACTTGGAGTATATAAGAACCAATTTGAATTTAGCAGACCCTTTAACTAAAGAACTAAATAAGAAGTTAGTCCAACAAGCATCGAGGGGAATGAGACTTATTCCATTGTCGTGAACTTTGTATGACGGAAACACAACCCACTATTAGTAGAGATCCTACAAACGGGGTTCAATGTGGTAAAAACAAGTCATATAAAAAGTTCTACAAGTACTATCATACTTGTCTCTTCCTATTCATAGCCATGTTGTATGGTGGTGTGAGCAGTGCACACTTGATGAACTTCACCTATATAAATGTGGAGATGGTGCCGCATCCACATAATAAAGCAAATAACTCGAAAATAAGAAATTAACACATACATAATAAGAAATTAACACATACACCTATATAAATGTGGAGATGGTGCACACTTGATGAACTTCACCTACATAAACACATACATAATAAAGCAAATAAAGCGTAAATAAGAAATTAACACATACCTGACTCGATCCGTATCCCAACACATAGCACTGAAACAGTTAATAACAAGATAAACGATAATCTCAACAATAACAAATGCAATGCACGACATCGTGATGCATGAACTCCTATCTCCGTGACACATGCAGTTATTTAATATCACACGCTATCCTCTTTCTTTTCTATGATATGCTATGCATGTCTAGAGTCCTACTAGGTGAAGGTAACCATTATTACCAACACCAATCACACGCCTCGTCAGGACACACGTCCCGTAGGACCAAACGGCTCATAGGCCAAATGCAATGCTCGTGCCATGAATGCGTCACACTTTCACACTTCCGGTTCTCCTATGTTGCATGCTCCAATCTATGTTGCGTATTACCTATATTGCGTATTTACCCTATGTTGCGTGGGGTTCATTACTGTATTTTATCTTCTACCGTTATTTAATCTTTCTAGACTTTATTTTAGGTTTCTACACTTTATTTTATATTTCCTAGGCTTTCAAGCACTTAAATTTTTTAATTAAATATTTTTATCTTCCCCTACTATTTTATCTCTTTTAATTTAATTTATTTAATGGGTTTCTAGATTTTCTTATTTATAAAGCATTAGTAATATGAAATTAATTAAGTCTATATATATATATATATATATATATATATATATGTTTTTATTTGTTTTTATATTTTATTGTAATATTATTTTTTTTCAAAGCTCGGCAGAGAGTATCCACTTTCTCTTTTTTTTTTCTTATTTATAAAACATTATTAATATTAAATTAATTAATTAGGGATATTCATATCTTTTTTTTATCGGCACCACCATCCATCCCATTTAATATATTGTTTATTATTATTTTATTATTGTAATATTATTAACATTCACTAAACCTTTTTTTATTTTACCTTTATACCAATTATTCTTTTTTTAATATATTAACAATATAGAGTTACGGGCTTGCTCAGCCCCTTTTTCTTTACTTTATTTTTTTTTAATATATTTCTTTAATTTCTTGAATTCTAATTTCATTCAAAAATTCATAACTTATTCGTTTTAACTCCGATTAACCTCAAACCAATTCCATTGGTCTTATTTTAACGCCCCGACATTTTTCCTGTGACGCGTCAGTGTGTGAACAGTACACACCGTGCAGGCCCCCCCGCAGAGCCGCCGCGAGTGTGCTACACACGCCGCCTCCGTGTGCGTTTTTCGACAACCCAAACTCATTCCAACCTATTTCCGTGCTATGTGATCTATATCTAAGGCCAAACATGCAATTTCCATACCAAATATAAAGGATTCGCGATAAACATATAAAAGATAGACATGCAATGATAATCAAATAATTCCCAAACAGAATGCGAGGGAATCCAAAGCAATCCGACAGAGGGGAAAGTAACCTACCTCTTGAATACTATTCACTGATCAGCAAGGTATTGGGTTTGATGTGTGTGGCCAACTCTATTTCTCCTCCTTCTCTCTTTCCCTCTCTTTTTCCTTTCTCCCTGTCACCCTCCTCTGCATCTCACGGTAGCCCCCCTTTTTTTATTTTGAATTTGTTGTTGTTGCTTCCAAAATGCTGTTGGGGATAAAAGGGTTGGGATTTAATTGGGTGGGGGGAAATTAAGGGGGGAAATGGGGCAAAAATTAAGGGGAGTGGGGGCGGTTATGGAGTATTGGGGGAGGGGATTATGGTGGTTAGGATTAGGATGTATTTAATTAATTAATTAAATCTTTTTTCTTTTTTTTTTTACGGTTACAATATTCTATCCTCCTTACAAAAAGTTTCGTCCTCGAAACTTGTGTATTATGTGATCAACCACTTAACATAGTCCTACATAATTCATTTACCTATATTATGCTCAAACTAGGTATCCCTTGTACTTTTCAACATGCCAAACACTTCACTTCTTATTCACAGGCTAAGACCTCAAAATCATTCTTTATACACAAACAGGGTAATTTCTGATCCATTTCCCTTTTGCTTATTAAAATCATTATATAATCTATCTATGATTATCGAATCAACCTTAAGGTTATTACCATCATACTAAGGGTCCTACAACCCAATCATCGGTCTATAACTTACTTATATTTACGGTCATCAGCAACCTCGTAAATCAATTCTTAGGCTTACTACAATATTTAACTTAACGTCTTGTTCACAAGAATCATCTCTTGAATCATATGTATTTTCGGAATATTGAGAACCATTGGGACCACCCCGTCGATGGATTATGGATTTGTTTTACTTTAGTATGACTCAATGTAGTCATCGCTAGCATCCCACAAGGTGATCTAGAACTTATAGGGCTGAATTCTTAATTTAATTCTCTATAATTAGTATGAACATTCTTCCATTTATACCACTTGACGTGCATCATTCAACTTTCCGCAATCTACCATTTCGGATTCTTAAATTCACTATATATGATTCATCTCCCTAGTTAATTGACCAACTAATATCCTTGATGCACGCCACTATGGTACTTGTTACCTAAAACCAGTTCCTCGTAGTCAATTCTTATATACTTACGAACTAATTTTATGATCATGCTCTTACTGGTTTGAAAATATCATCATCCTAGCATACGAAATATGTATACGAACATACTTTTCTTCTAATAAAAACGTGACTTACGTAGCTGTAATTGAAAATAACTTTAGTTGTTTTAAAATTAACATCATTTTTTTTGTAAGCACAAGAACCGAAGTAATACACTCGCTTCTACAAGGCGGTATTTCAAATGACCTCTTATAGCGATATCACTTGTTCGCAAGGTAGCTCGGTAAAATCGCGTTTAAACAGTTGAAAACTTAATAAGGTACGGTTATATACAACAATTGGAGTACAGTACCTTTTGTTTTTTTAAGAACAGTCATAAACTTTGAAAGCTATATATATATTTTTTAACTTGGCAAGATTTAAGTAAGAACGTCGCAAGCTGATAATTAACTTCGAAAACATTTTAATGGATAAAATGCTTGTGATGTCGATAGCCGACAAGTAAAATTGATTTTTACTAAAAGAGATGTAGTGAAACAAAAGTTTGAAATTTTGTGCAAGGAATATATATAACATATTGTTTTTGAAGAACATCAGTAGTTTAAAAGTTTTCTCCTCTTTAAAGTCGTCAAAAGATTTATAATTTTTGTTATGTTGGTATACAAGTTCGGAAATGAATTTTCCTTATAAAGGTTGGTAGGCTATAAAAAAAATGAGATTCAATAAGGTATTTTCGAAGACAACATTTAAGGTACACGTTAAAATATGATCATACATGGGTGTACGTGCTTATATAAATTATTTATCCTTTTAAAAATATATCAGTCCACTATTTCGTATAATTCCAGAGATCATCCTCTTTTTTTTCGGATAAGGTCTCTTGTATACAATTTCTTATAAGTCTAACGTTTGTCTACTCATGATAAAATCTTTGACTTAAATTGGCTCAATCACAGCATGGCACACTAATTATTGATCGACTAAATTGTTCTAATTTACCATGCTTCCGCGCGCCACATTGATACAGTAAACCTCGTTACTTGATTATTTGAACCACTAATTTTATTCTAGTTCATAAAAGCAACCTTTACTTGTTCATGCCCGATCTATTTTAGTTCAAGCCTACTAAATTCAAGTCAAGTGCTTCGACGTTTCTGTAAATCAACACTTAACTAAAAGTTTGTAACAGTTCATCGTTCTCCTGTACTTGTTATAGCCGGTCTGCGCCTTTTGCTACCGATCAATATCTCTAATAAGACTAATATCTTCGTCCTACTTAATAACTCTAAATTTCATCATCCTGACCCTAGACTATAAATTCCTTTGTATAATTCTTTCACTAAGCGCTGCCGATTATAATGCATATGAATCATCACTTAGTTTCTATCATTTCTCTATAAATCATCTCTTAGTATCCATTATACTATATTAATTCATTTCTTAGTAGCTATTGTCTCAACTTAAACATAAGCCTGCTCTAATGCTACCGTCCAAGTAGGGATATGAACCTGCTTTACTTTACTCTAATGACACTGGGCCTCATGCTGCTGTTATGACGAAGCAGCTTAAGATTGTTTGACCTATTCATACAAATGTGTCAATCAACACTTGCGGTAGAGCATCCTGATCAGCATTACTATTTATGTACTTTAACTATATACTTATTCGCTTATGGTTATTATAGTCATGGCTAATGGAATGTGCAAAGGGTCATGGTCAAATTTAGATAACGTAAGTAGGTAAAGTTGTATAGTATACCCTAGATATACTTATTCCTTAACTGGCCGTCATATTTTTTTTAAGTTAAGATCATAACTTATACCTAGGATTTTTTTCTTAGTATAACCGTTTCTTAAGTCTAGGATCATGTCTTATTTCTAAAGTCATGTTTAGCGTATTATCAATGCTTATGACTTCGTTTAATACTTATGACTAAGGTTAACTCTTAATCGGAATCGTTACTTATGTTTAAGATTGTAACTTATGTTCAAGATTGTCACCTATTGCTGAGATCAATACCAATGTTCATGATCATCGCTTATGTTGAAATCATGACTTATGTCTAAGATTGTGACTTATGCACAAAATTGTAACTTAATTTCTAATACTATGGCCCGAATCTACATTTCTACCGTGGCCATAGAACCATGCTTTGAAGATTGTACTCTCGGCATGTAGTACCTCTTGGACTCATTCTGAAATTATATCTAAGTGATCAGCGGTGTCAATTGTGCTGCGACACCATTCTTCAGCATCCCCTTGTAGATCTCAAGTCCGAGTGCGGTCGTGGTGGTGGCAGTGCATGCTAGTTCAGCAGCTTGTACTACTGTGCTAAGGTGTTGGTCATGATAACTATGGCGCCTTCAAGTGCTTGGGGATGATCCCCTGATTCTGATGGTTCTCACCATCATTTCTTCTATTACCGACTTGTTCACGTCTTGTCGGAATTTTATTTCTTAGACTTTAGAACGGTCGAAAATATAATTATTTAAATACAGGGTAAGTTAGGGGGTATTTTTGAGAATTTCTAACAGCTTAGGAGTTGTAAGTAGAGGTTCAGGGGTAAAATAGTAAATAACTAAAGCAAACGAAAGAACGCTCAAGCTCCTCTTAACCCGATCACAACTTAAGTTTAAGATCATCACTTAACCCTGTAGAGAAAAGGGGTTTGAGTGATTTCAAAATAAGTGACTTAAATGCATGATATATACACACACACGTGCATGAGATATACATGTATGCATGATACATTGCTATTAGTTGCCTTATTTAGCTTATATATAATGTTGCCGGACTAATGAGCCATGAAGAGTTAAAGCTTACATCATATGTCAAACATTTGTTGTGTTTATACTATTTTCAGGTGCCACTATTAATGAACTAAACTAGTTCATTAAGTGAAGTACTTAGTTTATTAAACTAAGTAGTTCATTAAAGAAAGCCGCATTTGGAAAAGGCACAAAGGCAACAAGGCTAAGGAAGGAAAGTTTTCTCCTCCTCCCTCCTTAAAAATATACACGCCATATACATATATATTGCATTTATTTGCAGATTTTTTGAAAAAGGCACATACACATGTATTCCAACGTACTACCGATACGTTATATATTTTACGTACGTACGTTAATGTCACACCTCTATACTTAACTCATATTTATGAGTATATTCAGGTCTTATATCATATGATATAAGATATGGTGATGACAAATTAAATACGACACGATAAAAGGTTCTAAACCAAAAATTGTCGTATCGGGCGAATACCGAAACTTCGCCGTGTCACGTACTTGCCATAAATAAATGGCCAGACCCTATACTTCAAAAATTGATAAAACTTTCGTGCACATGACTGTATATTCAGCCAAAAATACTTTCCATGTTGGCACACACAAATCACCCCACATTAAGGCCAAAATGTGAAGATTCCAAGTTTAATTTTGTCACATGTTAATGGTACCACTTTAGACCAGCCAAGTGCTGAGATTTAAAGTATATATTATATATATATTATGTGTAACATAATATATATAACATGTGAAAAAGTTGGAATTTAAATTAGAGAAAAATCAGGTAATCGATAAATATCGAAAATTCGGTTTTCTACGCACACAACACATGGAACGTTTTTGGCACATCATGTGACATGTATCTAGACAATTTTACATATGATATACATCTTAAAGTGTTCTAGAAAATTAAATTAAGGGCTGATTGGAATATAACATGTGTGTATTATTAAATGTGCACTATTTTACAAAGTTAGCAAAAATAAATTTCAGCACATGTATATGGATTGCCTAACGTCCCTACAGCCAAGATGGAGCTTATTTGGAGCCTTGTTGGCATATTGATTGGTCAAGGATCAATCATACAATGTTGGTGAATTAAAGAGAGAAGCTATATATGGTAAGAATTCAAACTTTGTCTCACTTATAACACATGCTGAAAATTTCAGCATGTGTGAGCATGGGTCGCCGATTTTTGAATATTAATATGATATATTTTATCATCTTTTATTGTGTGATTTATTGGAAGAAGAAATGGAAATAATTTGAATATTATTTAAATTAAATAAAGTGTGATATTCTACATATCACACATGCGGAAATTTTTCAGCATGTGTGTGACTTGTGTAGGCCGAATTTTTGAGCATAATTGTGTCCAAGTTCATTTCTCATGTGATAAGAATATTTACCATCAATTGGTGATTCATTTTAAAAAGAAAAATCAAAGAAAAATGGTAACATTTTGAACTTTATCTCCATGTGTCATATGCTGAAAATTCAGCATGGTATGTACACTTTATGGCCGATTTTATGCTTAAGGAAGGAAGAAATTTTGTCTTGCAATTTATGTGATAATCTTATGCTTTATGGAAATTATTTTGTGATGATTTTGACACATATTTTAAGTGTTATTCTCATATTTTTCCAAGTCATCAATGATGACAACATTCAACCAATCATAAAGTGTCAAGTAAGCAAAGCTTAAATGATCATCCAATAAGAAGATGCCAAGTAAGCAAGACCATGTCACAATGATGTCTTACATCCTCCCAAGGACTTAGAAGATAATTTTCAAGAGGGAGACTACACCTAGGGGGGACGGCTGCACCAAGTTAAAAGGAAAGAAGTTGAGCAAAAACAAGACAAGCACAAGCATTGCAAATAAAAAATGATCAAAACGCCTAACTCTTCTTCTTCTACATTCTCCTTCTTTCTTTCTTCTTATAAGCCTATTGTATTCATATCTTTCAATCTTGAATAGGCTTGATATAGACCACCACATATTCCATATCTTTGTAAAAGATTGATCAAGGTGTGATCAATCTTCATTCTTGCGAGGTGGTGGTGTTCGTGCAAATTGTATTCACCGTACAAGGTTTGTAAAGGGTTGGAGTTAGGTGTAACTCTATCAACCCTGTGGTAAGGTGTGTTGTGTGTGATTAGTGTGAACCAAGGAAGGTGTTCCTTGAAGACTGGATTAGGTTGTTTATAACCGAACCAGTATAAAAATCTTGGTGCCATTTACCTTCAGCATTTACTTTCAGTTACTGCACAGTTTACTCTTCTTGTTTGCATTCGTAAAAATATTAAAAGACTTTCAAAAATCACAAAAATTTCCAGAAATATACTCACATGTTCTAGGGTTAATTTGGCACAAGTTTCAACCCTTTTGGATAAGTATAAGTAAATCAAACATCAAAAGTTCTGAAACTAGTGCAGTCTGATTTTCAGACTTGCAAAGGTTGAGACTTTGATTGTAGTTGACCTACTTACCAAAAGAATTTTGCAAAACTGTTTCAACCCAATTAAATATAGTATATAAGGAGTTAGTGGTAAAAGTTTCAGAGCATTTGGACATACACACAAATAGGAATAAATTTTTCAAAACCGTCTACCGTTTCTGGCAGATTCGAGCAATCTGATTACCAACGGTTTTTGAAGGGGTTAAAGGTTGAATTTTAATTTGAAATTTTTAGGGGACCCTCATAACATCTGAGGATAAGTTCTCTCAAAATTTCATAATTTTTGGAGACCTATAACCTGGTTTTAAAAACGTTTTAAAACTGGTCCTGAAAACAGAATCTGTTTTCAGAAGTTGAATTGTTTAGGTTTAATTTTTTTTTAAAAACCACACTTTCCGCACCACCTATTCAATCCCCCCTTTCTAGTGGTGCCTTGCAGATCCTACAAGTGGTATCAGAGCGCAGGAACACTCACTTCAAAGAATCCAACAATTCAGTGAGATGGCAACCACAAATCTCAAAACCGAGCAAGAAGGTATGTCGAACCAAAGGCCTCCACTTTTGACGGTGAGTCGTTTATTCAGTGGAAACTTAGAATGAAGCTTTTTCTTATGGCTATAGATATAGATCTTTGGTCAATCATTGAAGATGGTCCTTTTGTCCCATCTAAGTTATCTACAGTAGACGGAGTCACATTAGAAGTTGTTAACCGAGACAAGAATATACGAGTGACGATAAAAAGAAACTTAGTATGAATGCTAGGGCTATGCAATTGCTCCTAAATGGATTAAGTGAGTCTAGTTATGTTTCAAACTGTTCGAGTGCACAAGAAATGTGGAGGATACTAGAAATGAAACACGAAGGCACGAGTCAAGTAAAAGAGTCAAAAATAAACATGCTTATGTCCACACTTGAGTCGTTTAAATTATTGCCTAATGAGTCTATTGTTGATATGGATCTTCGGTTGACTAACATTTACAATTCTCTTGAGTCTCTTGGTAAAGCTTTTACCACGCAGGAAAAGGTACAGAAAGTCCTAGGAAGCCTTCCATCCGAATGGGATCCTAAAGTGACCGCTATAGAAGAAAGCAAGGAAACTATGTCAATAAAGATGGAAGAATTAATCGGATCACTTAAAGTTTGTGAGAATAAACTCACCATACGGAAATCGGAGTCATCTAAACAAGGTAAAGCTATTGCTTTTAAATCAAATGAATACGTCTCCCCTCCCTCCGATCACATAGATGATAGTGATTCTGAATCAGATAATGATGACCTAATTCTATTGGCTAAAGGATTAAGAAAATTTGTGAGAAGGTCATTTAGAAACAAAAATAAGGGTACTACATCCAAGAGAAATAAGAACAAGTCAAATGACAAAGACGTTAAATGTTATGAATGTGGCAAACTCAGACACTTATCATATGACTGCCCCAATAAAGAAAAGCAAACAAATAAATACCCTGACAAGGAGCGGAACAAAATAGATTCGTCTCAGAACCCAAACAAAGGAAACGTGCTCTAAAGGCCTCCACCTGGAGTGATTCATCAGATTCTGAAACTGAGACCGAAGAGGAGACTGCACAAGTATGCTTTGCATCCAAAGCATCTAATGAGGTATCATCTGATTCTGACTCTGACTCTGAACCCTCTTATGAAGATCTTTTTAGTTAGTATTTAGAACTGCATAAATTCACTAAGACTCTCGCTAAGGAAAAGAAGCGATTAATTGAAGACAAGAAACTGTTAGAATCTTCTAACAAGAATCTTGTCGCTCAATTAAGCGATTCAAAGAAAGAGTCATCATGTGTCATTACTGCATTAAAGACAGAGATTTCATCATTAACCAATCAAAATAATGAAATGAAATCCGAGATTTCAAATTTGAAATCAAGGAATACCGATTTAGAGAAAATGATAAAACAGTTTGATACGGGATCCAACATGCTGCATTGCATTATATTATCACAAAAGCATGACAGCGACAAAACGGGTTTGGGATACGTTGATACAAATGAAGTGTCAACCAAACCAACTAAGTTTGTGGTGTCTAAGAAAGTAGACACCCCTAAGCCTCAAGTGCCGTCTAAGATGACGCAAAAGGCGCCCCTTTCCTCATCACCTCCACTTTTTCCTCATATCATGTGAAATATAACTTTGTACCATATAGATATGAAAAGAAAAGAATAATGCATACACGAAATTCATATCATCCACGCACTACGCACACACACAAGGACATATCAAAAACGTCCTTCATTTAGTGAGTATAAAGGAGTACTTGGGCAAAGGCCCAAAGTGCATGCACCACATGTCTACTATATCGCACCTTCATTCTTGCCATTTGATAGACCGAGAAGGATCACCCAAGTATGGGTACCGAAAGGTACTTTTACCAAGAGGTGATTAACTAACTCGAAAGGACCTAAAGTTAAAAGGGTACCTAAATCATCTTTGCACATTGCAGGGAGCTCACACATCGAAAGATACAACAATTAAGTGGTTCCTTGACATTGGATGCTCGAGTAACATGACGGGTGACCCGAGCTTGTTCACAAAATTAAAGAAGGTCACAAAAGACGAATCCGTGACCTTTGGAGACAACAACGAAGGCAAGATCATCAGAAAAGGTACGATTGGAAATCCAAGCACTCTCCAAATCTCCAACGTCTTTTTGGTAAGCAACTTATCCTACAATCTTCTTAGCATTTCTCAATTTGTTGACAATGGTTTTAATGTGTGTTTTACTCACCCTTATTGCAATATAATAAATAAAAATAGAGAAACCGTTTTAAAAGGAAAACGAGAAGGTAATATTTTTACGCTGTCTATGGATGATGTGGTAGACGCTAAAGTTAAGTGCTTTATGTCAAATGAACCCAATGTGAATTTATGGCATAGACGTTTAGGACACATTGGTATCTCCACACTAGAAAAACATCAACGAAAGAACCTAGTACGAGGATTGCCTAAGCTTGATTTAGACAACTTTCAGTTGTGTGAATCTTGCATAAAAGGGAAACAAACACGTGAGTCACTTAAGCCTAAAAATGAAATAAGCACGACTAGAATCTTAGAACTATTGCATATTGATTTGTTTGGTCCTAGTTGCACTACAAGGCTTGGTGGGCGCCACTATGCATGCGTGATTGTTGATGATTACTCTCGTTATACTTGGAATTTATTTCTTGCACATAAGGATGATAGAGCCATTGAAATTGCAAAATTAATTAGACAACTTGAAAATCAATACGGTGTAAGTGTGAAAAAGATAAGAAGTGATAGAGGCGGTGAGTTTAGAAATAAAGAGATGATTTCTTTTTGCGAAGAAAAAGGAATCAAGCATGAGTTTTCGCCACCTAGAACTCCACAATTAAATGGAGTAGTAGAAAGAAAGAATCATACATTACAAGAAATTGCTAGGACTATGTTATGCGAAAATAAATTACCTAGATTTTTGTGGGCGGAAGCCGTAAATTCTGCATGCTATATTGTAAATCGCCTATCTATAAGAAAGAAAATAAACAAGACGCCTTATGAGATTTTGAATAATCGCATGCATAAGATTGACTATTTTTGCGTGTTTGGATGCAAATGTTTTATCTTGAATACAAAAGACGATTTAGATAAATTTAAATCCAAATCAATTGAGTGCATCTTTGTTGGATATTCTATAAATTCAAAGGCATATAGGTGCTATGATCCTATCACTAGACAAATCATGGAATCTATTCATGTGAAATTCAATGAAAGATAAGGAATATGACGATGACTTTGAATTGAAACCCGTGTTGAATGAAGATGATGGTTCTTTTGATATGCATGATATGAATGACACACTAGAAATGCATGATCACATAGAAATGCATGATAACATAGAAAATAATCAACCAAGATGGCATAGAGATCACCCACATGATCTCATCATAGGCGACCTCACTCACGGTGTGCGACCACGTAGAAGAATTACTTCAGACGAAATAAATGAATTTCATGCTATGATTTCTGAAATTGAGCCCAAAAATGTGCATGATGCTTTGAGTGATTCTTCTTGGATTGATGCCATGCATGATGAACTTAATCAATTTGTTAGAAACGATGTATGAGATTTAGTGCCATGACCACAAGATAAGGCTATAATAGGCACAAAGTGGGTGTTGAGGAATAAAATGAATGAAGAAGGAAAGGTTGTTAGAAATAAAGCGAGACTTGTAGCACAAGGATATAATCAAGAAGAAGGAATTGAATACGACGAAACATTTGCACCCGTAGCACGTTTAGAAGCTATACGACTATTACTTGCTATTGCTTGCATGAAAGATTTTAGATTATATCAAATGGACGTAAAAAGTGCATTCCTAAACGGATTTATACAAGAAGAAGTATACGTGAAGCAACCACCCGGTTTTGAAGATTTGAAACATCCCGATCACGTGTACAAACTAAAGAAGGCACTATACGGCCTAAAGCAAGCACCGAGAGCATGGTATAATCGTTTTGCTACTTTCCTTTTAGAAAAAGGTTTTAAACGAGGTACTATAGATAGTACATTATTTTTGAAACAAGATAAATCGGATTTACTTATTATCCAAATCTACGTTGATGACATTATCTTTGGTTCTACCTCACATAGACTTGTTGAAGATTTTGAAAATTGCATGAAATCTGAATTTGAAATGTCTATGGTTGGTGAACTTAATTATTTTCTTGGCTTACAGATTAAGCAAACAAGTAAAGGGATTCACATAAGTCAAGCAAAATATGTCAATGACATGATTAAAAGGTTTAACTTTGAAAATTTGAAACCATCCCCCACCCCTATGAGTGTCACTACTTAATTAGACAAAGACGAACATGGTAAAGACGTTGATAATGGCTTGTATCGATCTATGATAGGTTCTCTGCTATATTTAACTGCTAGTAGGCCTGATATCATGTTTAGTGTATGCATGTGCGCACAATTTCAGAGTCAACCTAAGGTGTCTCACTATAATGCGGTAAAAAGAATATTCCGTTATATTAAGCACACGCCCACCTTAGGAATTTGGTACGATAAGGATTCCACATTTGACTTACATGCTTATACTGATGCAGATTATGGTGGCTGCAAAATAGATAGAAAAAGCACGAGTGGGACTTGCCAATTTATAGGAAACTCACTCATTTCATGGTTTTCCAAAAAGCAAGCAAGTGTTGCTTTGTCCACTACTGAGGCTGAGTACATGGCACTTAGCCTTTGTTGCACACAGTTGTTGTGGATAAAACAACAACTCTCGGACTTTGGAATTACCGTAAATAGAATTCCTATATATTGTGATAGTATGAGTGCCATTAATTTGTCTAAGAACCCCGTGCTACACTCTAAGGCTAAGCATATAGAGGTACGCTATCACTTTCTTCGTGATCACGTAAACAATGGTGATATCGTCATAGATCACGTACGCACATAGGCACAAGTAGCGGATATCTTTACAAAAGCCTTAAATCAAGCCACGTATGAATCTCTTCGCACCAAATTAGGCATGATTCCCGTTGATATGATTTGATTTGACGTGATTTTCTTTCCTTATTTACTGGAATCTTTTGATTTACTTTCCAAAATAAAGGAGGAGAGAAAGCATGATTTAAGGGGGAGAGAGAGACTAATTTATAAGGGGGAGAGAGAGAGACTAATTTATACTGTATGCACAAATCAACGGGGAGCCGGATTTGAAATTTGAAATTCAAATTTCAAATTTGTGCATATTTGAAGGGGGAGCGATAGCATTTAAATCATGTGCACAAGTTATTTTGAAAATCATCAAAAGGGAGAGATTGTAGAGAAAATGTGGTTTGAGTGATTTCAAAATAAGTGACTTAAATGCATGATATATAGACACACGTGCATAAGATATACATGTATGCATGATACATTGCTATTACTTGCCTTATTTAGCTTATATATAATGTTGCCGGACTAACAAGCTATGAAGCGTTAAAGCTTACATCATATGGCAAACATTTGTTGTGTTTATACTATTTTCAGGTGCCACTATTAATGAACTAAATTAGTTCATTAAGTGAAGTACTTAGTTTATTAAACTAAGTAGTTCATTAAAGGAAGCCGCATTTGGAAAAGGCACAAAGGCAACAAGGCTAAGGAAGAAAAGTTTTCTCCTCCTCCCTCCTTAAATATATACACGCCATATACATATATATTGCATATATTTGCAGATTTTTTGAAAAAGACACATACGCATGTATTCCAACGTACTACCGTCACGTCATATATTTTACGTACGTACGTTAATGTCACACCACTATACTTAACTCATATTTATGAGTATATTCAGGTTTTATATCACATGATATAAGATATGGTGATGAAAAATTAAATACGACACGATAAAAGGTTCTAAACCAAAAAATTGTCGTATCGGGCGAATACTGAAACTTCGTCAACGTGTC